>OY282560.1:133486545-133854045 GCA_958295665.1 Tipula vernalis
TGGGACAAAGTAATTGATACAACTTCAAGTTTTAATGAACCGATTCAATCCAAAATTATTACAAACATGTTTTTCGTTATTCCTTGCTACAACTAAATAATTCCACTTTTTTTAAGCAATTAATGTGAAAAAACTGAAAAATTCAGTTTGGCCAATTTTTTTTTTTTTTGTTTGTAAAATTCTGTTGCTCTTTAATGTACTCGGAAGAAATCAGAACAAACGGAAAATAATAAAAAATTAAAACGTTAATTAAATTATCACAATTTTTATTATTTATTAACCAACATATAATTTACAAAAAAAAATGTTTACACCTTATCGATTCGCTTTCCACACCACTTTTTTACGTTTCTTGGCCCTCTGAATTCCTTTTGTACCTTTCTTTTTAAACAAACAATGTTTTTTGCTTGGTATCATTTACTATAAACCTTCCTCTTTAAAATGGCCTGAAATGTTTGTTAGAAATTTGATAAAGGAGTAACATCCGAAACGATCGTAATTTCATTTACAAGTAAAATAAATATCACGTTAAAGAAAGTGACAAAACTGAAATATTGTGTTTTATTATATAAAATTAAACTATGTATAATATTAGTGCGTCCGAACTGCGAAATGAGCATTAAATTTTAGATTAAATTAAATTTCGTTAAAATCATTAAATTAATTCAAATTGGACAACTCTTAATTATGTAAAATATCGATAAATAATATTAATTAAAAGATAAATTGACATCAAACAACGTGTTAAAAATGCACATAAAAACTATATCGCAAGTAGTTTATTGAAATATGTCTTCGCTAAATGCATATTTTCCATTACGGACGCACCCTTTGTTTTCTGGAAATATTTTCTTTTTCATGTGTTTGTTGTTCAGGAGACTTAATATAAATTTTGGCCGCAGTTCGTTTAGTTTTTTGAAAAATATTTATTGAACAACAAGCAAAGTCTGGATTTGACTTTTTGACCTTGATCAACAAGTTCTCGGAATAACCACCGTGTGGCACTCCCATCGTTCCGATTTGAGTTCTGTTTTTTTGTTAAGTTGGTACATCTGTTGTTGATATTCCCTATAAATCTTAGCGTCATAGCTTGACATTTGCAAAAGTTACGTAATCAAGAGTACATCTATCTCTGTGTGTGTTGGCGATTATTTACAATTTTAGAAATTATTTACAATGTTAGACATGATTTGCGAGGCTGAATCCGATCCCACATTCATCAAAAGGATCATTACTGGAGACGAGACGTGGGTTTAAGAGTATGACACGCAATCCAGACATCAGGCAAGTGAATGGCGTTCACCAAAAAAAAACCACGTCGTTTTCAGTCAAAAAAGAAGGCAATGCTCACGGTTTTCATGGATTACAACGGTGTAGTGCATCATGAATTTTTGCCAGAAGGCCAGACCGTAAACAAAGAGTATTATTTGGGCATTATGAGACGTTTGCGTGAAGCAATTCGCCGAAAGAGACCAGAATTGTGGGCAGAAAACTCGTGGATTTTGCACCATGATAACGCACCGTCGCACAGTGCCATCATTATTCGTAATTTTTTGACGAAAAATGCAACAAATACCATCCAACAGCCACCGAATTCACCTGATTTGGCTCCCTGTGACTTCTTTCTGTTCAATCGAGTTAAAAAACCATTACGAGGATCGCGTTTCAGCAGCCGAGAGGAAATAATGGAAAAATCGCCAACACACACAGAGTAGATGTACTCTTGACTACGTAACTTTTGCAAATGTCAAGCTATGACGCTAAGATTTAGAGGGAATATCAACAACAAATATACCAACTTAACAAAAAAACAGAACTCAAATCGGAACGATAGGAGCGCCACACGGTGGTTATTCCGAGAACTTGTTGATCAAGGTAGTATTTATGTCCAGTAACTACTTATTTATGGTTTCTGGATCAACTTTACACTTTCTACCTAACTAACCCATTCTTCTGTGCAAAGTGAGCTGGTTGTAGTACCTGGATGTGGCTCTATTGAATTTTTATGTGTCAAAGTTTTAATTTGTAATAATTTATTTTATTTTATAGTTTTGTACATACCACCTAGCTCACCTACTGATGTTTATTTGAGTCATGTAGATTGTATATGTGAACTGGTTAATATAATTAATTATAATGATACTTTAGTTGTACTAGGTGATTTTAATTTAAGTAATATTCATTGGTTGGTTGATAGTGAAACTGAGTCTTTGGGGTTACTCCCTTCGGATATTCTATCTGCAAATGATGCAGCGGTGGTGGATGCACTGTTCAGTTTCAATCTCAAACAAGTTAATTTATTTTGTAATGATAACAATTCGTTTTTAGATTTAATTTTTGTTAATAATAAGGAATATTTGTCAGTTCATGAGTCTTTGACATCTTTCAAGGAAAATGATATTCATTATAATTCCCTCGAGATTATATTTCATGTTGGTAATCGAGATGATAAATGTCGGGTTTTTTCTTTTGATGATTCGTTTTATGATTTTAAAGAATGCGACACACCTGGTCTCTCTGAATATCTCCGTGGCGTTTGTTGGGATGATTTTTTTTCGAGCCAATGATGTTAATGAAAATGTAAAAAATTTTAATGACTTACTATTTGTTGCTTTTGATAAATTCGTACCTTTGAGGAAAAAACGTAACTATAATTACCCACCATGGTTTGATTCTGATTTGATCAACTTACGTAACCGTAAAAATAAAGCTTACTATAGATTCAGATCCAATAATTGTCAACTTAATAAATCCAAATTTGTTGATCTACGTGAACAATTTAAATCTGTATTTCATTCTAAATATTGTCAGTATATAAGTGTGATTGAAACTAATATCAAACAAAACCCTAAAACATTTTGGAAGTTTGTTAACGAAAAACGTAATACAATTGGCTTTCCATCGGAAATGATTTTTAATGGAGGTAAACTGAGCACGGTTCCTGAAATCTGCGAGGGTTTTACTAGTTTCTTTCAATCGGTGTATAAAGTTAATTACGGATCCTTTGATAGCAACCCTACTGTTAGTAATTGCCAATTTAACATTCCGTACCTAACAATAACTGAAGATGACATTTATGAATATCTGTCAGATTTTAATGATGGATGTGGGCCTGATGGGATACCTTAGTCAATACTTAAATGTGTGAGCTCATATATTGTAACTCCATTATGTTATCTTTTTAACCAATCATTAATTTCTGGACAATTTCCTACAGCTTGGAAAATTTCTCACATTGTTCCAATTTACAAAAAGGGTAACCGTTCTGATATATCAAATTATCGTGGTATTTCAATTCTTTCGTGTCGAAACATTTGTTATTCCATACTAAAGAGATAATTTCTTGTTTTCAGCATGGTTTCACCAGTGGAAAATCTACGACTACCAATCTGTTGCAATTTACTATATTCACTATTGAGTCACTTGAATCTAAAGGCGCCCAAGTTGATTCAATTTACTTTGATTTTGCTAAAGCTTTTGATTCAATCGACCATAAAATTATTATTGAAAAACTTTTGGTTATTGGTCTTGATCCAAATTTTCTTAAATGGATTTCTTCTTATCTAGTTGGTAGAAAGCAGTATGTTCTATTGAATGATGTTAAGTCAGATTATATCTATTGTCATTCAGGAGTCCCTTAGGGGTCCCATTTAGGCCCAATTATATTTCTTTTATTCGTGAATGATATTCCTAATATTTTTAAATTCTGTAAATGTTTATTATTTGCTGATGATTTGAACATTTTCATGCATGTTCAATCTGTAAGTGATGCTGAGGTTTTGCAATCTGAAATTAATATATTGTCTAGTTGGTGCTCTAAGAATAAATTGTTCATCAATGTACAGAAGTGTAAGGTGATGTCGTTTTTCAGAACACTCAATCCAAATATTGTCAATTATTATTTTGATGGAGATCTACTTTGTAGAGTAACTTCAACTGTTGATTTAGGCGTTCTGTTTGATCAGAAATTAACTTTTGCGTTACACATAGATAAAATAATATTAAATGCCAATTCTATGTTAGGTTTTATTTTTAGAATGACAAAGGATTTTATGGATGCATTTTCGTGTGTTAGTCTATATACTTCTTTAGTAAGATCTCACCTTGAATATGCTGTAGTGGTTTGGTATCCTCATCAGGATGTGCATATTGCAAGATTGGAATCTATTCAGAAACGTGTTACTATCTATATGGCCAGGAAGCTTGGTTATTTATCTGATCGTCATCTACCTATGTGGGAACAGGTGCGAAGTCTCCCATCGTATGTGATTCGGTGTGAGTGCCTTCACATTGATACGTTGGTTAAACGCCGAAAAATTGCATCTGCCTTGTTTGTTAGTGATTCTCTTAGTGGCCACATTAAGTGTCCTGAACTCATTTCTGCTTGGAGCATTTATGTACCTACCAGAAGCTTGCGTCCAAGGGAATTTTTGTTTGTTGACTTTCATAGAACGAATTATGGTTCCAATGAGCCAACCAAGTCAATGGCTAGAATTTTTAATGAATTTTACCATTTATTTAATTTTGAGAGATCCAGAGTGTATTTTCGGAAGGCAATTAGAAATTGTAATTTTTAATCTCATTTTACGTTTTTAAAGTTTTCGTTTTTTCAGGTAATGTTCCGTATTGTTAGTATTCCTTTTATTTCTTTTTAATCTATAATAATTCTTTTTTTACTATTCATTAAGTTTTTAACTGTAGAATAGATGTAAATAAATAAATAAATAAATAACTCATTGTAAGATTTAGCAGTGTGGTGCATTGTTTTGCCCTTTAGTTAAGCTACAACTTTTTTGTCTTGTAAAGCACATTTCCTGCCACTGCCGGGGCTCACACTTGTCGAATTCTCAAATAATTAAATTATTCAATAAATACTTGTTTTTTTAAATTCAAAATCTTTCAAATGGGGAAAAGTTTCAGTTTTCTTCTTTCTTCGATATTTTTCACAAAATTCGCAAATTAGTTTACAACAGTCTATTTCCGATAACCGTATTTTGACAACTAATATTTTTTAACTATCTTGTTTTGTGTATTGTTGTTGAAAACAAAAAAATATTTCGGTTACTGTAGGCAATTACAGTTCAAGCGCGATTTTTATTTTGTTTTGATTTTTTCCCAGTACGTTAGACTCTGGTGCAGTTGTTTTAACAATTCTGTAACTCTTTAGCATATTCTTTAAAAAATTCCGTAGCTATTTGGACTCGATCGATTCTTTCTAAATTACTTGTGCGGATGTGTCATGATTTCAGGTATTTAAAAATGAGGCTCACATAATGACCACAAGTGGTTCGTCCATACAGTACTGTGAAAAGACTGAAAACTCCAGTTTGGACGAATTTTTTGAAAAATTCTGTTGCTCTTTCTCGATTCGATCAGCCACCATATTTTTCGGATGGTTATGAATATTCCCGATCGGAGAATAACATTACAACTGCCAAGTTCGTTAGTTTGTAGAACATTTTGTGTCAGAAATTCGTTCAATCAACCATTCTTCATGTTCAATGGAATTGGGCCAAATCTGGATTAGCATAAATTCAGCCACCATATTTTTCGGATGGTTATGAATATTTCCGATCAGAGAATATCATTAGAAATGCCAAGTTCGTTGATTTGTAGAACATTTTGTGTCAGAAATTCTTTCAATCAACCATTCTTCATGTTCAATGGAATTGGGCCAAATCTGGATTAGAACAAATTCAGCCACCATATTTTTCGGATGGTTATGAATATTCCCGATCGGATTATATCATTAAAACTGCTAAGTTCGTTGGTTTGTATAACATTTTGTGTCAGAAATTCGTTCAATCAACCGTTCTTCATGTTCAATGGAATTGGGCCAAATCTGGATTAGCACAAATTCAGCTACCATATTTTTCGGATGGTTATGAATATTCCCGATCGAAGAATAACATTACAACTGCCAAGTATGTTGGTTTGTAGAACATTTTGTGTCAGAAATTCGTTCAATCAACCATTCTTCATGTTCAATGGAATTGGGCCAAATCTGGATTAGCCACCATATTTTTCGGATGATTATGAATATTTCCGATCGGATTATATCATTAGAACTGCCAAGTTTGTTGGTTTGTAGAACATTTTGTGTCAGAAATTAGTTCAATCAACCTTTCGTCATGTTCAATGGAATTGGGCCAAATCTGGATTAGCACAAATTCAGGCACCATATTTTCCGGATGGTTATGAATATTCAGGATCGGATTAAATCATTAGAACTGCCAAGTTTGTTGGTTTGCAGAACATTTTGTGTCATAAATTCGTTCAATCAACCGTTCTTCATGTTCAATGGAATTGGGCCAAATCTGGATTAGCACAAATTCAGCCAACATATTTTTCGGATAGTTATGAATATTCCCGATCGGAGTATACCATTAGAACTGCCAAGTATGTTGGTTTGTAGAACATTTTGTGTCAGAAATTCGTTCAATCAACCATTCTTCATGTTCATTGGAATTGGGCCAAATCTGGATTAGCACAAATTCAGCCACCATATTTTTCGGATGGGTATGAATATTCCCGATCGGATTATATCATTAGAACTGCTAAGTTCGTTGGTTTGTAGAACATTTTGTGTCAGAATTTAGTTCAATCCACCGTTCGTCATGTTCAATTGGACTGGGCCAAATCTGGATTAGAAATTCAGCCTATTTTTTATATGTCTATGAATATGTTGAATCGTTTATGTGATACAAAGGTAATTTTTCAATAATTTCTAAACATTTTTTTGGATATTTTTTATTATCTACTTATTTAATATTGTTCAATTAAAATATTACTGAACAACTAAATACTGTTCTTTTCAATATAGTATCATTTAGAGTAATTTCGATTTTCTTTATTTTATGAATGAAAATATTAAAATTTAGTTTTTCTAGGTCAAGCACAAATTTCCTCAATTAATCTACCTTTTGAAAATATTACTGTTTTTTACTGATGTTTACCGGTTTTTACTGTAACTCGGGTTTAGTTTTAGAATTTATTTATCTTCTTTCAGGCGAAATCTTGAATTTTTGTTTGCTGTTTTTTCGGTTCCTGGACTAGCACTAATTTTTTCCTTTGACCACTAATTAGCACAAATTCGGCTCTATCGATGTGGGAAGTTTCATTTCAAAATTCGAAAGTTTCCCTGCTGCAGTAACCTACATTACGGAATGCAAGAAATCTAAATGATTTAATGAATGGGGGTGGTTTTTTGGCTTATAAAGAAATGTATGAATTTGCTAGAATGAGTGGGATAGCAATTTGATGCAAAATAAGCAACCGACAGAATATGTGTAGGGAGTAAAGGTTAAACATTTTTTGGTTAAAAATTAATTATGAATTGAAAAATTCATAATGTATTCATTTCAATAATTCAAAAGATGTAAATAAAAATTGTACAAATTTGAATTTTTGGCAATATGGCTCTAAGTTTTGTAGGAGCCAAGGCCTAATAAAAAAAAAAAAAAAAATACTTGCAACTTTGGAACTAAACCGAGAAAAGCCTACAAATTTGATTTGAGCTTATAAATACGATACAATATAAAATGGGCGCGCAATAACCATTCTTGTAACTTGGAAAACGTTTTGCCAAAATGGGTAAACTAATTATTTTTCCAATAATACTTAAATGTGTGACACGCAAATTTGACAATTCGGCGCCTCTTGCGGCACTTTAAAGGCGATTAAGAATTAGTGTACTGATAAATTTCTCATAAACTATTCGGTAGAGGGAGGGGGTCGTAAATAGTATTTGAATAGGACCTGGATTATCCAATTACTAACAAGATCCAAGAAGGCTTTATTGATATGAAATAAATATTAATTGCAAAAATATTAAATTTAAATTATGTCTAAAATCTTTTTTTCGAACTTTCATTTTGAAAAATGCATTAGTTTGACTAGTCTACGACAGATGTCTAAGTTGCTTACAGAAGAATAGAAAAAAAAAGTTTTAAAAGTTCATCCTAGAAGAAAATTTTCCCAATGTATAAAGACGAGATATTGAAACGAGCAAATACCGCGAGCCTTAGAAATCAGTTCACAGATATTAAATTTCAAACCGTTCGATAAACTGTTATTTTATACGATATGGCCGAATTACGCAGCCTTAAACGTATTAATAAAAACATTGCGATGGGGATCGAAGATGTTACAGTCAAGTTAAAAATGCTTCAGGATGAATGGAGCGAATACAAGGACATATGTGATGAGGTCCAGGAAACGGAAAAAAACCTGGAAATCCAAACTAAAATCAAATTGAAAAAGGCTCTTTTAGATGCGGAGCAAACGCGAATGCCACAGCCTCGTGGAAATGACAATAATATATCGATGGTAGATTTCTTGGAACACCAGAAAACATTCTTAGAAGAGATGTCAACGATAAAAATAGCAGGGGAAACTGAAGTTCGGTTGCCAAAAATAAATATTCCTACATTTTCTGGACGGTACTCGGATTTCCCATCTTTCAAAGATTTGTTCGAGGCTTCGGTGCATAACAACCCAAAAATTCCGAAAGTATATAAACTGCAATATTTGAAGAGTCTGCTTTAAGATGATGCAGCTCAATTATTGAAATATTTTGAGATAACCGAAACCAACTACTCTAAAGCTTGGGAAAAAATTAAAACGCGGTACGAGAGAAAAAACCAGGTCGTGAAGCAGCTACTTGTTCAATTCATTCACCAGCCACGAGTAAAAGAGGGATCATCCAAGCAATTAAGTCAATTATGTGATACCTGCGATGATCTGATCCGAGGATTAAAGGTCCTTGGACAGAATGCCAAATCTCGTGATCCGTGGATGATTCACCTATTGTTAGAGAAACTGGACGAAGAAACAAAACTAGCATGGGCATATTTTAATCAAAGCGACTTTCCGAAATTCGTTGCACTCGTGAAGTTTCTAGAGACGCATAGCCAGGCTTGGGAAAATTGTACGACATCCAGTAATAAAGGATCATTCACTAACAATAAAGGAAGGCTTCAAGTGAAGGCCATGTATTCAACAGTAGCGAATACAAAGGTATGTTTCAAATGCGTGAAAGAACATAGCGTTCATGAATGTCCAGAGTTTGAAAAGCGATGTTGCTTCAACTGCCTAAGCTAAACACATTTTTCAACCGTCTGTCGGACTAAGTTGAGATGTAGTTTATGTAAGGCGCGACACCACACATTGTTACACCAGGCAAAACTGAACAGGCAAGAATCGAATTCAATACCAACGTATTGTAAGCAGTCCTCCACAAGTGGTGGTAACACTCAAGATCTGCGTGACATTAGGACTAATATGAGTGTAAGTGAGCGTTCTTATTTCCGTGCGCTGTTACCGACTACCGTAGCAACAATTTGCGACAACTTTGGGAAATCGATTGAATGCCGTATATTATTAGACTCGGGTTCGCAGGCGTCGTTCATCACCGAGTCATGTGCTCAGCGACTATAACTCAGAAGAAGAAACGCGAATATTCTGGTTAGGGGAATTTCCAATTCTGGACTCCAAACAAAAGGCACAATGGAAGTGAAGCTTCAATCGCGAGTTCACCCTCAAAAAGCTTTGAAAATAGAAGCATTCATATTAAACAAACTACCAAAGTTAACCAGTGCCGATTTTTATGTTGATGAAGGAGTTATCTCTACATTCCAACTTGCTGATCCGGGATACAACCAAACAAGTGATATAGATGTTCTCATTGGAGCCGATGCCTTCTTCCAAATTTTAAGAGAAGGACAAATTCAAAATATCAGCGGATCCGGTCATCTGTTGGCACAAAAAACCATGTTCGGCTGGGTAATTTCAGGAGGTTCTTCAACGAGTGCCGAAAATATCTATGGTTTAGCGACTACATTTAAAGTTGAGTTAGAGATAAATATTGATGAAACTCTTCGACGGTTTTGGGAACTCGACGAACCAAGGAAGGAACAGCATTACAATCCTGATGAAACAGCATGCAAGAAAGACTTTGCTTCAACGTTTTCACGAGACGATTCCGGAAGGTACACGGTACAATTACCGTTTAAGGAAAACACCCCAAAATTGGGCAACTCTTACAATGCTGCTCTACGGAGGTTTTACAAGTTGGAAAAACGTCTGAATTTAAATCCGAAACTGAATGCGGAATACAAACGGTTCACGGAGGAATACGTGCAACTGGGTCATATGAAGAAAATTGATGCAAAGGAAGTTTATTTACGTGAAGAGGAGTGTTACTGCTTACCACATCATGCTGTGATAAGGGAAGATAAAGAAACAACAAAAATAAGAGTGGTTTTTGATGGCTCTGCCAAATCCTCGAGCGGGGTTTCATTAAATGAAAAATTGTGAGTGGGGCCAACCATACAAGCGATATTGTGGGATATATTAACGAGATTCCGAACTTACAAATTTGTGATGACTGCAGACATCGAGAAGATGTTTCGGCAGGTCAAGATGTCAGAAAGCCACCAGAACTACCAGCGAATTTTATGACGATCAAGCCCAAATCAAGAGTTGGTGATATATAAACTGAGTACGGTTACCTACGGTACAGCGTCAGCACCATTCTTTGCGATAAGAACACTTCATCAGTTGGCGAGCGATATCCAATACATACATCCCCTGGCTTCATCCGCTATAAAAACAGAGTTCTATGTGGATGATTTTCTTTCCGGCGTGGATCATGTTGATGAAATACAAAATTAAAAATTGGAAATGGTTAATGCATTGATGGAGGGAGGATTTCATCTCCGAAAATGGAAGTCAAATCTAACAAAATTATCAGAATCTGACGCTGATAAGACGATATGCATGGGTGATTCATGCACGATTAAAGTTCTGGGACTTCAATGGAATCCTTTAATGGATGCGTTCTCATTTAAAGTGAATTTTTTAGCTGAGTCGGTACCTACAAAGAGGAAGATGCTATCAGAGTCTTCGAAGATTTTCGATCCACTTGGATTTTTATCGCCAGTCACGATTATATTAAAAATAATATTCCAACGATTGTGGTTAGAAAAGCTTGATTGGGATGATCTTTTACCAGATGAAACAGCAAGACGATGGGCTGAAGTGGGAAGTGAGTTGAACGAGCTAGAAGAAATCAAAATACCGAGACGAGTTAAATATGAAACCAAAGTAGAACTGCATGGGTTTAGCGATACGAGTGAGAGAGCATATGCAGCGGTAGTATACCTAAGGTCAACTGACGAAAATGGGCAAATACATACTAACATCGTAGCGGCGAAAACTAAAGTAGCACCGTTAAAGCAGATCACGCTACCAACGCTTGAACTTTGTGCGGAGGTTTTACTGGCGAAGAAACCAAAGTGTATGCCTGGTCAGACTCCCAGATCGTGCTTGCAGGGTTATCTGACTATCCGTCACGATGGAAAACCTTTGTGGCCAATAGAGCTAGTGAAATCCTGGAAAGTGGAGCGTCGGCTAATTGGAAATACGTACCGTCAGAACAAAACCCTGCTGATCCTGCATCGAGAGGATTACAACCCACAGCTCTTGTAAACTCCAAATTATGGTGGGAAAGGCCAATCTGACTGCGACAAACGAAAGAGAAATGGCCAATTTCAAGTAAACTAGAGATCGAATTACATCAGGAACAGCGAAAACCTTTCCATTGGCGAACTGTAATGCAAAGATTGAAACAGGATTAATTGAGCAGCGAATTTCTGAGATGTCGTCTTTCCCGAAATTGCGAAGAGTCCTGGCGTACATGTTCCGGTTTATTCACAATGCGAAGACAAATCACTCTGTAAAAAAATCAGGTATTCTTTCAGTCCAAGAGCTGAGAGAATCAACAAATGCATGCCTCAAATGCATTCAAGGGCAAGAATTTAAACCTGAATTAAATCATCTTCGCAAATATGGCTGTGTTCCCAGAGGAAGTAAACTGAAATCATTGAGTCCATTCATAGATTCAGATAGTGTACTGCGAGTTGGTGGACGACTGGAGAAGGCGAATGTTGCATACAACCAAATGCATCAAGTGATTTTACCCAAATCTCATAAATTGGGCAAACTGATTATCTCTCACATTCATGAACGAAATGTCCATTCTGGTCCTTCGTTGACGTCACATTTAGTCAAGCAACAGTATTGGATAATCAATAGTAGAAATATTGTGCGATATATATTACGAAACTGTGTAATATGTACCCGAATACGAGCTAAAACAAGCCAACAGATCATGTCAAATCTGCCAGCCGAGCGAATCCACCCTTCCAGCCCATTTAGTAGATGCGGCATGGACTATGCGGGGCCCATTACTATAGTAAGTAAATGAGGAAGAGGAGCGAAACCACTTAAGGCTTACATCGCTGTCTTTGTGTGTATGGTGACAAAGGCGGGGCATCTGAAACTTATAAGCGACTTGACCATAGATGCGTTTATAGCAGCGCTTAGAAGATTTTCAGCGAGAAAAGGGGTTCCTGTTCATATATTTAGCGATAACGGGACCAATTTTCTGGAAGCCAGAAGAAAACTTGATGAGATAACGAAAATCTTGGCGGCAAATGACTTCAAGAATGCAATTCCAGAATATTTATCCAATGACTGTATACAATGGCATAACATTCCACCAGCTGCGCCTCAATTCGGAGGTCTATGGGAAGCGATGGTCAAATCCGTAAGGACTCGTCTGTTAATTGCGACAAGAAATGCACGCCTTACTTTCGAAGAGATGGCCACCCTATTGTGCCAAATAGAGGCAATACTAAATTCCAGGCCCCTATATTCAATAGGTGAAGACGAATCCAGCATCGATGCTCTTACACCGGGTCATTTTTTGATTGGTTCAACTCCATACTCTATTCCCGACGAAGAATTACTTGAAGTAGTCTGCAAGGTTTTTGGAAAAGATATCAGCTGGAATATTTTTGTCATCTGCAGCAGCGACACAAATGGAAAAGCCAAGAGAAAAATTTTAAACTGGAGATATCGTGTTAATAAAAGATTAAAACTTATCCCCATGCAAATGGTCGTTAGGCAGAATTGTGGAAGTTCATAGAGGCGACGATGGAACATCAGAGTAGCGACAATAAAAAATGCAAACTAAAATAATATTAAAGCGACCCATTATCAAGCTGTGTTCACTTCCAACAAACAAAGAAGATTAACGGTTTCCGTTAAGGCCGGGATTATGTAAAGGCGAGATATTGAAGCGAGCAAATACCGCGATATTAGTATTAGATTAATTTTATATTAGCTTTCAAACAAAACAAACGTAATTATTAATGTTCTTTTGACATTTGTTAATTTGACAGGTTGACATTCAATAATTGTAGTAGATATTGTGACGGTGACACCTAGTGTGTAATAGAATAAGTAAAACTAATAGGTCAATGTTTTACTGTACTAAATGGAATTTTCCATGATAAAAATTGTTACGTAATGTTTCTACACTAGAAAAATCATGAGCTTTCGAGAAGTTTGGTTTGTGTATATAAAAAGGCGAACAAGATCGAATTGGATTATTAGTATTTGGAACGCGATAGAGTAAACTTGTAAGATTATTAGTAATATTTGGTAAGCGATAGAGTAAATATTAAAAAGGAATTAAAAAATGAATTAAAAAGTGTTTTTGTGGAAATAAAAATTATAAGTGAACAGTAAAATTTAAGAATAATTTATATAACGTGATTTTGTGGATTTTTTATTGATAAACTGTGTTGTAATAAATTTTGTGAAATAAATAAATTCGTTGGGGATAAATTAAATTGATTTTGTGTTATTCACAATCCAGTGATACGAACCCTATTTGACAAGGCAAAAACGTAACAATATTATGGAAGTTACCTTTTATTGTATTTAAATTGTATTTAAGTTAACTACTGTAAGCTAGATGTCACTATATATAACACACAGCAAATAGCTCAGTTAAATTATTTTGTATTTAAGTTGGATGTTACTGTATGTAATTTTATAAATTTGTACCATTTTGTAAAAGAAACAAAAAAAATAATTGAAAAAGAGAACATTGTTGTGACAGCTGCGAACGAAGTTACACTCAAGCGATTTTGGGTGATTAAATATAAAAAAAAAATAAAATAAAAATTAGTGTTCATCTAATAAAGATAATTTGGTTAATTTTACTATCGCGAATTTGTATCGAATTTTATGAAACGTTTTTTTTCTCCCTTTATAAAAGCTCAGCATTTTTAAATTATGGCTCTGTGACATGCAGGGTGCTATGCCTTTACATATTGATATTAAAAATTTCAATTGTGGAATCAATCTTTAAAGTTAATCCAATATTTTTTTCGAACGATGAATATTTATGAACACCGTTTTGTCAGTGGAACAAATTTTTAAAAATTTAGAGGCTCCTTTTAATCTATAAGTTAGCCTTAAATTATAATTATGGTTTTTACTATATCTGGATCGGGTTGTTAATTAAATCAGTTAGAATAAGAGACGTGGTCGTTACAGTAGGATGGAGTTAATCGGCTAGATTTTTATTATACATAAATTAGTATAAATATTTATCTATCTGGATATTATCCGGAATAATCTTAAGTTCCCCTAAATAACTATATAAATAACTTGCTTGTAATGCTTCAAAAGCTAACGAGAAGAAAATTCAAGTAATTTACAGAACTGGAAATTTTAAAGCATCTTTTAACATCCAAAGGAAATGTATTTTAAACCACATTTGTTACAATTTTATGTTTTGTCAAGAATCTGATGTTGAAAAACGACCGCACAATTATTCATTTGAATAATTATCTCCTATTGTGATACAAGATTAAAACAAAGAGGATTTTTCCGGAATTTTTTCGGTTTTATATTGTTGTATAGCCAAAATCCAGTCTGAGTCGTATTTTACAACAATTCCAATTTTTGTGTGTATTTGTTCTGCCTTAACGGATACAAAATATGCACACACAAAAAAAAAATACTAAACTATAAGTTAAACATGAACAAAACTACAAAAAAATATATATTCTATTGTTATCGCGCAATCCATACCCTTATACACTTACTCCCGTTCAGCTCCGCGTATGCAAAAAAATAAAAAAACATACCGAGAACTCCAAACCGGATATTTAATAATTTTTTTCATTCGTTAGATTTTTCATTGTAAAGTAGTTTATTGTGATTTTTTCTGTACCCTCAAAAAAAAAACGTAACAGAGACATATAGCTACCTCCACAAACAAAAAAAAAAAAATTAAGTTGATACAAAAATAAAATCCAAATGTAACTATACAATAAAATAATACAAAACTTAAAAAAATTTTGGACAACAAAATTCATTTCCATGAAGATGGCGAATATAAAAAAAAAATCGGAAAAATTTAAATTTTCTCGGTGCTTGCATTTAAAAACTTTACTGCAAAAGTTTCAGCTTACGGAAAAAAAAAACTTTTCTTACATTTGTACATGAAAAAATGGTTGTTGTTGTTGTTGTTAACTTTAGTTTTTGAATAGTTTATGCTTTCATGGTAACTTGAAATAAGTTTACCTCCTCCCGTATAAACCATAACACAGATCTCCATCTCCCCGCCTAAAAAAAGATATAATTAAAATCTCATGTGGATAACATTAAGAGCGAACATTAAAATCTGTTTTCCATGAAATTTTACGAAATTTATAATCCAAAAGTTTGGAATGACTTTACCTTTATGATGATTAAAAAAATAACAACATAATAACAACAACAACAACAAAATAACTTGAACTTCTAACATTAAACTAATATCTAATAAATTAAGGTAATAATCATATCATCAACGGGTATATTACACATCGGGCTTTTTTTATGTGCTTAATGATCAAAACTTTGTGTTTTCTTATCTACTTTACCTTACTTAGCTTTCTAATGGCAAATAATAAATAAACACAATAAAATTACGAATGTAACACAAATATATACAAAGCAAAAACGTGAAACAACAACATATGGCCTTTATGTGTACAGTCAATATAAATTTTCCCATCAGTATGATTTACTGAATTTTATTATTCTGAAATTCTTCTTCCATGTTTTCTACATTTATTATGTTAGTACACAACATCGAAAACTGATAACCACCGTCTTATCTCTTCAGCAAACACACCACGAAGACTAAAGCAAAAATAATCCAACCCCTTTCATCAATTTGTTTGAAAACTTTGATTGAGCTTTTTCTTTCATCATGGCTTGCAAATAATTTGTACCTCACACAATGCAAAAACCAAAAAAAAAAAAAAAAAGTTTTATTTCTATAAGCTTTCTTTTTATCAATCTCTTTCTTGTGTTATTGTTTGATAAGAAAATATACAACGGACTGTATCCGTGTGTATGTGTGTATATACATATTATCCGCATGCACACAGTAACAACAACAAATAAACAACAATAATAATGAAAATAAGAAGGTTTTCCTTTTGTGTATTATAAATACGGGCAACGTAAAGTGGAAACCAAAACAACAAAATTGGGAGAAATCCTAGAATCTAGATAAACTTTTTATTTTCATTATTCTTATTTACGAGTGAGGAAGAAGTAGAAAACAGCTCGAAGTAAATAAAATATAATAAGCCACATACACTGTACACAAAAGCTGAATAAATTGGAAATACAACTGATTGGAATACATACTTACAATAACGAAACTTATGGGGAGGGAAAGTGCAAATTCTTAATATTATTGATTGTACATATAGATCTTAAACTTGCTGAAACGATTGTGAGTAGTTTATTAAAGTTTGTATGACTAGCAACTCGAAGGTTTCAAACCTATTTTTTTATAATTTTAGAACCTTAATAATATGAACAGTCGAACAGTGGATCATTAAGGGAGTTACTGTTCCATTATGAATTGCACAGGTTACATAAATTATACATATAGCTATTTCAATTTTTGTTGATTTCTAAAACTGTAGCGTGTTTACTGCAACAGTCCGTTTCCGCTAATAGTTTCCCAATTTCAGATGAATGGAGGGAGAATTGGTTATAAATCTGTGATAATGTACGTTATTGGGTCGTGCCTCGGATACAAGCTTGTCAGTTTTTTTTCACCTTATCGTTGTAAATATATATCACCCCTTGGACACCTAATTCAATGCAGTAGAAATCAGAAATCAGCAAGAAGACATGTAAGTCTGCTGCCAGCGCCATAACGGTAAATTTGATAATTAACGTACTAACAGTATGATTGTTGTATTTTTTTCAAAACCTTCGTGGGGATTTTTAAAAGAGTTTAGATTTTTCTTGCGTCGCTTGTTAAAAACCTTTCCACCGGTACAACTTCTAAGTGCATATGACTTCTAAAAGTGACCAAACCGGCTAATGATGAATTTTATAAAGTGTCAGAAATAAAATTGATACATAGTCAGTTAAGATTCAGCTCACAATGGTGAATATTTATAGGAGTGAAAAGTTCACATTTTTTTCTGTTTTTCGACCCAACTACTGTTTATCTGTCACCAGCACCATAATGATGAATTTTGTAATTAACATTTTACAACTAAAAATAGGTGCCTTGCCTTCGTCTGCCGAAGCCATAACAGAGATTTTAACAACCTAAGGAAAATTGGTTTCACCTCACCGTGGTGAATATTTATACAAATGGATAGTGAATAATGTTAAACTTTTCCTGCCGGTTTCAGATCAAGACCTATCCAACGGTAACTTCACTGTCTATAGATGGGAGAATGATCGGGATTGGGATGAATGATCAAAGCTCACCGCTCGCAACTACGACAGTAGTCATGTGAGAAGACACCAAGTCTACTCGCGTGCCTCCCTATGAGACAATGCATCGTAATCACTCCAACAACCACACTGATCTAACTTCGCTGAAGTGAGATCAGCTGTTTGTATCTCGCCAAGTCCAACTTTGGCCAGACCTGCCGAGTTATTACGCTTGAGGTGATACTTGACCATCTGTCATTCGTCAGTTTGCTAGCTTCTTCCTGAAGCAGCAGTTTGCATACCGCAAGAAGCATTTCAATATCCTTTCTGCTTTCTGAGAAGTGGTCCGTCGTATCACGTCGAGCCAGTTCATCGGAGTTTATAATCCCTGTACTTATGAAATGTCTTGGCACCTATAAAATGTGGATATTGAACTGTACTTTCGACGTGAGGAGGTGTGATTGAATCGCTTTAATGCCATCCTGACTGTCCGTATATATGCGAATATCATAAACTGATATTACATTATACCTCAACCAGTCTACGACCTCCTTTATGGCAGTTACTTCAGCCTGAAAAATGCTACAGTAGTCGGGGAGACGGAAGTAGAGATTTAACAGAAGCTCCTCGCAGAACACTCCAGCCTCGACTTTCCCGTCCCGTTTTGAACCATCAGTGAAGAAGTTTATAACTCCTGGTTCCAAAACTGCACTCATTATCCAGTACTCCCTGGATGGGATCCTAGTCCGGAACTTTGTTGAAAAGGAAGACAAGCTAATCGGTCTAAGGTCTTTGGGATTGCAGTGTGATCGTTTTCCCGCCTTAGGTATGACAATAACCTTCACTGCTGTCCAGTTACTGGGAATGTTACATAGTTCTAGGCTGCCTTTGAAAATTACCTCTAACCAAGAAATTGTTAGATCCGTAGTTTGTTGAATATCCGCAGGAATAATACTATCGAGTCCAGGCGACTTAGATGATTTACAACTGTATATCGCGCACAGGATCTTTTTCTGCTAATAATTTGGCCTATGAGGCTACTTGCCCTTTTACCTACTGATGTGCTAGGTACAGATTAGAAACAACCAGGAAAATGAGTCTCCAGCAGAAGTTCCAGCGATTCCGCACTATTAGTGGTCCATAGCCCATCCGGCCGTTGAACATAACTTGGCATGGAAGGACCAGTTACTAGTACTTTGCCTAGCCTAGACATCTCCGAATACTCCTGAATTTTGCTACAGTATAGTCTCCAAGAGCTGTTCTTGGCACTTCTCAATTGATATTTGTAAATTTTGAGGACTTCCTTATAGGAGTCCCAGTATACAGCAGCTTTTGCATTTTCGACGTGTTTGTTGAATATCCTTGGATCACCAGGGTGGCCGAGATTTACCCCTAGGCCTGCTAAGGGGACTAGAGCCCAGTATCACTTCATTTAAAGCGCTGGACAACTCGTCTACCAAGCCATCGAGCTTTTGTGCAGTTTTTGGAGGTCAAGTCAAGTCCATTTCAAATTGAAGATAACAATGATCAGAAAAGGAGTGGTCCTCCGACACTCTCTAGTTTAATAGATTAATCGTCAGAAAGCTTGAGATAAGTGTAATATCCAATACCTCCTGTTTATTTCTAGTTATAAAGGTCGGCTTATTGCCTATGTTACATATATACAGGTTAGTAACTCACCTCGTTCATTTGTGTCCGTACTTCTCTAGATCGTGTGATGAGCATTTGCATTACTCCCCAGGATGACTCCAAACTTGCGCTTCTGAGCCTCCAAGATGAGCTCATCCAGAATGATTGATGGGATATCCACTTCATCATATGCTAGTTAAGCTGATACTAGCCAGAGGTTTCGATTATCGACCTCAATGCTGACTGCTGCTACATCTCCATTACTGAAATTTGATAGCAGAAAACAACTTATATTATTTTTAATGAGAATGCACGACCGAACCTTACCTTTTTTTTTGCATGGATTAATCAATAATAGGGAGTCTTCAGCCCAAGTACCCGGTCTTCAGTGACCCGAGGTTCCTGGATCTGAACGACATGTCGCTTCTTTCCCAATTTGTAAAATTAGAGCAGCTGTAATTTTGAAAATTAGAGTGGTGGAGGTTGACTTGCAGAAATGTAAATGTCATATCTACAGCCTCTTCTCCACCACAGTAACATCAGACTCATCAGAGTCATATCCTGATGAGAAGTCTTCAGAGAGCCTCTTTAAAGACTCCATGGAAGTTGACATCTCCGTGTCCGTGGAGAGCGTTTCCGCTTGGCTGGCTACCTCCACGCACGCAGATGAGCTATCAAGCACCGCGGTATTTTCTGAAGCTGACTTCGGAGCCTCCGGCTTGTCAGCATCCTTCTTGTTCACCTTGAGTGTGACTGCACTGAAACCATAGTTGATTAAACCGTTGGTTTTTTCCAATGCAGTCAGTGACTCACTGTTTAAGATGATGACGGCTGACCTATAGTCAGCCTTTGTCTCCTCGACCTTTGCAACTTTCCAGTTGGGCGTTGGCAGCTCCGGGTTGCCAATATGCAACAATTAGAGTATCACCTTGAGATCAATAGGCTTCGAAGGGGTGTGCACTCTAGCTCTTGGTCAGCAGGGGATCTCCTGCCAGAGACCAGTCATTTTCAACTGACTCCTGTGCCAGCACCCATCCCGACAAGTCGGAGCAGATCCCGGATTTTCCGGCAGGACTTTCAGGTAGGTGGTGGCTAAGGCCCCTTACACTTTCCTCCATTTGGCAGGCGTGATACTGCCATCCTCGAGGGATTTCTCAATAACTGCCGCAACCAGCTGATCCTTGAGGACCTCGTTAAAAAGCCTCATAGCGGTGTCATGGAGCTTCGTTCTCTTTGCGATCTTAGGACTTTCCTCCTCAGATCTAATTCTTTTAAGCTGTGAGCCAGCTGAAGGGCCTTCTGACTTTTTCTCTGTGATTTTTTTGCCCACGCAAGCGTGGCTTTGTCTTTATCCGACCTGTCTTCTGGCAGGATGTTATCGATCTTATCCAGGGCGCTCCAGGCCTTCCTCCTAGTATTATAGGCTGGGTTTAAGGAACCAGCTTCACTCGTGTTTTGGTTCAGATTTGGTGACCCGAGTGGAGGGACCAGCCTCGCTTGAGCTTATGTCCCGTTGTTTATTTGTCGACCTAGAGGCAGGCCTAAAGACTCGAGTCTCGTTGTCCACATTTTCCGGATATTTTAGAGAGCCGGACTCTTTTTGTTGTTGTTTGTTTTTATTTGGATCCATGATTGGTCCCACGAGTAGCGGAGAAAGAAGTGTCCATCTGTGCAGAGATCCGCAGTACACAGATAAGGCTACCTAATCCGGAGCTAGTTTTAAAGCTGAGCCCCCAGCTTGGTCGATTATCGGCAAGGTACGATTAATACCTTAACCCAGGCCAGCGATTTGTTTAATCTAGTTACCAGCGGTCACCACGTGGAGGTAACACGAGCACTTGTGGAAGTTGCAAGTTGCGGAGCTGACCACAAGTGCCAACTTGAAACCCCCGAGCAACTTCATACCTGACCACCTGAAAAAAATAAGCGTGTTTTAATTAATTTAATTAAGGTTCGGCGCCCGAACTCTCTATAGTCCAGGCGGTCGTTTAACCCAAAAAAAATTTGTTTAGGCTGAAATTCTGGATATAAAAAGGGGCAGAAATTGGGAAAATTTCACATTTAAACGTAAAAATCTGGGTTTTCACTGATATCTCGAAAACTAATCTAAATGGAAGAATCGAAGGCATTTTCGGAGGTTAAAATACATAAAGGCCGTAAAATATAATTGACTTTTTAAACTAACTGGCCTTAGAATATTGAGTTTTGGTAACATCTGAATCTGACATAATGTGTTAATGACACATTAAAAATTCACTTAAATTAAGCAATATACTGGAATGTAAATCAGTACGCCAAATATTTATGTTTCTAAATTTATGTATAACCTTAATTTATACAAAAATGCAGTTCACAGAAATTAATGAAGATTGGTTGCCCACTGCAAATCTTAAAAACACGCAATATGTTGCTCTACAAATGTAATAAAAAGTTATTCCAAATATTTTTTTTTATAATTAAGAGTATTATTAAAACGAAACCATTGCAAAATCAGATAAAGTAAACAAACAAAAAATGGAAAAATCTGCAAAGTTATTTACCCAACTTGCTATAACCGCACACCAGTTTCATTTCGTACGAATATACCTGCATTTCGATTACTTTCCCTTTTTTTTGTTTTTTGTTTAACGTTTCTTTGGTCTATGGTGAGACATTGAAATTAAAATTAAGTCGTTATGTCACACTATATTGTGTTTCTAGATACGTTAACTGGGGTAATTCTTTTTTTTTGTATTTTGTGTTAATCTAATTAATGTTGATTGGGATGAGATTCGTAAGAAAGAAACGGACGTATACTGTTAGTCTTATCTTTCCAAATGTTGTGTGTGTAAGAATAACCCAAAAATAAAACAAAATCTAATGGTAAAATTGCATAACATATCCGGTCGAGACTATTTAATCGACTCAACAGTAGATTTTACGATACTATATTTTTGTGTTCATTTATTAAAGCAAAGTGTTTTGTGTGTTTTTTGTATACACATATTTATGTTTGTTTGTTAGTTAGGTGCTTGTCAGTGAAGATACTCGCACACTTTTACAAACATATTATAATATTTCATTATTTACTTCCGTTTCGATGAATTTTTTTTTTTTTTTTTTTTTTTCTTGAGCTCCACAATTCTTTCTGGCTGTTATCATTTTTCCACATAACATGCAATATTTATGTTCGGGAAATTGGAATAAAATGAAGAAGAAATTGTACACTTGCAAAGTATATGAAAAGACATCGTACAAAGTAGAAAAAAGAAGAAAACAATGAAAATTGTTGTGAATGTATAAAAAGAAAATTACCAGAAGAAGAGGAAATAGAAAATTATATTTTCTTTTGATGTTGCAAAGTGTTTTTAATTGATATTCAAGAAGAGTAAATGGATTCAAGTTTATTTTTTTTTTTGTAATTGAATTATGTACATAATAGTTAATGCAAGACTATGTGTATACAATTTTTTTATTATTTTATTAACATTATATATAACTAATTGAAGTGGGTAAATGCATTTAGGTTTTAGTATTAAGGAAATATGAATTCATACGGTTAATTTCATATTCACAAAGTACCCAATTTCATCGTTTGTATATTATGGTTACAAAACGAAAATACGAATTATTTAATATTTATGTATAGAGACAACAGTAACAGTACTCAAAAGTCGCTAGCGAATATTTAATCTTTCCAAAAAAAAAAAAATATCCATTAAAAAATAGCAAACGTGGGGGGAGCGATCGAGTTTTAAACTCTATCGGTTATTCATCATTTTTAATGGATATACAATTTCATACTACACTAAATTAAATATCATCCTTGTTTCAATCGACTGTAATATCCATCAAAAAATTATAAAACACTATGTGTTTACGTGTTATTGTAAAATATAAGAACACAATTTTTTTTTTGCTGCTCTTGTATTTGCGGGATGTAATTTGATCCAGGATATTTGATTTTGCTTTTGTATTAATGGATGTTTGAATATTTTGCCGAGAGATGTGAATGGCAGACACTTTTTTGGTAAACATATATTTTTAGAACGAGTGTTTATAGTTTATTTGATATTAAGAGAATATCGTGTTATTTATTGTTGGTTCATACCACCATATCGAATAATAAGACGGAAGTTAATTGTGTTTTTAATTTTTTTTTTTTACGTAGTCTGCCAGTTTTTGAAGATTCAGAGTCGGTATTTGCCGGAACAATATAAGCAGAGACTCATGTTTACCTTAGGTTTCTCATTTTACTATGAAGGCGAAAAAACATAGTTTTGACTTCTCTTGTTATCGTTGTATTGCGTATACATGTAACAAAACGAGAAATCTATGGTAAAATAGGTTAACTCTGAACACTGATTTCAGAAAATAATAGTTTATGCATCCAAAATAACCATGTAGTTGTTTTATTATATTTAATTGTTCATTTTCAGAACCTAGTATAAAAATCCTAACTAACATACATATCTAATTATCCATCGTATACTTATTGATTTGGCGACAAAAATAATCGTCCAAAAATCAAAAAATGAAAAATAACCCAAAAATTGTCATTTTTTAGACGATTGTACATTATGCCGAATCTCAAATACCAGAAATTCAAAATCACACAAAAACTAGAAAGGACGGTTATTCATAGTATGTTGATTTAGTAGCCATATTTTTGAACATTTTCCAAAATGTACACACGAATGTAAAAATTTAACTCAACAGCCGCCGACCTCTAGGTCTTATTGCTTTTCCGTATTGGGTTTAATTTTCAAATTAAAGGAAAATAGCTAAACCCTTAAAAAATAAAGACGAGGAGTGTCTGATCAAAGAGAGTTGCTATTTACATTTTCCAAAATAAATTTTTTTTTTCCTATCAGGGGGTCAATTCTCGTTCCGTGAAAAGTAAAATGAAAAGTATTTTCAGTGAGAAATACACATTTCCGATTCATGTTCCTTGAGAAGGAAAAAAATGACGTCAAAATCTTTTCATATGAATAAAACTTTCTCACCGACCAATTTGGCGGTGAGAACATCATAAATATGGAAATAAAATTCTATAAAAACTAAATTTGTATTTTTACCATTAAATGTGCATTGAAACTATAATATGATTCACTTTAAACTTAACTAATAAGTAAATCTATTAAAAACTATTCCGTTTATTTAAGAAAAGCCTCCAAATAATTAATTTAGTAAAGTTTTAAAAATAATTTGGTCAATTTTATAATTTACTTTATATTTTGACAGCCAATGACAAAAACTGATTAACTAAATCTACTTTATCATTTATTTAGCTAATATTTAAACCAATTGTTGTATCAGCTAGCGGAAATATACATGAAACTCGAAAAAATATGTGTTTACAGTGTAGCTTACTATGGAAATAACTTATTCAGCGTTTTTCTCACGATTCTTTTTCATTTGGACATCGAGAATCGCTTATTGTCATTGTGTGAAATGTTATAAATGAAAAAGACTTGATGGAATCAAAATGAAAACTTTTTTTTCATTAGGTTTTTTCATAGAACGAGAATTGACCCCCAGGGCAGAATTTTTTAAACGAAATAGACCAAAATTAGCTATTTCCAAAATGGACGGTGATAAACATAATGAACCAAATTTAATTAAAGACTTGCATAATATCAGTCAAGGCAACGATGTAGTAGAAAAATATTTCTCAAAAATAATAGACATACAAAGCACAATAATAAATCACATAAAATTAAACGAAACTAACAATATAATAATTAGAGCAAAGAGAGATCTATATCAAGAAATGTGTCTATCTACATTTCTTGCAGGTTTGCGAGAACCTTTAGGTTCCATGGTGTGAGCCTTCCAACCCATTAATATACAGGAAGCATTCATATAATATTGCCTAAAAGAACAAAACATACAATACGCCAAAAAACCTAGTTATAAAGCAATAAATTATCAAACAATGTTCCCCAGGAAACCATTGCAACCACCTTTATTAATTCAAAGATTTCAACCAGTATTACCTCCAAAACTATTCCAATCATTCACACCTTATCAACCCCGATTTGAAAATCTTAACAGACCCCAATATTTTAATCATAAACCTTTCAATAATAATCCAAATCCAAATTTAAATTTACCACACAGAAATACTTTTCAACAACCTTTTTCGAACTCATATTTACCTAGAAATAATTTTCAACAACCTTTTCCGAATCATAATTTACCTCATGTAAACAATTCTCAGCAACATTTTAACAAAACACAAATACCAAATAATAGGAAGTTGGAACCAATGGATACCACATCCAATATGAATAAATATACTCAACCCACTTACCATCAAAATAGACAGTCAACTGGACCACTCAGATTCCACTCACAGGAATTATTTAATATGGAAAACCAAGAATTTGATAATGTGAATAATCAAAATTACCACCCCAATCTCGATCCTGACTACGAAAATAATATTGAGTATGATTACTCACAAGATCCAGAAATTGAGGAAGAGGATTTTCGGCAAGAACCCTCGGATCACTTGGATTCATCCAATTAAATAAACTTCAAAACTCAGCCCTACAAAAATATTAAAATTTCTTATTGACACCGGAGCAAATAAAAATTTTATCAACCCTTTACACATACATCCTAAACTTATTAAAGTCATTCCACCAATTAAAGTAAAAACAATGTTCAAAGAGCACCAAATCAATAATGCAATAACCTTTAATGGATTAATGGAATTTAAAACTAAAGAACCTATAGAGTTTCTCTTATTTAAATTTCATGAATATTTCGACGGTTTAATAGGATTAGAAACACTTCAAAAATTCAACGCAAAAATTAATTTCCAAAACTCATGTCAGGAAATGCCTAATGTGATCATTCCTCTAAATTTCTCCAATATTACAACTCAAGTGTTCTCAATACAACCCAGAACAAAACAAATATTTAATATTCCAGTAAATATAGGAAACGGCGAAATATATATTAAACCTATTAATATTCAAGAAGGTTTAGTTATTGCCGAGGGAATTTATAATGCGTATAATGGATTATCACCTGTTGAAGTAATTAACTTCTCTAATAAATCGAAAGAATTTGTAATTGAAAAACCTTTAATGGCCGAATCTTTAAACAATTATAAAATCGAATTAAATCATTCCGTTGGTTCAAAAGAAAATAATGAAAATCCCTTTTCTAATCTAATTAGAACATCCCATCTCAACATCGAAGAAAAGAAAGAACTTCTAAAATTGTGCAATGCATACAAAAATTTCTTTCAACAAGAAAATCAAAAACTTACTTTTACCAACCAGGTGAAACAAAAAAATTGAAATCGCTAATGAAAAACCAATATTTGTAAGAAGTTATCGCTACCCAGAAATTCATAAAGAAGAAATAAAATCACAGATAACGAAATTATTCGATCAAGGTATAATTAGACCAAGTTATTCTCCATGGTCTTCTCCTATTTGGATCGTGCCAAAGAAGACCGGCGCCAGTGGTAAAGCAAAATGGCGGCTCGTGTTTGACTACCGCAAATTAAATGAGCAAACTATCGATGATAGGTACCCATTGCCAAACATTATAGAAATTCTCGACAAACTCGGGAAGTGTATGTACTTCACAACGCTTCAAGCCTCGCATCAGGATCTGATCAAATTGAAGTTGAACAAAGAGACATTCCTAAAACAGCATTCACTGTTGACTGTGGTCACTATGAATATGTTAGAATGCCTTTTGGTTTAAAAAATGCACCATCCACCTTTCAAAGAGTGATGGATAACGTATTAGGAGAACTTCAAGGACAAATCTACCTTTGCTATATGAACACATGAATAGTCTCAAACAAATATTTAATAGATTATCGGAAGCCAATCTGAAAACACAGTTGGATAAAAGCGAATTCCTCCACAGAGAAATTGCCTTTCTAGGACACATAGTAACAACGGAAGGAGTAAAACCTATTCCCGATAAAATAAAAGCCATTCAGGATTCCCCAATACCAAAAACCGAGAAACAGATCAAATCCTTTTTTGGATTACTTGGTTATTATCGCAAGTTCATCAAAGACTTCGCGAACCTTACAAAACCCTTCACGGAATGTTTACGTAAGGACAGGAAAATAATATTAGATCCCAGATATATAAATTGTTTTGAAACAAGCAAAACACTATTATATGACCCTATACTTCAATATCCCGATTTCAATAAAACTTTCATATTAACTACCGATGCAAGTAATGTTGCATTAGGTGCAGTTTTATCCCAGGGAATAATAGGTTCCGGTAAACCTACATATATGTTACGCAAGTCGTACACTTACTCAAACAGAACAGAATTATTCAACAATAGAAAAAGAATTGTTAGCAATAATATGGTCAACTAGATACTTCAGACCATACTTGTTCGGACGAAAATTTAAGATTGTCACCGATCATAAACCACTCACGTGGTCATTCTCATTAAAAGAACCGAATTCAAAGCTAGTCCGATGGCGACTCAAGCTCGAAGAATTTGACTACGAGATAATTTACAAAAAAGGATCAAAAAATACTAATGCTGGCGCGTTATCTCGAATAGAAGTAAATTCTCCACAAATAAACACAAATGAAATAAATATAACTGAAGAATTAGAAAATTACGATTTATCAGACGTAAATGATTAAGATGATTATCCTTTAATAACATTAATTAATAATAAAATTATACCGGTTACTGAAACAATACTAAATGAATTTAATAATCAATTGATAATAGAGTTAGATACGGAGATAAAAGAATCTACAGCTAAATTTAAAATACTGTTTAATAAAAAACGAAGATATCATTTAAAATTTAAAGAAATTAATGAAAAAGAAATAATGGAAATATATAAGAAATACATTCAACCTAAAGTCACAATAGGAATAGTTTGTAACGAAAGTGTATTTGAATTATTTAATAAAGTTCATAAAAAACATTTTGGAGACGGTAAAGTAAAAATAGTTAGAAGCAGGAGATTAGTAGAGGATATAACAGTCAAATCAAAACAAAGTGAAATAATAAATAATTTTTACTTTTTTCAATATTTTGTTGAATGTTAATTAATTCATGTAATATCTAATACGCTACCGGTGATTAGACCTTTTTAAATGTGTTTTTATTAACACTAGGAGTATATTAGTATTTACGAACGATAATTCAACGATACTGACTAATAGAAAGAATTCTATTTATTTAATTTTTAAATTTTTTATATGTTCCGAGGATTGTAGTAAAAGAATTCAATCCAGTTTCAAACTGGATGAGCTTATGCAAAAAGTAAAAATTTGCTTACACAGAAATAGAGCTGTGTTTTGAATATCGTGAAGAGGAAAATTGTAAGAGATTTCATCTGTATTAGTATGATTCGCTAGTACTTAAATGCACAATACATTCTGTATATATAGAATGTAAATTGTGGTATAATCAGTCCAGTCGCCGCGGCCTGATGAGAAGATTGATTTTTTCATAATCATAAGCTCATCAGTTCGAAACTGGATTGAATTCTCTTACAAAATTCATAATTAAAGATCAGAACTATATGTCACTTCAATCTGAAAGCAACATAACGTATCAAATAAATTTATTACGTTTAAAATATTAAAATTATAAAACTTAAAAATAAAAGTGTTGTTTTAAAAAACCCACGACCACAAGTGCAAAAAAACGTAATTCTCGCGAGATTTAATTTCCCATTTGAAACAATAGTCATCGTCGTCTTTCATAAAATCGTTGTTGTCGATAAAGTCAATAGATTTTAATTCAATATCCACTTCTCGGCTTATCTTCTTTTCATGTTCATGGTTATTTTTAGGTTTCAGACCATTTTTTGATTCTTAAAGAATTTAACGTCTTGAATTGTTCCAATTTTTCTTTCTTGCTGTAACCACAACCGATAGGCCTTAGAATAATCGAGGAATTAACTCACATCAAGAATTTTTGCTGTCCATTTTTCGTAAGCCGTCCTTTCATCTAGGCAGCTCGGAGGACAACGATTTCGAATATAATTCGCTGTTGACATTGCTTCGGCCCAAAAAAATTGCGGGAGTTGTGAATCTGTTAAGAGACATCTCGTTACATCTGTGAGTATACGATTCCTCCTTTCGGCTTCCATTTTTTTCTGGATTATATGGAACCATGAGCCGCCTTTCGATATCATTTTCTCGTAGAAATTCATCGAATTTGTTGTTCACATATTTCTTACCGTTATCCGATTATAAATATTTTATTTTTCTTCCGGTATGATGCTCCGCGCTTGCCTTAAACGCTTTGAATGTTTTGAAAATTTCATCTTTTGTTTTGATGAATTTTATTTCGTACCATCTCGAATAGTCAGATAAGACTGCATACATCGCTATGAATTATTTCTATTAATTCCGTTTCATGACTCGACTTCTTTGGAAAAGGATTTTTCGTATTTTTCCTGATAAACAAGCTTCACAATCGAATTTTTCGTTGACCTTTTCGAGATTTAATCCAGTAATCGCTTTATCGCATTGAGATTCCTGTAAACTTCTCATATTTAAATGGCCCATTCGACGATGCCAAGCTTTAGATAAATCAGTAGGTTTCTTGTTTTCTGTATCCGATCCGTTGTATTTCGAGCTTCTTATCTTCGTTTACTTGTATATACTACAGTTCTCCAACTCTTTTAGCTAATAATGCTATTTTTCCGTCATCGTCTTCGATTGTAGCTCCGTTCTTTCTAAACGTTACGTGAGAATGTTCATCAGTTATTTTTCCTACTGACAGTAAATTCGTTCACAAAGCCGGTACATAGAGAGCGTTGTTTAAAGTTACGTTTTGCTTTTGGTTCCCTACTGTAGTCTCTACTTTTACGGTTCCCTTGGCATCCGTTGGATGCGAAAGAACCCGTAGCCATGGTTTCCGTTTGAAACAACAGTCATGTCCTCAAATTTTTCTTCATCCTTACGAAGATGTGTGGAACATCCACATTTCTTTCTCAGCTTTGAGTGTAGAGTATTCATTTGAAAATTCCAATGGAATATATTTACAAAGATACGTCTTCGGCGTTTTTCGCGAATTCTCTATATCATTATTTCCCCTTTGAAATTTCTGTTTCTTCATAAATTTTGCACATTGCTCGTCCTCGCTTCGTATTCTTTCATGATTTTAATTTTGAGTATTTCGGGTGATGGCTCTATTGCACATCGAAAATTTTCAAAATTTGACGGTAAACTGTACAATAACACGATGGTCACCCATATTCAAAGTTCCTTCTAAGATGGTCCTCTTGATTGATAAATAGTTTTAAGCTTTAACCAAACCTCGCGAGAACTTCCACAGCCCTTTATTTGTTTTAACTCTGACGGATTTATTGATAAAATAATATCCGATGTTCCCTTTCGATCTTTCTCCATCCATGTCTTTTCAGCAGCAATCAATGAAGCATTTTCTTCCATAATTGCAGGCTTGATGTTAGAATCGTTTATATATCCCCAAGCGTTATATTTAATTAGTAATGCTTCCCTTTGCATTTTCCAGGTGTCATAATTATCTTTGCTGAGGGTTTGTAATCGGATTGAATGCCCTCCATTCATCTTCGCTTCGCTTGTGGTCACTTACGCACAATTCTCAATATTTCGTTTTTATTTTCTTTATTTGATGAAGCTATCTCTGGAGATGATGTCCTAGAATGATACATAGCAATCGCGTTTGAACTCGAATCAATCATTAAAAATGATACTTAGAAAATCGTAGATCGTCCTAACGGGAAAAAAATCATAGGCAGTCGAGTCGTACCCCAGAATAAATATAATTCTGATGGAATGACCAACAGACGAAAAGCTCGAATTGTAGCGAAGGGATGTACTCAACGTCCTGGTATAGATTTTAATGAAACTTTTGCTCCTGTTGCTCGCATGAGTTCCTTTCGACTTGTAATGGCTCTCGCGGTACGATACGGTATGACCGTTCATTAGATCGACAATATATAACGGCATATTTAAACGGAGTAGTAGGTGAGGAAATTTGATTGAAGAAGTATTAACAACAATTATTCAATCGGAACAAAGATCGAATAAAATTTCGAAAAAGGCAGTCAAAATGTTAAACGATATTAAATCCGGAAGTAAGGTTTGCTTATTAAAAAAGCCACTGTACAGCCTTCATCAAGCGGGACGACAGTGGAACCCCAAGCTAAACGAAGTGTTGACGAAGATAAACCTTAAACAAATGAACTCGGATCCATGCGTTTATTTTATGCGTGGAGACGATTATTTAACGATAATAACTGTTTGTATCAGAAAGAAAACGAAATAACAATGCATCAAGAAGGATATGTGCGAGATCTTCTCGATGTATACGGAATGACAGACTCGAATCTGGCAGATACTCCCCATTGCATACGGATCAAAATTGGCAAAACAATTGGACACTAACAACGACAAGACAAATTTTCCATATCGTGAACTCGTAGGAGCTCTGTCATATCTCGCTGTTTCGATAAGGCCAGATATTTCACACGCTATAAGCGTGCTCGGACAATTTAATAATTGCTATGGAACGCGTCATTGGACAGCAGCTAAGCGCGTGCTCCGATATTTAAAGGAGATAATGAACTTCGAAATCTCACTCAAACCTAATACCGAATCACTATGCGGTTTTGTTGATGCGGACTGGGCACAAGTTGTACTCACAGATGGCCATTTATTTGAAGAAATTTCTGACGATGCTGGAACTTCACGATTTGGCTAACATGGAAGCTTTCAACGACAACATGGGCGCTCAGAAACTCGCTCAAAACCCTATGTTCCATTCACGAACTAAACATATTGACATTCGTCATCATTTCATGAGAAATGCGTTGGAAGATGGTATGTTGTGTATTAATCAAATCAGCACTGAAAACATGACGGCGGATATCCTTACGAAAGAACTTTCGGGATCTAAGCATCTACTTGGAACCAAAGATGTGAACATGAAGATACGTCTCTTTATGTATCAAAAAGTTAGATGTAAATAACGACTTTTGATCAGACACTCCTCACATCAGCCTTTGCTTCGGCTGCTGCAGACTTAAATTTTCTCGCTTGTGTGAAACTTAAACACAAAAAACACTTAAGGGGACATAAAACATAATGCCCATTATTAGGGATACTGCCTAATGAGAATTTTGATTTTTTGTCCATTGAAAATAAAACTTGGAAAGTTTACGTTTTACTTGTATTTAAGAATACATATTCAATTTTTTATAAGAAAAAATGGGGATACCCTCGAATTTTTCATCCTTGCGCAAAGGCTCCAAAGCTAAGCTACTTTGGGGAATTCTCAATGTTAGTAAGTAATTAAAAAACACAAATGGTTGAAAAACGTTCTAATTTATATTAATATTGAAATTTGAATGAATCGTCAAATCGGGGGTTTCGGGCGGCAGCCCTCTTCCTTCAAGCTATACAAGAATTAAAATAACTTTTCAAAAAAGATGTATAATTGAAAAACTTGATTTTTTGAGATTATTAATATTATTATTGATTGAAGGGCTATGTGGGCGATAAGCCACCTCGCACTGCGACCTAAAAGATCTATTGTGCTGGAGCCTACTTAATTATCCGTCCAGTCAATATTCAGGCTCTTAATGAATCTGATAATACTACTGGCCGGTACAAGATACATATTATCTGGGCTCATTGTTCTCTCTCCTAGATGTTGCAGTCTTTGCTGGAAAATGGCTGGGCATTGGCACAGAACATGTTCCGCTGATTCCGCTTCCAGATCGCAGATGCGGCATCCATCTGTCGTATTTAGGCCCATCTTCTTAAGGTGATATCTTAAGGGCACATGACCTGTGAGGAAGCCAGTAAGCAGCCTCAACTCAGGTTTCCTAAGCTCAAGCCACTCCTTAACCCTGACAGAGGAAGGTGATATAAATTTCTTCGCCTATCGTAAACCTGAAATTCTGCGCCAGTAGGAAAACTTTTAAACATCCTCCCAGTATTTTACCGCTGCTCTAAGGTGTCCCTTAGTGACGCCGCAGAAGGGTTCTGGTCCAGTAAATGGAGAGGCAGAAGCCTCACGGGCGAGGCCATCAGCTGTCTCGTTTCCTTCGATTCCAGTATGACCTGACACCCACATAAGTGTTACCTTATTTGAGCCTGCCAGATGTTTAATAACCTTCAGACAACCCCATGCCAGCCTTGACTCAACGGTACAAGGCCTAAGAGCCTTTAAGGCCAATTAGCTGTCTGATACAATATAAATCTTTGCATCGTTTAGGCCTTTTGATATGCCTATCCTAGCCCAAAGTTCTATAGCATGTACTTCTGCTTGAAAAACGGTAGCATTGTTACCCAAGGACTTCGAGAGGTAGTGCCACTCCCGTGTATTCCTATCGCCGCCCCATCTTCCGTTTTTGATCCATCTGTAAACCATACCATGGACCCTTGCTCAAAGGATAGTCCACCTACACTCCACACATCACGATCAGGTAACCTAACACAGAATGGTTTGTGGAAGTCCAGTTTAGCTGGCATACAGTCGAAAGGCATTCCTCAGGTAGGGTCTGTCTGAATTCCTTAAGGATTTCCATATGACCCACCATATTGCCTGGTTTGATATTTCCTTCCGCCTGAATTTTCAGGGCCATATTTGCAGCATCCTTTTTAACATGCAGGTGTAACGGTGTCAGTCCTAGAAGTGACTCCATCGCAGCAGTTAACCATGATTTCATTGAGCGCGTAACACCGATGCAGGCTATACGCTGAACCTTATTCAATAAGGTTTGCGTTGCCTTCTGCTCAGTTTTAGGCTACCATACAACCAATGCGTAGGTGACCATAGGCCCTAATGATTGTAAGAAATGACCAGTAGATCATTTTTAGTTGTAGTCCCAAAGTACGCCCATAGAGTCTTTGACAGGCCCACAAAGCCTTGGTGGCGCTATTTTGAACTTTCAACAAATATTGGTTCCAGTTCAGTTTTGGACCTAGGATAACTCCTAGATATTTAACCTCGCTGGAAAAAGGAACAGTAGTACCGTTTAACGAGGGCAAGCTTTTTCCTCCTCGTAAAAGGAACCATGACAATTTTGTTTGGATTGACACTGAGTCCTTCCTGGTAACACCACGGCCATATTATATTCAGTGCATTTTGCATACGATCAGAAATGACCTCATCAAACTTGCCTCTGATTATGATAGCCACATCATCCGCACAGCCCTGGACATCAAACCCATGGCTACTCAGAAGGACCAGTAGTCCGTCAATAACCAATGACCACAAAAGAGGAGATAGTACGCCTCCTTGGAGACAAGCCTTTACGGCCCTGATAGTTACTGACTCGCCACCTAGTCTGGCAGTAATCTCACGATGTTCCACCATGGAACGGATCCACCTAATTGTAGAAAGCGGAACCCTTTTTTCCATTGCTGCCATCTCTATAGATCTATAAGAGGTAGTATCAAACGCCCCCTCAATGTCTACAAAGGCACAAAGGGCAATTTCTTAATATGTCACTGCTTTTTCAATCCTCGTGACTAGACCGCTAAGGGACATGACAGTGGATTTACCAGTTTGATACGCAAATTGGTCTCGATGCAGCGGATTTTTTCCAAGGAACTCACTTCTTATTTGATAGTCCAGGATTTTTTTGCATCGTCTTCAAAGAAGCGATGTGAGGCTAATCGGCCGATATGCCCCGACCTGGGTGTCTGGACGACCCCCCATCCCCCTTTGGTATAAAGACTACATTTACCTTCCTCCACAGTTTCGGAATATAGTTAAAAGCATAACTTGCCCGAAAAATGTGGATCAAGCTGAGGAGTATTTCCTCAATACCTTTTTGAAGTAAAGCTGGAAAGATACCATCCCCTCCAGTGGATTTGGAAGGTTTGAAAGACCCAATAGACCCTCCAGATCTTACTGTGATGCGCATAGGCCACCTCACTTGAGGGATCATGCGAGTCCTCTTGGGCTCCTACCACTACTGAATCCGGAAAGCGGGTCTCTAGCAGTACCTCTAAGGTTTCCTTCCGGTTTTCAGTGAACCTCCCATCTTGCTTCTGGAGAAGTCCTAAACCATTTGAATGATCCCTGGAAAGGACTTTCTGGAGACGACCTGAAGAGGGCAATTCATTGATTCCCTCACAGAAATTCCTCCAGGTAGCCCTTTTGAAGCTTCTTAATTCGAGATTATATACCGTCAAGGTCATCCTATACTCGCCCAATTCACCGGTGCGTTTGGCCTTGTTGAATAATCTTCTCGATTTTTTCCTCAGCATTTTTTTTGGGGATTTTTTGGCTTGTCTAATCGAGAGTAATCCAAAAAAATGGAAATCTTAATTTTTCAGAATATTTTAAAATTAAACCCTCGTTTTCCAATAATAACCTTACTTTTGCAATAATTCTGGAAGAGGAAGTTTTTTTCCATTTGGCTTGTTTCTAAGTGAACACTATCCTCATTGTTTCTGGGCCACAAGCCCCTTTAAAATATTATAAAGTGGAAAGGCCTACGTTACGCCACTACACAATTCCACTTGTGCAACAGCCAATAGTTGGGAAATACCAAAGATTAACCAAACTGATAAATTCATTTCCGGTTTTTGGGTGATTTTGTTTTGGGCGACTTTGAATTGTTTGTTTGAGGAGTTGTTCAGTTATGTTTTGGGTGATTATGTATGTAATATTGAATGATCTTGGCCCCGGGGTGATTTTTTGAGTTTCGGGAATAGCCAGAAGTCAATGGAGCTAAATCGTGTAATGCAGTATGAGAACCTCGAGTTGTCTGCTTATAATTCTGGTCGGCGAATAGCTTCATGCAAACGACGTATAACGCTCAAATAATATTCCTTGCTAACAGTTTGGGCTGGTAGAAGGAATTCATAACGCACCACACCACGATAATCGAAGAAAACTGTCAACATCACTTTGATTTTCGAATTGCTTTGACGTGGTTTTTTGGGCCTTGGCACATCTTTGGCACGATATTCACTTGATTGGTTGGCTGTTTACCTACCTTCTTTGTGCCTTCGTTTTGTTTCTCTGCGTTCTTTGAACAACTTATATCAATCAAAAACAGTCGCATTGTCACCATACACCTTTTCCAACATTTCCAACGTTTTGGAAGCTAAAGTTCCATTTTTGAAGCAAAATTTGATGCAACATCTTTGTTGAACTTTTTCACTCATTATAAAAAATCGAAATATGCACTCTTTTAGATGACAGTAAACAGGCGTATCTCATTAGCTACTAAAGATATTGATATGAAATTTGACATAGGTGCCTGTTACGGTGTTACCAACCTAAGAAGAATAAAACACTCATTTAGATCAACCCGCGCGATTTAAATAGGAAAGTCACAGTGTGATCACAGTAGGATACTTAAGACGGTGTATCAACACCAACATCAAATAAATGGAAATTTTTCGTTCCCCTTAATAGTCGTTTTGAACTAAGTACCCTCCTGTACCCTCATCCGTTAAGATTAGATAACAGACAGAAAGACAATCAAGGTTCATGTTAAATTAAATAAAATGTTGTTAAAACAGAAAAAATAAATTAATTTACTATGAGTCGCTTTGTAGAATGTCATAAAATATAATTTCTATGCATTGTTCCACCCCCTCAAATTCATTCATCATTCATTGAAGATCTGGAATTACTATTGATGGAAGAACTTAATTAAAAGAGCATGATTTGTTGACTTGTCTTTATTTATCTAAAAAGCCAATACTTAAAACCATTAAGAAGAGGTACAGAAGCTGTTGAGGGTACCGTTATGGGATTTCCGTTAATCGCTGCATGAAAAGTGACAACAATACTGAAAGAGGTACAGGTGTATCCCATTAACGGAACGTTTGCTTCGGCTTATTTATCCAACCCAAGATGAGCTACTCAAAATAGTACAGCAAAATAATGTTTAACAAGGTGGTTTGGTGTCTATTGGAGGGGGGGGGGACCAAAGTTGTGTAGATTATTCTACCAGCTCCGTAACCTTCTAGTAGGGTGCGCATCACGTGAGCTGTTCTGGTCTTGTCATTAGGCAGCTGCGTGATGGGTACAATTGTGCAAGGGATAACCTGTTCACAATTCGCAAGTGTACGTGCTGCCTCCTCGTGGCAACCACTTGCTATTGCAAAGGATTTTTAAAGTAACTTTCAATTATTCGCACTATTGCTTTAATTATTAACCAGTTGCGGCTAATAACAATGAATTATCTACAAGGAATTAACTCTCCTGAAAGGAACGTGTGGTTATAGATCTGAGAGTAGAACAACTCAGCTATTTGTTATAAATGGCAAGATAATAATTCAGGCAGAATTTCAGGAATTTTTGAAATATTTTGGGAAAAGGAGATTTAATTTTAAAATGAAAATGGAAATTTCCATTTTCCAGAATATTTAAAAATTAAATCTTCATTTTCCATAATATAACTTTTAACTAAAAATAAAAATTTTGGGATTTATTTCACTTTTTCATTTCTTCGTATTTGCATTTCTTAATTTGGAAATTTATTTCATTATGCAATAAATTACCAATATTGGGGACGGGTTTCATTTATGGTTTGGGGAGTTATTTCCTGTATGCATTAAAGGATGGTTGAAGGTAGACCAAAGAAATAATTGACTCGATTTCGTGAAACACTTACGATAAGTACGAAATTAAATTTTCACTGGTCTCCAAATAAAACGAGATAAATAGAAGGTGGAAAAAGTAGTTTGTCGATTTTCGTAAAATCTTAAAAAAGATAAATTGAAGTTGCTAATTTATAAGTAAATTTTTTAAATTAAATGCAGTAGTTAATTTGGAAAATGAAACAAGAAACTCAAATCAAGAAACACAGTGAAAAATGTGTAGAGATTGATCATATTAAATATTCATTATGTAAACATGTTAATAATGATTATGTAATCAATATCTACACATCTACAGGCAATTCGAAAATCCCAATTGCAAAGTAGAAACCAGTACCAGTTTCGTTCCTTCGACTTTACTATAGGAAAACTATAAGGGGCTACTGTTAATTTGGGGAAACATGGAATTAGAATTGCAACAAACTGTTCATTGGTATAGCACGTTGGTATAGCAAAGCATATTTCAAAAGTTTAGTTAAATATTTAACCAGTAGAAAATGACTGGTTAATTTAAAAAATTATTTCCTTTATCTATGATTTAGGTGCAAAGTATGTCTACTAGGTTTCCGTTGGAGGCTATTATCTCCAGCTCTCCGTATGTCCTACCAAGTTCTTTCGCTTCAGCTGGCACGGTTCTAACCACGTTCGGATTTGACATTTGGTTTTCTGATTTCGGTCCATTGTATATTTTTTTGCTTGTTTCAAATCTTCATTGCTGATAGTGTTTGGCCAGAAGGATTTTATTATACTTTTCAGGCATTTGTCCATAAATACCTGAAGTCTTTCCCGTGATCTTCTATGTGCGTATTGTTGATAATGATTGGTGTACTATAATGTTCGCATTCAGTCTCATGACTTTCGGTATTTTCCGCTGGATGTCGGTATGTTCCTATATTTCCTTCGGATTTCCGTTGTGTTCTGGTGACATAGCTGTAACTTAAGTTGACGACATGAATCTAACGTTAAATATATTTAATTTATTTTGCTTAAAAACTGAAATCGACAGTTAAACTGCGTTTAAACAAAAAGTACGCTTACTAGGCGTTTTATTCAAATCGAGCGGCTTAGGCATTACATTTGATAGAAATGTAGAAACTTATAATTTGCAATTATTTGTAATTTTGGAAAATGATGCATGTGTTTGGCTTTAATCGGTTACTAAATCTTTTAAGCATTGGTTCAAAAATTACTGCGCAACAAATAAGACCTTTGGAACCTTTTCGGTAGCCACACGAATTCGATTGCCCATAACAGGAAATCGTTAAAATTTTGGAATTTAGGATATCAAAACTTCAATTCGATTATGATAATTGGCCTTCACGTCACAGTAGTTCAGGTTTAATAAAATAACCGCAATCAATTTAAAGCAGAACAAACAAATTTCTTACAACCAGCACCTTGACCATTGAGAAATGGTGTACTACAAATATAATTGAAATCGTTGCAGAGAATTGACGACTGGAGGTCGACCATACATAGATTCTTTTAAACATACAAAAACTGAAGGATACATACGATACAGGATATACCAACAAAAAAAATCGAGATAGCTCAACACCAAATCAAGGCATTTGGTACTTCAACACCAAATCAAGGCATTTGTTCCGGACAAAAAATTACAACAATTTCATCAAGATTATACAAACGAAGTAACAAATAAATAATCAACAAGTTGTAACCAACAGAAAAGGCAGCCGGATTATATATCCAACCGCATTCGACGTGTACGCAACGCAGCATTCCGTGCAGGATTATTTATCAGCGACTTTGTGAATCTAAATAAAGAAGTTAACTTGTGTATTTGTCCGATTCTCCATCATGAGTTCACTGACTCAAACCGGAGATAATCCTTTCAACCGCTCGTCAGTTATGACACACACTCCCCTACGATTGCAATCAAATTGTCCACTTTGTGATGATCCGGACAATAACAACAATGTCCGCTGTGATAATTGCAAATCGTTGTTTCATCTGAAATGGGTGGGAGGAAGTTCAGTGATAATGAGCTCCAAGAATTGGCAATGCCGAATATGCCGAAAACGTAAACAACCGATCACTGATAAAACTAACGAAGTGCAAACATCTGGTTTAATCCAAATCGGTGCAACAACAGCAGGTGCGAATGTGTTTCCCCTGGTGGAACTGATGGTGATTCGAAACCAAATGAAATCGTAAAGGAATCGGATGCAAAATCAATTGTCGATGAAACGAAATCAGTAATAAGCGGTCGTCGATCACATATTTCAACGAAATCATCAATTAAAAGTCGTAAAAAAGCAACAGCTCTTGCCAAACTAGAAGAGTTACGAAAAATACTGATGTTAAATTTGGGGCAGAAGATGTGAAAACAGGAGAACGAGAAAATGTAAGATCTAGCCAACAACCGCGTGGTATCAACACGGAACGACATACAAATCGGCCGGACCGAACATTTACAACTACAACAGTCAAACTCCCTTGGTTGTCAGCAACAAATCAAAATGACTTTCTACGAAGCACAACGAACGTGATCTATTCAGATGACGAAGGCGAAAACGACGTTTCCATGAAACAAATTGCATATCGTCAAGTGATCTCAAAAGATTTGCCCATCTTTTCGGGTGACCCGGGAGATTGGCCCATGTTTATCACGTCATACGTCGAATCAACAAGATTGGGGCGATTTACAAATAAAGAAAATCGTGATCGACTATTAAGATTTTTGAAAGGAAAATCATTGGAAGCGGTAAAATCCAAACTTTTGTTTCCGGAAATGGTTCCCTACGTGTTGAACACATTACGAGTTTTGTACGGTAACCCCGAAGTGATCGTCGAAACTATTATCAAACAAGCTCGTACCGAAAAACCAATACATCCGGAAAACCTTAAACGTGTAGTCGAATTCGCAATGACCGTGCAACATTTATGCATAATGATCGAAGTCTGTGGTCTAACTGAACACAGCATAAATCCGATACTTATCAAAGAATTGGTCGGAAAATTACCTGCGGTTTGGAGAATGGAATGGGCCACCTTCAAGCAGAATCATCAAATTGTAAGTTTATCAACGTTCAACGAATACTTGCATGATTTGGCCGAGCGAGCCGGTAGTGTGATTATGATGAAACCGGCAACATCGCATGCTTCAAAATCTAAACACTGCGATGGTCAAGTACGGCAACATGCAGCACATACCGTCATGACCACCGAAAAATCCAAAAACAATTGTATTGTTTGTAAAGACAACGAACGCGAAATACAAAATTGTAAAAAGTTCAAGAGTATGCAACCAGCCGATCGTTGGTCATTTGTTAACAAACATAAACTTTGCAAAAGATGTTTACATAATCATCGTAACAAATGTGCTTTCGATAAAGTTTGTAATGTGAACGGTTGTCCGCGCAAACACAACTATCTCTTACACAACCCAAATCTTCATTCCGATGAACCGATAAACAATACACCATCGTCATCGAATACAACATCGTCGCCAAAAACACAATCAACATCAATGCCGATTGAATCACAAGATGAAAGTTCATCGACTAAAATGGATATGTACTCAAATCATGTGCCTTCCACATTACGGTCGCGAGTGGTCCCAGTAGTTCTGTTCGGCAAAAAGCTTGGTGTCAAAACTTACACTTTCCTCGACGAAGATTCACACGTAACAATGATCGACGAAAATTTGGCCAAACAACTGGAATTGAAAGGCCCCACCGTAGATCTCGAATAACAATGGACCGGCGGAAACACACGAAACGAAATAAAGCGTACTTCTTTTAAAATTTCTGGGATCGGTAATCCGAAATAATATCAAATGGATGACGTATACACCGTGAAATCATTGGAGCTTCCAAGACAGTCGACCCCTATTGACATCACAAAATACCAACATCTACGCGATTTACCAATAAAGGAGTACACATAACGCAAAACCACAGATCCTCATTGGTGCGGATCATGTACAATTAACCAGCACACTTCAATTACGCGAAGGGCATCGGGGGAGCCCGTTGCAGCAAAAACCAGAATCGGATGGGCAATTTACGGGCCGTATTGCTCAAGCGGGTATAATTCACCACCGTTTCTCGGATTTCATCGCATAGCTCTGCGATCACCAAATGATGAACTTAACGATATTGTCAAAGACTTTTTCTCCATCGAAAACTTCGGTGTAGCTTGTCCAACAACGTTACCCGAATCGAAAGAAGATGAAAGAGCACGAACCATCATGGAAAACACAACACGGAAAATCGGTAATCAACATGAAACAGGACTTCTCTGGCGATACGAGAATGTCAAATTACCAGACAGCATCGTTGTGCAAGTTTGAAAAACAAAATTATTCGTGAACCTGATACAGCCGTTATTCTGAACAACGAAATTTCGAAGTACGTTCAAAGTGGGTACGGACACAAATTGTCACAAACGGAAATCGATGACACAAATGATAGAACCTGGTATTTACCAGTTTTCTCCGTCAAGAATCCGAACAAACCGGAAAAAAACACGAATCGTTTGGGATGCTGCAGCGGAGGTCAACAAAACATCACTCAACTCTCTTGTCTGGTCCAGATTTACTTTCACCGCTCCCGATATTCTTCTTCGTTTTCGAGAGTATCCAATCGCGATTTCGAATGACATTCGTGAAATGTTTCATCAGGTAAAGATAAGAAAATCAGATCAAAACTCCCAACGATTTCTTTGGCCAAGTTTAACCGACAAACCTGATATATACGTATTAACGGTTGTGGCATTTGGCGCATGTTGTTCTCCGAGCTCAGCCCAGTTCGTCAAAAACAAAAACGCAATGCTATTCCAAGAGGAATGCCAAGAAGCTGTTAACGAGATCGTCAAAAATCACTACGTGGACGACTGGTTGTCTAGTTTTAGTATAGAAGAAGAAGCTGTCAAGATCATCAAAGATGTCGTTCGTATTCATGCAATGGGTGGATTTCTCATTCACAAATTTATCTCCAACTCGCAAAATGTTCTTCAACAAATTAATGGATCCACTGAACATGAACCAAGAAATCTAAATTTAGGTGGCGAAAGTGAAGCTCGTGTCCTCGGTATGTGGTGGTCTACAACAGACGACGCATTTTTCTACTCATTGAATGTTAAACGTGCCGGTGAAAACATCATCAATGGCGAGCGAGCACCTACCAAACGAGAAGTGTTGAGAGTTTTAATGATGATATATGACCCGCCCGGGTTGATCGGATTTTTCATCGTCTACATGAAAATCGTCCTCCAGAAAATCTGGAAATGCTATATTGGATGAGATGACCCAATCATTTCTGAACACTATGATATGTGGCTCCGATGAACCAAATATCTTCCCCTCTTGGAGAATATTCGCATACCACGATGTCACTTTTCTGAAACGCCAATCTCAGTGCAAATGCATGTAATGGTAGACGCAACCGAAAATGCGTTCGCAGCCGTTGCGTTCTTCCGAGTCCAAAATTTGAATGGTATCCGGTGTTGTCTCATCAGCGCTAAGGCAAAAGTCGCACCACTACGTCCAATGTCAATTCCCAGACTAGAATTGCAAGCCGCAGTATTGGGAACTCGATTAAGCAAATGGATTCTAGACTCACACACCGTCAAACCGAGAAAAGTTATTTACTGGTCCGATTTACGAAAGGTTTTATGTTGGATCCGATCAGAAAATCGAAGATATCGTCAATTTGTGGCTTTTTGGGTATCCAAAATTTTAGAAACCACAAATGCCAATTAATGGTTTTGGGTCCCAACAAACCTCAACATCGCGGACGAAGCAATAAAGTGGAAGGGGAATCCCGAAATTTAAATCAACAGTCGGTGGTTTGAAGGACCGCCCTTTCTTCTTGAACCCGAAGAAAAGTGGCCAGTTGGAGAAAATCATCCACCACCCCAGGAATTGGAAGAGATTATGCCAATTATGCTTCACGTTCCGACGAAAACGTCAACAATCACTTCAATAGCAACGCGATTTTCGAAATGGATGCGTCTAGTACGAACACAATGTATGTAATAAGCATGTTCATTATTACATATTACGAAATGTTCCGCACGCTCTGCATGTTTAATTTGTCCATCCGGCGAAAACTCAAATTTTCGATTTAAAATTTCTAAAGCTCTTATAATGTTGTGATCGTGTGGCCTTAATGTAATTTTTCAAATTGAATATGTTTGTATGTTATGCAAGCCGGTTACCGATTAGTTATTTCGCCAATGTTACCTAAAAATATACAATGCACTTCATGAATGTGGGGAAATTCAGAAAAATATCGTCAGACTGCAATCAGTATTTGGAAGTAAACAATTATTAAAATTATAACTTTACTTACTAAACAAATTCAGGTTTCGCGAAGCCAAATTTAGCACTTATTATTAAAAAATTCAAAATTGTCATGTCAGGAGCTAGCAGGTTTAACTTATTGTTGACTATCCCATACAGTCCTGGTGCCCTTCACCAAAAGACGTAATTTGAACCTTGGTTCAATTAGTCTTAATAATATAAATATCGGATACTCCAATGAAGTCAAATATCTGGGTGTTGTCCTAGATAAGAAACTAACTTGGAACTCTCATATTACTTCAACTACCGAACGCGCGGCCAGGGCCATGTGGGCCTGCCGGCGTATGTTCGGCAGGACCTGGGGCCTGAACTCAAAAATGATTTACTGGATGTACATCATGATAGTGAGGCCAATTGTAACATATGGGGCAATAGTTTGGTGGCCTAAGGTACAGCAAAAAGTTATTATGAACAAGCTGACCTCATTACAGAGACTAGCATGTCTCGGAATTACAGGTGCTATGCGCACCTGCCCTACGGCGGCAATGGAAGCTCTCATCGGGCTCACTCCACTTCATATCCACGTCAAAAAATCAGCTGCTACCTGTGCAGCTAGATTGAAGCTCGCGAATCAATACAGTCATGATGACCATATGGGTCACCTGGACATTTTGAATGAACTTCCAGACCTGAATATGTTCTTTAGTGTCCCGGACGTTATGCCGAAAGAACTCTGCTTTGGCAGGAATTTCGTGGTAACAATCCCCGATAGAACAGACTGGGATACTGGGTTACCGCAGATGGAACCTAACAGCCTAGTCTGGTACACTGATGGATCAAAAATGGATAGTGGAGTCGGCATTGGTGTCTTTGGACCCAATCACAAAATATCGAAATCACTGGGTACTTACCCCAGTGTTTTTCTAGCCGAAATTCACGCCATCGAAATCTGCGCCTCTATTATTATGACCAAAGGTCTTAAAGGCGCATCCATCCACATTTTGTCTGACAGCCAAGCAGCACTGAAAGCATTGGCTTCTAACTGCTTGGTTTCCAAGTCGGTTCAAAGTTGTTATAAACTGCTACAATCTCTCTCTTGTCAAAACAAAGTAAGGTTGTGGTGGGTGCCTGGTCACATGGGCATCACTGGAAATGAGATAGCCGACGAACTTGCACGGGCAGGCTCGTCGACTACACTCATTGGCCCTGAGCCTTTTTGTGGTATCCCGTGGGCTTCTGCAACCTACACAATCAGTAAATGGGAAAAAATACAGTGCTTGACTTATTGGAACTGTATTCCCGGCCTTAGACAAGCCAAATCTTTGATCAGACCATTTCACCACAAAAATTTGGCGATCAATTTCAGCAAAGGAAATATTAGGAAACTTGTGAGTTTTCTCTCAGGTCACTGTAACCTGAGATATCATTTGAACAAAATGAACCTGTCCACAGAGACGGAGTGCCGACTCTGTTTGGAAGAGACAGAAACCGCAGAACACATACTATGTAAGTGTGTTGCTCTGTGCACACGGAGGTGGATTCATTTTGAAGAGAGGTATCTGACCCCGGAGAAATGTAAATTGGCCTCTATAAACAGCATTCTCGCCTTTATTAGAGAGGTGGAGAAGCTCCTGGAGTAACAGTACCCAACAGCACAAAAGATCTTTTAGGTCGTAGTGCTAGCCACTTTTGGGCAGGGACGAAAAAAAAAAAAAAAAAAAAAAAAAAATCCCATACAGCACCAAATAAAAAGGTGTTTGTAAACTACATTTTTCACATCAACATCAAAAGCAAAACCCCCGTAGTAATCTATTGGAAATTGTTCCCTACGTTTTCTTCCATTTTTAACGTAGAACATTTACAAAATATTTAAGGGTCTCTTAAATAATTCCAAATATTTCAGTTCATGACACATTTGCTTGAAACTTAATAAAACGTCGCGCTCAGTTGTAAAACCAACATAAATAGCCCCTAGAATTGAACTTTCCAGACACCATCAAATCGCCTTAATATTTCAAAATGTCACTGTTAAATTGAATTGAAAGAAACACAAAATTTTACGTCTTCTTCTTTTCCCTCTCACAACTATTATACAACACACGACAATAACAAGCAGCGAGAAAAAATGATTATTTATAAACTAAACTTATGGAAAATCCAAAGTGAAAAAATGAAAAAAAAAAAAAGTAGAAATATTTTCCACATCAAACATAAAATGACTTTTCTTTCTAAAATCAACTTTTCCCATCGCAACAACAAAATTATAGAGAAATTATTAAAAAAGAAAGAAATAAAACGAAAGAAACTCAGAGAAACAGTTTTTCCTCCAAATAATAACAACTTAAAAGAAAATTAATAATAAAAATAAAAAATTGTGAGGAAAACATGGAAAACTTTGAAAAATTTTCTTCCGTATATAAGAAAATATTTTTTTTTTTTTTGCACTATATGTACAAGATATGTATTTTGTATAAAACAACCAACTCAAAACAAACGGAGAATATCTTCACCACCTGTTCTCTCATCATCAGCGTTTTGTTCACAGAATTTTCACAAAAATTTTCCAAAACAACCAAAAACCGAAAAGTTTTTTTTTTTTTGAAAATACCTCTAACAACTCTACTATACAGAGAGACTAATAAAAAAGACATTATGGTTGAAGAAAAGAAAAAACCCGCAGACATTCAAAACACAATTACTTTTCGATTTGGAGGTGTGGTAGCGAAAAATTATTTTCGCAGTTTTATACGATTTCTATGTGCATGTGTATCGTTTAATGTTTGATTGGAAAAACGCGTTAAGCGCCACGGTTATGTACAAGTGTACAAGGTAAATATATAAGAAAATCACAAAATTAATTGACATTATTATAACATACTGATTAACCTAATGATAATACAATACATATAATAACAATAGGAAAATTGAGGAAAAAGGTCACTTCATTACAGCAACAAGAAAAAATACAAGCAACATATGGTTTCGAGATGATGATGATGATGGCGTTATAGGCAGTATATAGGAAAAACACTATAGTTTTTTTTTTTTTGTTTGGGTTGTTTTTATGTTGTTGATCCGAAAAAGATGTTTTTGGAATAATTTTGCTTTTTTTTTGTTTTGGTTTGGTTTTATCGACGAAAGAAAAATGAAAAAGGCGTCATAATAAATCAAAAATTTGAATAATGTTGTTTTCATTTTCATTTTTTTTTTTTGCTTCTGAAGAGTTTTTCTCAGACGTTGTTACCCCCTTAATTCATCGTGTAATGATGTTACAATAATTTTATGATTTTGCTGCCGCTTTTGTTGTTGTTCTAATCCAACATGATTATCTGTGGATATTGTTGCGTGAGGGGCAAATATGCGGATTAGAAGAAAATTTAAATAATAATGAAGTGGATTGATGTGATGATGATATTGTTGCTGCGCGTGGAAGGTAAAATTAAGTAGATTATCTATATGATTTGTTGTACGTTTTGCATAAATTATGATTAATTGAAATATTATTATGTTACATCGTGTTTTTTTAACTTTTACACTTCAAATTCAATTAAATTGTTGTCTTAATCTTTGGGGTTAAAAATCATTATTAATAAACAGAAGGATATAGCATCATTAATTTCAATCAACAGCAACACAGGTACGAAATAATTAGACAGGCTATTTGTCAAATAAATTATACAAATAGATCTAGATACATCAAAATTAAATTGCAGGATTCACGTGTTGGGTAATCTTGTTCGTTAAATTTTTACGAAATAAAATCTCGTCCAATTTGATGGATCACATAAAATAATTTCGCGCCAGTAAAATTGTTTTATAGATTGCTTTAATAGTCACGAAATTTGTTTTAAGCTGACCATCGTTACGACAATAAAAGTTATTATTAAAAGTGAGATTTATTTAAGTACATGAGGTGGTTCACCCATCATTAGGAAAGGTTTTTTACTGTTGAAAAATCCTAATAAATAAATTCAGCTACGTGATATTCAAGAGCTCTGATATTTTATCTAATTCAAAGACATCGAGAATAATTGTGTACCATCTACTACTTATTTATTCTCAATTCTCAATTACAGTGTGTGTTGGGCGGTAAAGATCAACAAACACATCTTTGCTTGGCTTCAGTGAAGGTTAAGGTTTAAGAGCGTTATCGCTGATTACACCATTTGAACTTCATCTAGTATCTAGTATTGACTTCAAGGTATCACGAAAATTAATTTTACTCATCAACTACTCCTTAATCTAGAATTTGAATTCAAGTACTCGTCCAATAATCATAAGTGGTCCTGTGTGCTTGCAGTTGTTTAAGCACATTGAGGAAACTTAAAATCCAAAGCACACCTTTATTCCACTTTAAAAAAATAAAAAGTTAGTATCCGAAGAACGTTGAATTTGTTAAAAGTCAAATGATTTTGAGAGTTTACCAAAATTAGGAAACAAACTATATAGCTTATGAAATTTGATCGGAAAATTATATGTATACAAGCCGCTAGCAACGTTAGAGAAAATTGGATAAAGTTTCCCATTTTCCCTCCCCGTGCTTGCTGTTATTGCAATTGGAAGTTATGCTGTGTGCCGTCGATTTTTTTGGTTAAATTTTTGACTTTTCTAAATAGTTGGCGAGTTCATTTTCAGTCTCACTTTCATTTTTCTACCGAATGTTATTGCTATTTGAATAAAGTGATCCGCTCGAAACGCTATATTTCAAAACGCGATATGACGGAACGAGATAAAGTACAAAACGCGATATTTCAAGACGCGATATGGTACAAATCGCGATTTAGTACAAAACGCGATGTTTTAAAACGGGATATGGTACAAAACGCGATATGGTACAAAATGCGATATTTCAAAACGCGATATTTCAAAACTCGATATGGTACAAACCGCGATATTTTAAAATTATTAATCTTCCTCCATTTCACATATAAAATTTTCCTTCACCTTTATGATGAAATTGAACATGTATGATGGAACTAGGATATGCGTTGTGAAATATAATCTTTTGAATTATTGCGTTTTATACTATATATGTATAGTCTATATAGTTTGGTTTCAAAATTTTCAATTTGGATAAAGTTGGATACTTCAAACCAACTTAAGATTCTCAGTAAAATTTCAAATTTTAAACATATTATAAAATTGGTAAGTGAGGTAACTTCCAAATGGGTCGATAACTTCGAAAATTGGTAGTTACACGTAGATTTTAATTTTTAATTTTTTTTAGATATTTCAAAAATTTTCATATTTCGAAGTATTAGAAAATTTGGGTTTGTTTTAAAATGAAACAAGCGACTCAAATTCCCCAAGTAACAATTTAGAGTTTTCATACCATTGTGCCATCTAAAATTCGCAGCAATTTAGTTATAATAACTTCTTAAAAAATAACCAATAACGTCAGTTTGTTGGTTTGGTGACGTAATAATAGCAAAAATGGTAATCGTAGTTTGCTTACCGATATGTTATAGCAACGTCAAACAGCAAACTCGTAATAAATGGTAAATTACTTTTGAGACAGCAGTTTGATTTATTAAAAAATATAGGTTCGCAAATAGCAAAAGAATTATATTTGCAATTTCGCTGTGCTTCACGCAAAATAGCTACATAAAAAAAAATAATGTTTTTGCAGCAAACACATAGTTAAGAGAATCGGTTTCAAAATAGCAAAACATTCAGAAATAACTAAAGAGCTATTATTTTGGAAATTATTGTAACAATAACAATTTGTTGCTAAATGATTGATAAAAAACATATTTCTATAATTGCATCTACAATTTTAATGATGTCATTTTAATTATGTTTTCTATACTTCAATAATAAATGTCAGAAATATTTTATGAAATATTGACAGGGAAAATATGACTTTGCTTGTGATCTTTAATCGTAAAAATACACGGGAAACAAATGTTATCGACCAGTTTGAAAAAGTAGGTCAGAAAAGGAAAACGCGACTTAAAAATATTTGATATTAATAATAAAATTAAAATCAAAAATCTTTTCGAAAAATTTATTTTTGCTGAAAAATAAATCCAAATCTGTTAAAAAGCTTCCGGTAATCAACCAAAAGCTGAATATTGGCGTTTTTTAAATATTTGCATGTAATAAAGTTGTTTTGACACAACTAAATAGCATAATAGATAACCATTTTAACTATTTGTCCTAAATTAAATATTATTACAGCTAAAGTGTCTTACGAACTTACGAAAAAGTAACCAAAATATATTAAATGTTTTAAATAACTAATTAGCTTTTGAATGAGAAAATCACTGATCATAAAACCTTATTGTTTTGTGTTAAGCGTTTTAGCTGTTGGACCTTGCATGGAATATTATTTACTTTAACCCTCTAGCAGGCAATTTTTTCTGACTGAGAAAATTATAGTAGGTTAATTTTAATGTGAAAAAATCGAAAATTAGCTCTAAAATTGTCTCAGGTTAAAATTACTAACATATTACTACATTAACAAACATTATATAATACAAAAATATCACTAATTAAAATTCTAATTCCCGGTTGAACTGTAAAAGCATCAATTGCCATTCAAGTAATATTTGGTCTCACGAATGCGTACTAATATTCCAGAGACACAAGGGTCCGTTGCGCCTTTCAGCAAAGCAAACTATTTTACTATTGCCTCGCTATGTCAGCTAACGTCGCTCACACGACGTATCGATATTTTCTATATTTTACATTATTAGCTCTTTGCACTCGAAATACTCCTCCCATGTTACTGTCAACATTTAGCGTTGTGCATCAGAATATTATGAATGCTCTCTCTTTCTACTCTCTGATTTCTACGACAAGAAAAACAAGACACTAATAATATTTCTTGTACACTTGGACATTGTGACGCGACAATTAAATTTTGTCTGCCCAATATTGTTTACATAAATATTTAACTGAATTGTTTGAATTACGCAAATAATAACCGTTAACGCACATACACCTATAATATTATAAAAAACTTATAAAACCGTAAATCTGGGGAAAGTTTTCTACGCTCCGTCTAAAAGCGGAAGTACCTGCTAAAGGGTTAACAACATTGTTTTAGTTATAAATTTACATATAGTACACATATAGATTCTGCGGTGTGTTAAGCAATTTCGCTGTGTGTTAAGCAGTTTTGTTGTTAATGATAAGTAATTTTGCTTTAAATTAAGCAGTTTTTCCTTTTCCGAACCGGCACGCTTTCTCTTCAAATATTCGGAGTATCAGCTGGCAGTATAGGATTTGCAAAGGTTAGAAGAAGGAGCATCTATAGTAAATAAATCACTATCAATAAATTTATAAAATTATAAAATAATAAAAAATTATATAAATCTTTATTCGTTATTATATTCGACTTATTTGATTTTATGTCATAAAGCGCAAAACTAGACCGCACAGCATATTGGATTTTTGTATCCGTAAATAATCATAGCCGAAAAAACCCTTTTCCACCTCCAAAATTACTTATAAGTTTCTTTTAGACTGGTTTTCTAACTATTTTGTTATTTTAACAGTACCTAATTTTGATTAAATGCAAATATGTTTGAAAATTACACAAAAAAATAAATAAAGTATTATAGCTGTCATACTTGTTTAGTTGACTATTTATTTATTTATTTACTAACCAACAGCATGTATATGCAAAAATGGCTTACATAATTAAAAAACATTATAAAAAGTTAAAAAAATGTATACAATAAAAGAATAAAAGATATAACGACATCAATAGATCAAACAATTAACAACAAAACAAAAAGACATTTAAAACAAAATCTTAGCGATTCGTTTTTTAAATTCATCCCTGGAAATATTGAAATCGAAACAATCTGCTACGGCGTTGAGATCTCGTTGAATGCGCATTATAGGGCCATGGAAGCTGTAGTTGCTACTTGCAGTCGGAATATGAAGAAGTTCCCGGGGGCGTAAGTTGCGTTGAGAAAGAATGTCAGAACAGTCTATTTTACCACAAATGATGTCACGCGCAAATGTGGCACTTGCGCATGTACGTCTAGCACTTAGAGATTGGAGATCCAGAAAACGGCATCGGTCTACATATGGTGATAGTCTGAAATTATTGTTCCGCTCGAAAGACGGTAATTTTCTGAGAACAAATACCAAAAACTGTTTCTGAATACTTTCAATTCTGATTGAATGAGACTCATAGAACGGAGACCATATGACAGTCGCGTACTCAAGCTGTGAACGAACAAATGAAGTGTACAGTGACTTTAAAGTTAATGTGTTGTGAAAATCCTTCGAATTTCTTTTAATAAACCCCAACATCGAAAAGGCTTTATTAACAACCGCATCGATGTGAGAGTTAAACGTTAAATCCGAGCTAAAGATAACGCCCAAATCTGTAACCATATTAACTCTCTTCAAACTAACGTCATTTAGATAATAGTTAAAAACTACAGGAGACTTAGATCTGGAATAGGTGATCACGTGACACTTATCAACATTCAGAAACATAAGGTTAGTAACACACCAACCGCAAAATGTGTTGAGGTCCCGCTGAAAGTGATCGCGATCCAATTCACATGAAATATTTGCATATATTTTCATGTCGTCAGCAAATAGAATACAGTCTGCGAATTTGAAGCAATCAACAACATTGTTAATGAACAATAAAAATAACAATGGACCCAAGTGACTACCTTGAGGCACCCCAGATGTCGCAATAAAACATTCTGAGAACGTATCGTTGATCTTGACAAACATTTTGCGATCCGATAAATAAGACATAAGCCAATTTAAGGGAATAATGTCGCAATTAAGTTCACTGAGCTTATTCACTAATAACCTGTGATTAAGTTTATCGAAAGCTTTAGCGAAATCGGTATAGACCACATCGACTTGAACTTTCGAGGCAACAGAATTAATTAGATTATTTTGAAAGACCGCTAAATTTGTGACCGTTGAGCGGCCAGGAAAAAATCCATGCTGACGTGTGCTAATAAGTTGCTTGGAGTGGAAGTAGATCACTTTGTTGACCATTGACTCGAATACTTTAGGAATGCAAGACAGTATTGCAATTCCACGATAATTTGTTACATCACTGCGGGAACCGCTTTTGTGGATCGGTATGATACTTGATGTTTTCCACAGATCAGGAAATTTGCCTTTGCTGAGGCTCAAATTAAATAAATGGCATAAAGGAGCGGCAAAACCAAATGCACACTGCTTCAATAGAGACACTGGTAAACCATCTGGTCCAGGACCTTTAGAAACGTCCATGTTCATCAGAGCCGTCATCACGTCAAGTTCTGAAAAAACAATTTTTGAATTATTGGTGTTAGCTACTTTAGGAGATAATGAGCTATCCTTAACAAAAACACTGCTAAAATATTCAGCGAAAAAACCACAGATTGCCTCTAGATTATCTGATTTTCGACCATGGAATTCTAAAAATGGCGGCAAGCCGTTATTATGGTTCTTATTTTTGACAAATCTCCAGAAATTCTTCGGATTACATCGCAAATCGTCTTCAATATCAATTATGTAATTGTTATAGAGGAATCGGTTGAGATAGCAAAACTGCTTGCGCAAAGACTTAAACTGGATATAGTCATGGGCCAACCCTGTACGCCTATACTTCCTATGACATTTATTACGTAGGACTTCAAGTTGTTTCAGTTCTTTGGTAAACCATGGGACGTTGCGGGTATGAGACTTTCTAATTAATTTTTTAGGAACAAATTTTTCAAAAGCAACCTTCCACAATTCACTGAAGGTATCTAATGAACTGTTGTTATCAATGTTTGACAGTGTACCAGCCCAATCAACTTCAGCTAAAAAATCATTTAATGAGCTGTGATCGGCGTGCGAAAAATCAAATACTGTACAATTTTTGGTAAAGTTTAAATTATTAGAAGTTTTGTAGAACAACTGAAATGAAACCGGGGTATGATAAACACTCGAAGATCCGGCAAAGTCGTCGCATGATTCTAGTTTAAAAGAACTATTATTAGTGTATAGAAAACCAAATCCAGATAAGTGCCGTGGCCGTTTGGTACACTGTTTATTTGTGAAGTACCCATGTTTGCCATAAAATCACAAATTAAGGCGGAAGAATCATTCGTATTAGCAGGAATGAACATATTGTCAACCATCATCCAAATTAGATCTGGAAAGTTGAAATCGCCGAAAATAACAAAGTCAGTATTATCAGAAATAAAAGGTAATAAATTACATGAGAACTTGTCAACAAAATCTTGACAAAATATCGAGGATGGCTCTAGAGGAAAGTAGACTGTGCTAATTATTAAGTAAAATGCACCTAGTTTGAGTTTAACAGCAATGAACTCAATGATTGGGTCGGAAAATAAAAATTCACAAGAATAAATATTCCGAACTGCAATAAGCACACCACCACCTTTACGTTTTGTACTAAGGTTATATCGATCGCGACGGAAAACGCAAAAATCCGAAGGGAAAAACTCCGCATCATTGAAATCCATTGTAAGCCATGTTTCGGTCAGAATTATTACGTCGTAATCAGATTCCAATATTCCAAGATAGAAATTTTTTGATTTTGATCGCATGCCACTACAATTAAAATAAAAAATTGATAAGCTATTGATGCAATTGTTAGATCCATTGACGACACATTGTTAGAATTAGATAAACATGAATTTAGAATGTTAGGATGAACTGTGATAAGATTATTGTTAAAATTTGGTAGATTAGAATTTAAAATATTGGAATTTAATGCATTTAATGAAATTAAATTGACACTTTGCTGCGAGCTCCTTCCTCGTTTTTTGAATCGCGCCTTTCTTGAAAATCGCGAACTAGAACCCCAGGTTGCTTTTCTCCCGACAGTTTTGCTTTATGGCGTATAACAAAATCCCTGCTGAAATGTTTTATATACCTACTAAAGCTAATTAGCTTTTTTTTCACTGCGGCAACGTCTTAAAAACTTATTGAATATCTATTTAACATTTATAACTAATTTGTGTAATTTTTCTGATTTCACGACGTTGTAACAGCTTTGTTTTTGCTGTCTAGGACAACTTACCTATCAAATTGGGTCATTAATTAAAAATTTTAAATTTTATTATATTTAAAATGTCGTTCTAAGTTGTGTTGTGGTCAAGTTAGACACGTGTGGCAAATTTTAAATTTTTGATAAATTTATAATAGTCCGGTTGGTTACTGGTAGCCATAATATTTGTTGATTCATTTCGCCTAAATCCCACACTTTCAACCCGCTTAATACGAATATTTTTTGATATGTTTGGCCAAAGGAAGACCGAATATAGATTTGAATGTTCTAAAAAAGTTTAGAATAGAAAACTTTTTGAAATTTATCAATCAGAGCTGGAAAACTATGTACTAAACAATATTCAGAGATGTACAAATAAAAAATACAAAACGAAAAGCGGATTTGTTTTTAGTTAATTTATTTACGTCTTTATTGTATGACAATCAAACTAACAAGAAGCAAAAGAACGTTTTTGTTTTTAGTATTGCCTCATTCAATATAATTTAACAGTATTGCCTCATTTAATTTAATAATATAATTTAACAAGACTTCTTCTGTGTTGTATGCTTATGTTTTTATAAAAGACATAATTAATATGTACAATATACTTTTGACGCGTATTTAAATTTTTTTGGGACAAGTTACGTTATCATATTGGTGGTTTGGCGTTGGAGGGGGGGGATCAAAGTTGAGTAGATTAATCTACCAGCTCCGTAACCTTCCAGTAGGGTGCGCATCACGTGAACTGTTCTGGTCTTGTCATTAGGCAGCTGCGTGATGGGTACAATTGTGTAAGGGGTAACCTGTTCACTCGCAAGTGTACGTACTGCCTCCTCGTGGCAACCACTGGTAACTAAGGCCACTTGGCACATTTTTGGCTATTTGGCACAGGCTAAAGTACGGCGCTAAAGGAGAAAACCTTGACAAAAAACCCTAATCTAAGGTGGAACAGCATATGCCGAAAGATGAATGGCTGATAGGTTAATCAGCCCAAAATATGCGGACTCTGGATACCGGGCACCCTCCAGTTTTAATTAGCCTTCCTGTAGTAAAGCTGAGTGACCTACAGGTGATTTGCAATTCCCAGCAACTCGTAAGAGTAAAATCACATGGAATACGGGGCAGGAGTAGGCATATACGGGAGTGGGACAACCCTCTCGAGGTCCTTGAGCTCCAATGCTACCGTCTTTCTAGCCGAACTACATGCTGTAGTAAACATCTAGGAGGGAGAGCAATAAGCCCAGATAGTATGTATCACGTACCGGGAGGCAGTATTGTCAGGTTCATTAAGAACCTGAATATTGACTGGACGGATAATTAAGCAGGGGCCAGCACAATAGATCTTTTAGGTCGCAGTGCGAAGTGGCTGATCGCCCGCGTGCCCCCCCCCCCCCCTCCCCCCAATAATAATAATAATAATAATAATACGTTATCATATGTAGAATATGAAAAAATTCGTCACTTAGGCCAACACTCAAAGCTCTTGTAAACCGAGCCCATTTTCGAGACTCCCTTTCATTCTACTGTGAGAGTCGAGCGCAGGTATATACGAATTAAAGAGCAGCGGGGTGTTTTTTCGATTGTTCAGAGACTATTGAACCGATCGGGCTAGAATTTAGCACACATTTTCGTAACATATAAGAACACCTATAAACTAGTTTTTTGATCAGCGAAGAAGAAGATAATTATTGAAATTTATGTATGTCTGCCATTTCTATTATTAAAAGATTAGGTTTATCAAGTGACCACAGGCATATACTATATCTCCGTCAATTTTCAATCTTTTCTAAGGATTAAAAATGGAAGATACTCAATAAAATATTTATAATAAACTGTCATAATTTCAAAAAGATCCGTTTATTTGTTCCCCTTCAAAAAAATTCCTAAAGATCTGCTCAATTTCGGCGTTCTAAATCGTTGTCCCCCTTAAATGACAACTAAATTGAAAAGTAACCCCGCGACGAAACTTTTCGTTCGTCTGGCGTGAATAAATAAATAACGTAGTCTTGAAATGAAAAGTCAAAAATTTAGACAAAAAATTTACCTGAAGCACACATCATTAATGAACTATTTACGGGTTTTCACAAGTTCACCACAAAGTAAGTATGTACATATGTACAAAATTGTTGAAATGTTTTAAACTTTGGAAGATATATTGAGCTCTTATCAATAGCATTTGCAGATTAAATTAAACCTTTTCTATGATTTTACTTTGTTCCGAAGATTGTAAGAGAATTCAATCCAGTTTCGAACTGATGAGCTTATGATTATGAAAAAATCAATCTTCTCATCAGGCCGCGGCGACTGGACTGATTATACCACAATTTACATTCTATATATACAGAATGTGCTGTGCGTTAAGGATTAGCGAATCATAACTAATACAGATGAATTCTCTTACAATTTTTCTTCTTCACAATATTCACACAGCTCTATTTCTGTGTACGCTAATTTCGTTGATATTTTTGCATTGTTCGTTGCATTGCAAAATAACATTGTCTTGGTTACAATTTACATGTACTTTTATTTTGCATTCTTTGCATTGTACAGATGTTTCAGTTTCCTTCACTAAATCGAAGCAAATTAGGCAGTTATTTAAAACCTGTTAAGAATTATCAGCAATAATTTTTTTTAAGAATTCTCTGTACTCACACATTCCAGATTCATATTTCTTATCGTCATCTGAGTGAATTTCGCTTCTAAATCTATTGTTGCTAGTGAAATCTATAGCATATAAAATTAGCGGTCCGCAATTAAAATTGTCTCGCTGTGCTGGTAAATTGTAAGAAGCTAATGTTTTAAATCTCTCTTCAGAAACTTCTCCCCAAGCTTGTAATGAATTTGTCCAACAAAGTTCTTTTTTTCAAACTTGAAATTCTTTTTTCTGGCGCCAATGGATCATAGCAAACAATCGTCCTTTCTTTAAAATCGATTATAATTAAATTGAAATGACAATCGTTTACTATAGTAGGAATATAGATTCGCCTCTTATTCCTACAAATCACAATTTCGTAATGTTTAGTGATGTCGGCTATTTTATAAACACAAGCACTGCTCAAAATGTTTAAAGCTTGGAATGGATCTAAGCACATGTCATTTGTTCCCAACAATAAAACATTTGCTGCCACATAAGCTAGTTCAGCAGTCAAAAACGTTGAGCCGTTTAGGGATGCGTAGCAGTCACTAGAGAGACTTGTTTCCCATAGTTGATGAAAATTAAATTTAAATAATTTAATATGAAGCTTTTTTTCCATAATGTTTTGTAAGTAAGCTTGATCGGTGAATTTCAATAATTTTGGTTTCATATAGTATATTGGCTCAATGCTACTCTTCCGGAATACTTATTTTGCCGCGCCCGTTTCTTTTTCCAATGTTCACTTAAGTTTGTATTCGTTGGATCAAGCTCATCACTAGTTACAAACTTTAGTGTGGACCGTGGAATACTTTCGCCCTGATTGGTTACATATTCAGTTTTTGGTGTTTTTTTTATTGAGTCCGCTACTACTAACTTTCGTTTTCGAGTCTTTAGGTGAGGAGCTAATTCTACGGCATTAAATAGTAACTCAGTTACTTGCCGAAGATTATCCATTGATCTTCCTAATTTCTGATTAGGACACTTTATTAGGTTATGTTTAACAATGTTAAACCAGTTTTCTACAATGGCGTTAGAAACTCTTTGAGTTTCATTAAAATAAGTCAAAACTACGGTACTCCAAAGAGGGAAGTAAGTGAAATAATTTTTTATTGCAAATTCAATAAACTCTTTGCAATACAATTTATTTGAATTTAGTTCATTTGTCTTATTGCTACTAATTGTTTCGTTCATGGTTTCACATAATTTTGAAAAATGAACATAAAACGGCGAGGTGCTCTCTATATCATCTAAAGAGCTTTCTTTTGGATCGTTTTCACATTCACTTGGATAAGAGTTTGTAGAATCGGTAATCGATGTTTTGATATATTTTAAAAAGTGACCATAAGCTGTGTTGAATAACGGGTTCTCGTATTTAAGCAACCGACAACGCAAAAAAGATTAAAAAGCTTTTCAACTTCCGAAATACTTTTCGCATCAATTATTAGGAAAAACATTATCATTATAAAGTCACGCATATCTTTTGTACATTTGGTAATCTTATTTTTTATTTGCCGAGTAAGTGTTGCTGCGAAAGGTGAGCAGCAGATAAAAATGCCAAAAACCTTTTTGTCTAATTTGCGTTTTTCTAAAAGGACGTCGTATATGAAACACGAATAATCATAAATACTCATTATATTTAGTTCTTTTAAAATACTGTTGATGAAAACCCATGACCAATCGATAACGAAATACCTCGGCAATTTGTTTCTAGGATTATTGCGTAAAATTTCCGATTGCGATGCTGTCATATCTAGCTGAAATGAGCTCTGCAATTGGGATAATTATTCTATTTACGTTTATTACGTAGGCATAATAATAAATACGCGAATAATTATGAGCTTCGCAGCATTTAGAGTTCCTTATGAGACCTCCCATTGCATCAATATGGATTTCATTAACACTACATTTCGACAGTAACGATAAATGACCAGGCCTCATTAATACTACATAAAGCGGATCACTGGCTAAATACACATATTTATTATTAGGTGGTTGACGCGCATATCGGTAAATGGCATCCATTAGCTCGCATTTTGTAACCAGATCACACAAATTAAACCGCTCAGACCTAGCCTTACGAAGCATCAATGAGTATTTCCCGTTTTAAGGAGATTTCCGTCTATGGCATTCAATGTTTCCAAGTGAACTAAATTTGGCGTTTTGTGCTCCATATTATCTTGCACATTAATTCGTCTTTGACCTCTTAATTGGGAAAATTCTTTTAACATTCCGTGATTTTTTAAATCTTCGCCCTTCGTAAACATATTAACTATATTTTTGTTAAAAAATACAAATTTATATTTTTGTTTGTGGTTACTATATTTTCAAATTGCATACATAACAATTATTTTCTTTGCATTGTTATAGTTAACAGTTTTAAAAGACAACACACATGATGTGTCTGCAGCTATTAGTGAACCTTTTAATGATTCTCGTATATCCTCGTTTGCCACATAACCGACGTCCTCAATTGCCAATTGAAATGTTCCACGTGGAAACCAACCTTCAACTAAAATATCTTCGATAATTATTGGCATTTTCTCTACTCGAAATGAAATATTTTCGACAGATAAAGGGCTAACTTCTTTTATTTCAGTTGAAGGGCCTGGTTCAATGATGCTAGTTTTTTGGTCTGGACTAGTATTATTATTTTGATGAAAATTATGTTCGTTGTTTTCGCGATTTTTGAAAATTCCTCCACAATTATCGGAAGTAATACTGCCACCCATATGCAACGGTTTTATTTTTCTGTTCCAAATATTATAAATTTTTATACGATTTGATGTTTTATTCGAAATATTTAAAACTGAACAAATATTGTTCATTAAATTCGAATTTGAGCGTGTAATCTTAATGCTCCCTAAATCCTTACCAAAAATAGCAATTAAAGCAGTTTTTAACGAAACTGGGTTTAATTTTTTTAATTTTTCGCGACACTTGTAGTATCTAGTCTTATGTGGGCTCATCTTAAAATAAGCTTCTGAGATTTTCTTTTATATGTATATGTGGTATTCATTATAATTTAGGGCATAAAAACATCAAGACACTACAAAGTTAAAATTTTATGCAAAAAAATTTAATTATTTGTACAATAAATTAGGCGTACAAGTAGAAACCCGGCTTTTTTTTGGTGAAATCCAACTTTTTTGTAAAGATACTTGTTACAAAGATTAATAATCGAACAAATTTTTTATTGGTTTTGGGCTCTTTATTTAAATTTATTTTCAGGCTTCTGTATATTTTAGACTGGCCTTATACCACGTTTCCATCGTCAATAGTTTAATAGCAAAATAATATAATACTATTTTACTATTTTTCCTTATCGTGTTTCCATCATTTGGTGTGAAGTTAAAATCGTTTTATATTTTTATGTATGAGAACTTGGACGCAATTCATTATTTTGATAGCGACAATTTATTAAAACCCATGTTTTATGCATATTTATAATTACCTAATAAATATTACTTGAATTAACATAAAAAATATAAAAAACACACTACGACCGCGGCCTAAAAAAATTTAATTTGAAAACGAATTCAAACAAGCATATACACTGCCATGTTTGCACTGTTAAAATTACAATTTGCTACCTATTATATTTTTGATAGCTAGTATAATAAACTATTATACTATCAACTTCGGGTTTCCATCGTCATAGTATAATAGTATAATACTATTATGATATTATACCATGATGATGCAAACCGGGTATTAGCCATTTAAAGCTATTAAATAAATTTAAATAAAGAACACATAACCAATAAAAAATTTGTTTAATTTTTTAAATATTGGCTCAATAAACATAAATATATTATAATTAATTATTATTATTTAAGATCTTTTGCCATTTATCGGTTTCGAAGCAAATATTCATCGAGCCATTTTCTTACATTTCTTTTAAATATGACGACATCGATCTGAATAAGCAGTAATCAGAAGGAGTCAACTCTGGAGAATACGCGGCATGCTGTAAAACTTCCCAGCCTAAGGAGAAGATAAGTTCCTGGGTTGATTTTGCTGGATGTGGAGTTGTCTTGCAGCATTATCACCTTCCGCCGTTCTTGGGCCGTAAATGGTCTTTTTCCTCCAGAGCATCACTTAATTTGTTCAATTGGGTTAACATTCAGCTGTAATAGTTTGACCAGGTTCCAGCAACTCGTAGTAAATGCCTCCTTTCCAATCCCGCGCAGTAACACTTTCTTGGCATAAATATTCATTTTTGCAACTAATGTTGATGGCTGGCCTAAATCAACCCATGCTTTTCTACGTTCAAGGGTTGTCGTACAAAATCCAGTTTTCATCATCCGAAATGGTTTTGGGCAAAAAATTCTTCCTTTTGTACCGAGAAAGCTAATTCAGGCAAATGTCAACTGTTCGATTTTTGTTTTCTTATAGGTCAGTTTACGAGGAACCCATTATCCTTCCTTCTGTATCTTTTCCATTGCATGCAATCGAAGTGTATTGCTTGGTGAATAACTTCAACTGTTCTGCAAGCTCTTTTTGAGTTTGACACGGATTTTCATCCAGTAAAACTTTAAGTTCTTCGTCATCAAATTTTTCTACTGTACCTGGACGTGGATCGTCCTCAAGCTTAAAATTGCCATCCCAAAATCTTCCAAACCACTTTTTGACTATTGAAAGACTCACAGAATCAGTGATTAGTTGAACTAGGCTTGCACCTTACTACCCTGTAAGGGAATCCGATGATCACGATCTCTAATCCTGTTTAGTATTATGTCATATGTCAGTACTTCTATGGTATACGGAGTTAGTATACAAAAAATGATGTTTCTATATGCAAGGTCAATGATAAATTTCTGAAAATCAGTGATTAGTTGACTTAGGGGTGCACCTTACTACCCTGTGAGGGAATCCGATGATCACGATCTCTAATCCTGTTTAGTATTATGTCAAATGTAATATTTCTATGGTATACGGAGTTAGCACATAAAATATCCTATTTACAAATTTTAATTTATACTTTTGTTAATAATTTTTATCGAAACATGTACATATATAAATTAGATATTTATTTTGTTAATTATAAATTTAATAATTTACTATTATTAATGTAAACATTATTAAAAAATATTTATTATTAATTCAATACTTTATGCTATCGCCTAAATTTATGGATTTTACTAATACTATAAGTTTATTAGTTGGTGTTGTTGTTTTAGGAAAACTTTAGGATAAAATTCACAGCGGTTGACTGTTCAAGTTACATCTTGGATATACTGACGTAATCTCCCATAGCCGCCGCAGGGGAACCTTTACCCTTAAAGGGTATGAATTCTGCACTCCAATAGAGGGTCAGAGTTGTGATAAATCGATTTTCCATCGCACCTCTATCGGGATTCGAAAACCCGATACCTACCCTTCGAAACGCACAGCTTTACCCACTGCACCGTTTGGTTGGTCTCTATTATATTTGTTTTTTGCCTAAAATAAACTGTCAATATAAACTATATAGTTGACAATATTACTCCTCCAAATTGTTTGTTTCGCAAAATAATAAATCGAAAAAGCTCAGTTTTGAAAATCACTATAAAAAAAAAGTTTAATTTATAATGAATTGAAAATTCATTGTTATAGAAAAAGTTGAGTTTAATTTATAACTCTAAATAAAAATATTTTCGTTTGGTTACAAACATTTTTCCCAAATTTATCAATTTGAAAGAACGTAAACCCCTACTTCATATTCACCAACTTCCAACCAAAAGAAAAAAAATTGTGATGAATTTTCTACATTCGGTAGGGGAAATGATGGAGTATTTTTGGAGAGTTAAATGTTTAAAACATAATTTTAACTAAAACATGAATTTAAACACAACTATTTAATTACAAATTTTTCTATTTTTCAGGTAAGATTTTCATCAAACGTTTCTAACAAACTTAGCTGGTAAGTAAGATATTCTTAAATTCTTAACATTAGAAGTATGATTTCGAAAAAGTGCTAACATTCTATAAAAATACACAAAAAGTCTCCACACATCATTTCTTGTATTATTTTTATTTTCTCTGTTGATTTGAGTATTCTATGTAGAAAAAAAATTCTCTTTCTCATCAAAAAAATCTCTTCGTTTGTCAGCTTTTTGTAGTTGTTTATTTCATTCAAAGAAACAAAAACAAAGAACATCAGATTTAACTACAAATACTATTCAATAGCGTGTAGTTGTTGTTTGTACATGGTTTTCATTCTCTAATTTAGTATGCGCATGTGTGCAAATAAAATTGTACAGACATAACAGAGTCGACCGTATTCAATTTACTAGCATTTCAATGTGTCTGCAATATAACGATCTCGCTCAGTTTAATGAATATTTCTTTATTTTTTTTCTTTTGTTTTTTTTTATTTACTTGTTTATTTGTATATTCCGCTGAATATCGACAAAAAACAAAAGTGTATTTCCAGTTTGTTTTCAGCATTCGCTTTAAAAGGTCGTGTGTTTTGAATTTTTCGTTTTGCGTGTAACTTTTCTACAAATGCGGAAAAATTTATTATTTTGTGTTTTATAGTTCTTCATGATTTTGTAAAATCTAGGATAATTATTGTATAATAAAAATATACAGATATTATAATTTTAATCGTCCCCCACCGTTTTTATATTTATGTGTGATAAAACCGGAAATTAGATTTTCAATTTTCTGCGTTTTTTTTTTTTTAATTTTATTTAGTTTTCATTTGTTTTATGTTCGTTTTGTTTTTGTTTTGCAATAAAAAGTGTTTTGTGTGATTTTCCTAAAGAAAAAAAGAAAATATATAAAATTTAGAAAAATAAGAAAAGTTTATATATTATATAAAGCAAAGCATATAAAAAAAAGAAAATCAAGTGAAATTTGTGTGTTAGTGAAAATAAATAAAATTTTAAAGTGAATTTTTTTTTTTGTTAAATGGAAATCTCCAAAAAAATACAAAATGTGAGGAAATTTTAGTTTAACTTATGTATTTTTGATAATTGGTTGCTAAGGTGGTAAAAATATGGGATAAAAAAATGTTTGGTAATAAAACACAAGAAAAACACGAAAATTGACAGCACCATCACCGGTCCGGTATATATTACCGTGCTGATCTGATCACCATCTTTATTTTATACTTCATGTTCCTATTCCTATCTCTCACCATGTGGTTGTATATTGTATTGTACAACTGTGTATTTTTTTACTTTAGTGTTACAGAACATCTGCCGCTCGATAAAATAAGCAGCAAACAAATAACATAAAAATACAACAAAATAAATAAACTACCGGCATGATTAGAAAATATTTCCTAGAAAACGAATTACCACCGATCATGATTTCCTGCAATTTTTCGAAATTATCCAGCCACTGTCTTCTTATTCTCTTGTCTGTGACATAAAACAAACAAGTACACACACAGACAGATATAAATTCCAAGTGTTAAATTCATTTTTAAATGGAAAAACATGGGAAAAAATTAAAATTTTTCAATATACTCGTACATACACATATTCTTCTATGGTTTTGTTATTTTTTCATGTTTATTTATTTATTTTATTTTTGTATTGATTGGTTTGATTTACTTACACTGTGTGATTGGTATCCATTTCAAATATGTACATGTACATACAAAATAACAGTAAAATTAATGGGGAAATGATTGATGGTTTTTTCGTTGAAAAATTATTATTTTATGTTCACTAACTAACAAAATCATATGCACGTGATACTTAAAAGAAAAAACTTCCAAGTGGTGCGTTAAATTGATTCGACAATGAAATGCAAAGCGGATTTTTCGACTGTACTGGGATAATAATTCTTATTCTGGTGGAAACGTTAAATTTTAAAAACAATGCGATAGATTATTGTTATCGAGTGACAAATATGGGAATTCTTTGTAATTGTGATTAATTTCTTGAGGTTGTTACTTATGTCTTTCTACGCATTTGAATACCTTTAATCGATCAATTGTGTCTACGTAAATATAACCAGCATTTTCTGTTTTAAGCTCCAAATTTTAATATTTATAAGCAATTTTAATGTATATTTTAATTCAGACTCTAACTATGGTATGGATGTAAGGTTTCATTCTTAAATGAACCAGTTAATAAAAACTATAACACTTAAGGCACTTAATAAAAAAGGTGTTTCTGTTCAGTTAGGTTGCGGGCTTATTCTCAAACGTACGGTTAATCAATACAATTTATTCAATACAATTTTTCATAATACATTTAGAAACGTATTCAGATAAACCTTTATACTCAAACTTATTTCAAAATTTAAAAAAACAAAAGGAAAATAAAGAAAAAATAAACATAGATTCTTAAAATTATCTCAAAAAAGTATTGGCACATTTATAAACTTCTGATCAAATTTACTGCCACTTTTACGGTTATTGAAAATATTTAGTATTTTGTTGGACTTTCTTTTGATTTCAAAACTGCTTGCATGCGATTTTTCATACTGAGTACTAACTTTGCCAACTCTTCAGGACTGATTTTACTTCATTCTTCTAATAACGCTGATTTCAAAGTTTCTTTCGAGGATATTGTGTGTGTTCTGATACGTCTTTCCAATAAGTCCCAAACGTTTTCTATTGGGTTTAAATCTGGAGATTGTGGTGTTATAAAGATTTGATGAAGATTGGAGAAGGTTTGATGTTATAAAGGCATCATTCTTTGACTATTTTTGATGTGTGTTTTGGGTTGTCTTGTTGGAACATAAAACTTTTCTTGTCTAATCCCATCTTTTTAATACTTTCAATTAAATTTTCTTTTAAAATATTTAAATAAGCATATCTATCCATATTAGATTCAATACAAACTAAATTACCAACCCCTAAAGAACTTATACATCCCCACACCATCACGTTACCACTACCATGTTTGACGGTTGGAATAATATTTTCTTTATTAAATTCTGCATTTTTCTTTCTCCACACTTTGGAACGCCCATCTGAGCCAAAAATGTTATATTTGCTTTCATCGCTAAACATAACTTTTTTCCAAAATTCGTCAGACTCATTTACATGTCTCTCAGCAAAATTTTGGCGCTTCAAACTATTTATTTTTGAAATAAGTGATTTTTTCTCGCAGAACGTCCATGATAACCAGCTTGATAGAGCACATTTCTAACAGTTTGAGGGTTTGATTTTTTTCCTGTTGATTTTTGAAGCATCTGTTAACAGTTAGGTGTTGAATACTTGGGTTCGTTTTTTATGGTGTTAACCATAATCCGCTGTTCCTTGGGTGAAAATATTTTTGGTCGACCAGACCGTCTTTCTGTGTGCAATGTAGCTGTCTTTCCAAACTTTATGATTATATTTCTTACACTGGAATAGCTTCTTCCTATTATGGATCCAATCTCACGGTATGATTTCTTCTCTAAATATAAGTACATAATTTAATAATAAGTTTTTGCGTTTCTAAAGATATTTCCATTTCTTTAGTCATTCTAAATGTAATTTTTTAAAAAGGAAACCAAAAAATCAATTATTTTTATAAAATTTAATTTTTCTAACAAACAACAAGCCCAGGGCCTGAATTCCGGTTCGGTGACAAATGATATTGAGAAATGACTTGATTTTTTATTTCAACTAGTCGGTTGCATTTTTATTTAGAGTAGGCGAAATAAAACATAAAGTCATTTCTCATTCTCATTTATCATTGATCCGGAATTCGGGCCCAGGCATACAGAAAGTTTTTACAAATAATTTTTGCACAACAGAATTCTGCAATAACAATCGAAATACTAATTATGTGCCAATACTTTTTTGATGTTATTTTTTCTCCATACAAAGACCATACAAAACTTGTTGTTCGGGGAAAACCCCTATTACAAGAAAAAAAATTAAATATGAGAAAGAATGGATGTACACACATTTTGCGAAAAGGTTATGCACATTTTTTGCAAACAATTTTATAAAATATATTTGAAAGTAGGTTATATGTTCAAGAAATCGTAGTGTGCCAATTCTTTTTTGATTAACTGTATGTCGAAATGACAGGATTCAAAATCAAGTTCAAGGGATATATTCACCCCAAGTGATGAGAGAATGTGAGAACATTGAAGCTAGGGCATGTAAATAGCCGGAAAATTTCACAAAACGGTTTTCGGGGTTTTTGTGATTTGAAAAACCGGTTAACCGGATTTGGTCGATTTTTCATCGGATTTTTTAACTATATCGGAGCTGTTAACCTAGAAAAATAAACAAAACTATAAAAAAAAACGTTTGTTCTGCTCTAAAATTGTTTTATTTAAGAAAAAATTCAAAAATAACGTATTAAAATTCATTATATTGTGATACTTATATTGTGAAGAAACAAATCTTATAAATCTTGTTTTTTAATAAAATAGTATTTTAGAAAAATTAATGCGTCCAACAGGTCAAATTTCATAGATGAACGTAATGAGGTACAGAAATTACCGGCGATCGAAAAGACTCTCTCACTGTCTGTTGACTTGGGTTAAATTGATGTCAGAGCATCACACAACTTGGTGAATTTTATTGATTTTTCCTCAGTAACCCCAAACATTTTCAATCTACTGAATGCTGAATTTTTGTATTAAGGATGAGGATCCGGATGCTATTGGTTTGACTTCACCTTCGTCAATATCTTCATCAATTAATTTACCAAGTGGTGGATCGCCGAATAATCTAGCAGCCAACGTAGTTCCAAAGGACAACGACGGTGTTTGAGGCGAATATGGAAGTTCCAATAAATATGTTTGTGGAAAAGTTCCATTTTGTAAAAATTTATACAATGTTATTAATTCTTTATTTCGTCTTTCAGTAATTCTTATTTTCAAAGAATTATACAATTTCTTCCCCAAAGCAATAGTATTATGTTTCATTTGAGTAAATAAAAATGTGATAACTCCTTCCGCAGCAAGTAAGGTTGAAGTCTTTTTGCCTAGTTCTTTTACTACTAATTCTGTCGGCTTTAATATTGCAATTAGATTAACAAAACATTAAAATGGTTTTCATTGTATAAATCAGCATGCCCCGTTTCTTCCAATGAGCTTTTAATGTAAACTTTAAGTTGCACTAATCTCTTCATCATAGGTATAAGTGAGGTCTATCGTGTTTTGCAGTCCAATATAAGTTTATGTCTTTTACCTTCTTTCTCTTCAACATATCGCTGCAATATGTCGTTTCTGACTGGCGATTTTCTGAAAAATCTAACAATCTTTCGAAAGCTTTGCAGTCTTTCATTAATGTTTGCGCCTTCTAAATTATACCCAATATTATTAATATCACCATCTATATTTAAATTATGTATACTATATTTAGTATTTTCAGAATCCGAAACTTCATCATTGAATACAGTATTTTTGTTGTAAGAAGTGTCTACAACAGCCAAATGAATTGCTTGGTTCAGGCAAAATGGATTTTCTATTTCATTTAATTGAGCGTATTTCTTCATAACGCTAGCTCCATCTTGTGTTGATGCCAAAATATGTCGAAATTTAATACCGTACTCCTCCAATTTTTGTTCAACTAATGACTCAACCTGGTACGCATCACATGAACCTTGTATGGCAATAAAGCCTAACTTATAACTATTCTCTTGAGAATGTAATGCTACATTTAAATTTCTTTTGGCATTACAGCTAGCCCATTCATCTATTGTTATTGAGAAACGCATACCAGATTCAGCCATTTTTATAAACTTACTTTGAAAAATGAATTAATAATAATTATAATTTTTTCTCATTAGCAAAATCTACAATTAATTTTTTTACTGTTTTCTCGCTTCTTGGCATTTCGTAGCCCCGTTTTGTTATAAATTCTTTTATAGCAATTGAATGTGTCATAGCATGAATCAAAAACCTGTTATAAGCCGTGCATTTTTCCAATAATTCTCCAATAGGTTCCTCCTTTTAATATATGTACGTATTTAGAATGGTTTATGCTCTTTTCTCTAGAGGTTCTTCATTTTTTTTTTAACATCGACATTATGTTTTGCTCGAAGATGATTTGCTATGCTTGATATGTTCCCACCTGCACATTTTAAAACTGAATTGAACATTGTGCATTTTGCGTATTCTCGTTTTCTTTTTGGAATATTTTCCGTACTCCTGATTTCTTGCTGGTCATTTTGGGATTAAACTAAAGTATAATTAACGGTTGCACGAAGCTATTGATGGACGCATAAATAATTATAAAATATTTTTCAGAATTCTTACTTAAAGTTCAACACACATATGATTATGCATTATGCACATAAATTCTTTATAAACCGTATATCTTCGATTCTAAGACGCACATTTTTTCATATTTAAGGATTTCTAAAAACCGGGTGCGTCTTAGAATCGAGGGCGTCTAACATTCGCCGTTTTTCGTAGAATTTGTATTTTATTTTATTTTTGTGTGTATTCATATTTGTACTTCTTTTTGTGTACTGTTGGCAAAACTCTAATATAATCAAAATATACAAATACACAATAGCTCATCAAAATACCAATAAAAAAATACAAGAAATAAAATTAAAACACAGTAATTGCAGGTGTTTATAAAAAAAACTGACCTGTAGACAGGTAGATCTTTTGGTAGACGTTTTAAACAACAGATTAGCGAAATTACAAAACCCTATAACGACTTAATAACGCCCATCACTTAAAATCTGCAAAACACAAGTATACCGATTTTACTAAAAACTGAAAAACAATTCCTAAATTAAAAAAAAGAGAAATCTTAGACCGAACTTGGGTTTTACCAAAATGATAAAATTACACTAAAATAATTAAAATCTACGAAATAATATTACAACGTAAAACTTTGTTTTAATTTATATTAGTAAATATTAGTAAAATTTTAAATTTTAATAGTATTTCATGCTACAAAACAATAAGGAAAGAAATTTATTTACTGGAAGAAACAAAAAAAAATGACTTTCGGTTTTTCCCTAAAACCCGGTTTTTACAGGTTTCGTAAAAATGAACAAAAACCCGGTTAACCGAGTTCGGTTTTAACCGGTTTACAACCCCTAATTAAAGCCCTGTATTGAGTGCCCGAAGCTTATTATTGGGGAAGAAAAAGCTTCAAAATTTAAAATTAAACAAAGAAAAATACCATTTATTATTATTATTATTGGGGGGGCCATGCGGGCGATCAGCCACTTCGCACTGCGACCTAAAAGATCTATTGTGCTGGCCCCTACTTAATTATCAGCCCAGTCAATATTCAGGTGCTTAATGAACCTGACAATACTGCCTCCCGGTACGTGATACATGCTATCTGGGCTTATTGCTCTCCCTCCTAGATGTTTACTACAGCATGTAGTTCCGCTAGAAAGACGGTAGCATTGGAGCTCAAGGACCTCGAGAGGGTTGTCCCACTCCCGTATATTCCTACTCCTGCCCCGTATTCCATTTGATTTTACTCTTACGAGTTGCTGGGAATTGCAAATCACCTGTAGGTCACCCAGCTTTACTACAGGAAGGCTAAATAAAACTGGAGGGTGCCTGGTATCCAGAGTCCGCATATTTTGGGCTGATTAACCTATCAGCCATTCATATTTCGGCATATGCTGTTCCACCTTAGATTAGGGTTTTTTGTCAAGGTTTTCTCCTTTAGCGCCGTACTTTAGCCTGTGCCAAATGGCCAAAAATGTGCCAAGTGGCCTTAGTTACCAGTGGTTGCCACGAGGAGGCAGTACGTACACTTGCGAATTGTGAACAGATTACCCATTACACAATTGTACCCATCACGCAGCTGCCTAATGACAAGACCAGAACAGCTCACGTGATGCGCACCCTACTGGAAGGTTACGGAGCTGGTACATTAATCTACTCAACTTTGATCCCCCCCTCCAATAGACGCCAAACCACCAAAAAAAAAAAAGACCATTTAATAGTAACAATAATAAGAAACGATTAAGGTTTACACTTGACCATCAATACAAGGCATTGGGAAAGTTTTTGGGAAATTTTATGTTAAATGCGAATAAATTTAACATTTTTGGCTCTGACGGAAGAATTACCATGTGGAGAAAACCAAGAGGTGGATTTTAAACAGTGTAAGGCTGAATATCAGCTTCTGGAGTGGCTAACCTACATATGTTTTATAGATAAATACGAACCGATTAATATTTTTACACCTTCTCAACAAAAACTTGATTTCAAGTGCTAAAAAGTTTCCAATTTTATCAAGACAACATCCGAAACAGAATCTTATATCGTTTCTTAATCTTATGGTTTTTGCATGATTGTCCTAAAGTAATAAAATTCCCACCACAATCACCGGACTTTAAGCTTGTTGCTAATTAGAATTCGGAGTTCGAAATGGGGTGAATTTCCAACAAAAATTATTTCAAAAAATATTTGGCGGCAGCTGGTGGAGTTTATAAAAAGACCCTACAAAATACTGAACTTCGAGAAAAATCTGTTATTTCAAAGTTGTATAAAAGTTGTGATGTTTAATTTCGAATTGTGAAGTTAATTTATCTTTGGAATTAAGGTATTAATAAAATTAAAGAAAATACCGTAAATTATGCCGCCAGAAATCTTTGTATAAAAATACAAATATTTTACAAACAAAAACTTTTTATATGACTGCATCATTTTCCATGTAGGACACCAAAGTGTGTAAACGTCCAGTCATAATTTTAAACATGCATTTTGGTGCATATATTTTAGTGTTAAGTGATTAAGTGTTCTCAACGACGATAAAGCTACTATAGATTTCCTATTTTCACGTAATCTTTCTAGCTCTTAAAATAATTTGATCACCATAAAGAATCTTACTATATCGAAAGATTTCAGTTGATACAATTTAGTAGTGTAATAAAATTAATTCCAAAATGCTGAACTGACTCATTTTCAAGCCCAGTAGTTTTTTTTTGCCAAAGAATTCGAAAAAGTATTCCCCGGCAATTCTTTACCCAACGCAACAAAGCGCGTTCCGTGTTTGTTAAAGTTGAATTGTTGCGCATTTAAAAAGTGAATAAGTACTTGTGTATCTATAAAATTGAAAATTAGGAATTTGAAATGACGTTAAAATGAATTACATATGTCGATTAAAACATCAGATCTACTTTTCCTTATGCCAATCGTATTAATATTTCCCCAACTAATCAAATCAGTAACACAATTTGATTCGTTCTGATATATTTTGCGGTACTTTATATCGGAAGTTTTCTGAAATTTAGAAAAGGCCTGATCCCGAAGTAACATTCTATGAGCAATTTCAATATTAAACCAAGGACCTGCAGATTGGCCATCCAGTACTCGTTTTACCGGGACACAGTTGTCATGAATAGAGTAACTATAAGCACTCATAAAATACGTGAAACATAGAATTAATGTTATCGCTTGAATACATCCGACCCCAATCAACGCCCAAAAGGCAAGAAGAAATTACTGCATTATCTATGTTATTATAGTCGTAAATAAGCATGTTCCGAATTTTGACCCGTTTAGACTTCACTTTATAGGAGATGAGTAGAAAATCATGATCGGATATATGTGGCATAGTGTATTGATTGAACCCCAATATTCTGGCCTGTTCCGGATTAGAAACAATAAACTGATCTAGCCACGATGGGCCACGAGTTGGTGAAAAAGGAACTGAGAAAAGGTTATTGGATCTTAATAGATCATGGAATATATGCGACCTATCAAGGATATTAAAATCGAAGTCACCACTTATTACGAAATGACTATATCGTAATACGAAAGAAGATAGTATTTTCTGAAAATCATCCAGGTCAGTTTTTATAGCAGGTGGGGGATTGTAACAAACTACTATTAGAATTGTCATGGAAGGAAGTTTCATTTTACCCATTATAACTTCAGTTTTACCATTCTCTTGAATTTGTAACATTTTCTGTAGTATACTGTATACAGACCCCACCACCATTTTTGTGTGTTCTGTCGTACCGTAGAATATTATAGCCATTTATGGCAAAAAATTCATCATTGATCTTACACGCAGGCCAGGATTCCGCCACGCAAAAAAGATCAATGTTATTAAAATTAATAAAAATTCGAATTTGATCTAAGTAAATGGCAAAATAGACTGCGAGCATTAAGAAATCCAATCTTTAAACATGAACCATCACCATCTTTCCTGTTTTCGTCAGAGGTATTTTGTATATGCCGATAGAGACTGAAGTGTGAAAACCTAAAATACAAAAAAATATTAAAAATCAAAAACTAGAATAAAGTACATACATAACTTTTACAATTACGAAGAATTACGATGACCTTGTTGAATGACCGACGAATAATCACTATTAATAAGTTCATTACTTCAATGTTGCCGCGTGGCAGGAAATTTCTTTTGACGTCTTACATTAATAAACGGTTTAATGGCACACTGTAGTGGCCAAATACCACCATCATAAGCCTTGTTGTATATTGTAGACTCCAACCCAACTTTAAACGAAATAAAGTTTAGCAAACTTCTATCAACATTTTTTGGAACAAGTTCGAAATATTCAGCTTATGACTAAGATAATTTTTAATATCCTCACTAGTTGTGGTTGGTTTAAAATTTGAGACGTGCAGGTAATTTTTTGGTTTCACCATTTCCAATTCGGTGTTGACTTCAGTTCCAGTTATGACATTGTTGGTGTTATCGACGTTGTTGTTGATAGATTGCCCAGACATGGTATTGTTGTTAACAATCATTGCGCCCATTTGATCTTGGGGGACAAGGTTGTTTGTCACCCTTTGAAAATTATTAAACATAAGTATTAGTCAGCAATTTGCTAACCTCACTTAATTGAGACATCAATGCTTGGATTAGTTGCTGCTGATTGTTATGGTTTTTGAGACAATCATCACAGACAAAGTTAATGTTAGAATTGTTGAGGCATAATTTAGCATTCGCAGTTGATAAAAATGAACAACCGAAATGAAATTTTTTCCCACAACTACCAAAGCATTTTACTATATTATTGTCTGTAAAATCAACGTCACATTAATAGCACTTATTGTTCATTATGAAGGTTGTTGTAATACGGAATTAACGATAATCAATCACAAAGGATGTTATTTATTTTATCTATGGTTATTAACGGCTTTTAAACCGCTAGAAAATGTTGCACTTCAATAATAATATAAATCAAAATGAAGAAGTTTATGTCCACACTGTGATCAATTGGTTAAAAAACTTTAATAGATAAATAGAGAACTATTAATATTATAGAATCTTATTTATTTATTTAGTATTTAAGTAAGATAGAGTCAATAATCACAAAAACATTTAACAATAACTGTAACACTAATTGTTTGCACAATGTTCAAATTGATAACTTAAAATTTGATAAATTTTCTTAAATATGTTAAAATAGTTTATAAACAGATTTATTCGTTTTATTAATTAATAATTATGTTTAATATCACAATTTTTGTTGTCACAGGTTAAAAATAAATACGTCTATTCACTTTGACTGTTTGATTGTTTATGTTTATTTATAAGTATTTGTTTAATAATCGAGGGACTGTTACAGAAAAACAGAACCAAGAAAGAGAAAATTGACTAAATTATCTCCCTGATCGCAACAATCACAGAACAAAACTATTTTCAACACACCAACAAATTCTATTCACAGACTGATGGACTTCCAATGGATAACCCTCCATCAGGAACCTTAGCTAACATAAACAAGAACCACTTTGAAAATCAACATATGAAAACCAACGGAATCAAATAACAAAAACCAATAGATAATGGTAGATAATGTTCTAATGTTATTTAACGGCACAATGAGACAACTAAGCAATCTTCACAAGAACATAAACAACAAACAAACATCCGAACATAAAATTTACTCTAGAATCAGAGACGAACAAATCCATTCATTTTTTAGACTTGACAATAATAAATGTTAGCAACAAGTACACATTCAAAATAAACAGAACGCCGTAGACAAATCATCTAACCACCCATCAATCTGGAGTATAATAACAACATCAACAAGAATTCAATGAAAGTTTTTAAGAACACAGATACACGACGGTATTTAAAATAAACTACAAATCAGGGAATCGACTCAAACAAGATCCTACATCGGACAAACTGGTAGAAGTTTTGAAGTTAGATTTACAGAGCATATAAAAGAAATCGAATCACCAAAAATCTACTCGAAACATGTACAACACTTGACAACAGAAAAATATAACTACACTGATAACACCAAGTTCCTGGTTCGGTATTCCGTCAAAATAATGTAAATATTGCTAAGGTGATTCCTAGGTTAGAGTAATATAATTACTAATATCTTAACTTGTAATAAAATAATGTCATGGCTAAAAATATTTTAAATAGTTCACCAATTCGCTCATTGCAAATAACTAGTGCTAATCCAGCCGAAAAAATGGGAAATTAATTTTCATATTTCATCTGAAAGACGGTAAAAAATGCAAAAATGAAACCTGTGAGACGATGGAAATGTAAATTGTTGCAGTTGATTTTGTTATAATCTAGAATGGGTCAGAATCAATTTTGATATTTTAGGGATTTAGGGAAACGTGTCTAATGGCTTGGCAACCGTGATTACAATACATAAAAAACCGAGTATTAAGGTTTAATTAATTAAATATCACCGCGTTTCTCTCGCTCTAGCTTTTTTTTGAGTTGAGATGCCTAAGACGGCGTGAGTGATGAAAAACATGTTGTTTTATTTCTTCTTTTTGGTTCAAAATTGTTCATATTAATTAAAAATAAATTAATCAAAAGTTCCGAAAAATTATTTTTTGTTTATTTTATCTGAAGACGGATATCTGCGCTAATAAGACATTATGGCTTATGTCGACATAAATGAAAATTGAGTTCTACTGTTAGAATTATTATTATTTTTTTTCCCCATTCTAAGAAAGTGCTTAGCAACAAACTTAGAGCTGGTTTTCTAAACGGTTATGTTTTTATAGATATACACTAAGTGCCAATAAAATGTAAGAGTTGGTTTATTTTGTCTTGCTTTGTCTCTTTTGTTTATTCTAATACGTCTACATACTTAGTTGCCGTTGTTGTTTTTGTTTTTTTCGCAAAAACTTTGTGTCATTTATTCATGGAGCAAATTTTATCTTTTCAAATATGTTCCCTTTAAATTTTAAATCGTACATTTATATGACGCTGAGGGTACGTCGCCAATATGACATCGTCTTATGTCGAAATAAACAAACGTTGCCTTTTATTTACAATGTTTACATTTCTTCATAAAATTTTAAGTTATCTAGTCTTCTACAGTAGTATGGTTTGTATTTCTGCCGTATACTTATTTGATTGAATGATTGGGATGCACGAACAAGCGTTAGGCAAGCCTCCGGAAGGAAGTCGAGCCCACCGCACACCCCTGTTACATGTAAAGAAGGAAACGAAAGGTGTTTTAGTAAGGATGGAATCGACCTGATACAATACAACAAAATACGTTAAAGAGTTTATACCTCTAATTAATTTAGGAATTTGATTCCAAGACGAAAAGTACCGCACCAGCACCGACTTATTATGTGTATCTATTTGAAAAACTGCGCGGTATTACAATATGACCAGTTCTTGTTGATGAAACAAATCCAATCTTGTCAAATAGATATTTAGATTCTCCGAACTTAATTAATTTATAAATGAACAAAATCATCCTAAACATATCTGATCCATAAACATATCTGATGGCGTTATTGAATGAAACTTGCTATACATATATGCTTGGTTCCGGCATAACAGTTCGAGTAAATTGTTTCGCAATGATTTATATGGAGAAGTACTTATAAGAGATTTAACTAAATAAATTCTCAATTCTGTGGAACATATACGCTTATGGAATTTTAAACTATAAAGTATTGAATTAATTGTTCCGCATAATTTAAACACATGGTCATTCCACGACAAACACTATCTGAACAGGTTTGGATACAATTAAAGCTTTGCCTTTAGATATATTTAAAAAATAACATTGTAAACCATTTATAAATACTATTTAAATTCGTTATTCAGGTTTTCAAAAACTGAGCTAATTTGGTGAATATCGCCACTAATGTATATTTGGCAGTCGTCAGCAAAAAATGAAATTTACTAAATTGTATATTATTCGCCGAGCATTTATAAGCTGAAAAATGCGACCCTAAAATACTACCTTGAAGAACACCGGAAGACAGAGCCCTATAATTGGATAATGAACCATTAAATGTTACACTTTGTTTTCTCTCTGATAAAAACGAATACATAATCTTTAATGCAGTTGGCGAGAATTGATACCACAGCATAAGTTATTTTACAAGTAACACATGGTCAAGGCTGTCAAATGCCTTGCTAAAATCAAGATGCACAAGCTAACTGCAAATCTGTTTTTTTTTTTGTATCTAAACTCTGAGCAAGATCATCAATTACATAAATTATTTTTAGTTTTAAATTATTTCGAAGACCTTAGATATTACAGATGTAATAGATATTGGCCTTAAATCATTACGGCTTATAAGGTTTTTTGTTTTTGCCAGCGGCGCAACCTGAGCTGTTTTCCATAATACAGTCATGTATTATTAATTTTATTGACGAAATAACTAATGGCAAAATATATGTAATGAAGGGAAGCCGAATTTCATCGTCCCCGTGTTAATGATATCATCATCATTAACAATGCTAAAACTAAACGAATTGCTATCATAGTCAGAATCAAAATGTATATCCGGCATTGGTAAAGTAATAGAAATCTTAGGTAGAGTTGTAAAGTGTAGTTTTAAGTATATCATCAACAGAGAAAATACAATTTTAATCGTTCTCTTTTTCACTAATTCCAATTTCCTTCAATGATTTCCATAGTCGTCTTATAGTGATCTGCGGTGCTACAAAGTAATAAGAAATCCTTGCTTTTCGTATTAAATAGGTTACATTGTTGCGAGCTGAACGGTAGCACTCTAATTTAATCTGGGTTGGAGACTTTTTATATTTTACAATGCATCGCTCACGAGCTTTGGTGGGACTAATGATTGCCATATTTAGCCAAGGCACACTTGTGTTCCGATTTATTACAATTTTAAGAAGAACACATGCATTGTACAACACTTTAATGTAGTGGGTTAAATAAAAAAACTTATCATTTGAGTTAGTAATATAATAAACCATACCTCAATTGACCTCACCGTAACGAGATGGAATTAATGCAAAATCCCTATCGGGATTCGATCCTGGTACCTCGAGGGAGTTAGTTGGTAACTAGAAGAATGTTAAAATTCCGAAAACCTATTGGTACTATTCATGTGATAGTTAAAATAACCATAAATAATAAAATGATCAAATTTAACAGATATTTTTTCAAACCCCAACTGTAATTGCAGAATATCATCAGCACATACTGGTGAAGGGTTATAGCATGTGACAATTCCTAACTTTGCCGAACCTGATATTAATTCCGCTAACAAAAATTTCACTTTTCCACAACTAAAACTATCTACAAAAAAAATATATAGCTATCCTACCTCCACTAGAAAACGATCACGCCTCAAAAGGCCATAAACTGGAATAGACACAGCTCTCTCCGAAATATCACAATTCAACCATGATTCCGATATACACAGAAAATCAAGATTGTACTTATTCAGCAAAAGTTCTACCTCATCAATGTCACAAAACAGACCGTGTGTATTAGCCTATGCCAAATGGCCAAAAATATGCCAGCAGGTTTCGTCTTTGATATTGATTTTTCATTCAAATTATATAGGCCTAAAATTAAAACAAAATTTAAAAGTTGAGTATAAAATCGGTTATATAAATTACTGGATGAAGACAACACTTTTACCTGTTGTTCATTGCTAACTGGATACCACGATTTTTAGAATTATAGCTGGTGAACGGTTTAACTGTTATTCCGGAAGGCCAAAGAATTGGATCAAACAAAATTAAAATTTAAAATTGATAAAATTCATTTTTGCTCTTTCGTTGTGCTTCGCTAATAACGCTCTACAGGTAATGTACCATCACCAAAATTTGATTTTTTCTTCAGATATTGGATTATTTGTTCCTCAGTGGTTGTATTACTAACCGGCGACAGTAAAATGTACTTCTGCGGTATAGCTGACTTAATAATATCTGAATGAGTTTCCACTTCATTGATTCACTGATTTTCAATGTTATTAGTTCTCACTGGATCAGCAGCTAGATCAACATTATTATTATTATTATTATTGAATGGGGCAGAATTGTTATTATTTTGTTTGGCGTCTACTGGAGGGGGACCAAAGTTGAGTAGATTAATCTACCAGCTCCGTAGCCTTCCAGCAGGGTTCGCATTATGTGAGCCGTTCTGCTCATGTATTAGGCAGTTGCGTGATGGGTACAATTGTTTAAGGGGTAACCAATTCACAATTCGCAAGTGTATGTGTTGCCTCCTCGTGGCAACCACTGGTAACTAAGGCCATTTGGCATATTTTTGGCCATTTGGCATAGGCTAAAGTACGGCGCTAAAGGAGAAAACCTTGACAAAACCCCTAATCTAAGGTGGAACAGCATATGCAGATGGATGAATGGCTGATAGGTTAATCAGTCCAAAATATGCGGACTATGGATACCAGGCACCCTCCAGTTTTATTTAGCCTTCCTGTAGTAAAGCTGGGTGACCTACAGGCGATTTGCAATTCCCAGCCACTCGTAAGAGTAAAATCAAACGGAAGACGGGGCAGGGTAGGAATATACGTTAGTGGGACAGCTCTCTCAAAGTCCTTGAGCTCCAATGTTACCGTCTTTCTAGCGGAGCTACATGCTATAATAAACATCTAGGATTGAGAGACTAATGAATATTGACTGGAGGGATAATTAAGCAGATCTTTTAGGTCGCAGGCTGATCGCCCACATGACCCTCCAATAATAATAATAGTAATAATAAGCTTCGATAGTACGCTTCCAAATGTATCCACGACATTAATGATTACCTATTTAAATGTTTGGACATTGCTTATTCACATCAAAAATTTTAATTGCTCGCAGACCAGTAAAAATTGTTATCTTGTATCCATCATACAAATACATTTCATTAAGTATTTGAATTTTTAAATACATATTTTGGATGCTAAAATATCTATTTTAAGTAATTCTTAAATGAATAATAATAAGTATTGGATAAGTTGCCTCTTATTTATTATTACTATACCAAATTAGTTAAAATTTGAGATACATTTTATTATTTATACCACAGTTAAAACTTTAAACTTTTTAGTTGATTAACACTACGAACATTAAACTTTTTAGCCTTATAACAAAATCTTACTAGTTATGACTTATTGGTAACACAAATGTTCACATAAAATTTGATCTTATGCTCGAAATGAAACCAAACTAATTATTATTAAAAAATGAAAATTTGCTTTAGTACTTAGATACTATTATCCTAGAGCGATATCATGGAATCAGAACGGTTATCGTCTTTCGCGAATTACAAATTCGACCATCAGAAAAACCGTAATCATGAACATTGGCCATAATTTTATTGGGCAAATTTGTCTTTCATGGTGTTTAATTCAAAGCTGTCGACAGTAATTTTTTTGGATAGTAGGCTCTTAGGGGTCAAAATACAAAACGTAAAACATTCCGTTAAACGAATAATAACTTCCTACCACCATAAAAGCACATACAAAAATTCGCAAATGAATTTTAACTGATTTTTTAAATTTACAAAACCAATAAAGTTCCAATAAAATAAAATTAGAATTAAATTGAGAAACGCATTAAATTTTTAATAAAATTAGCCTTTCTATGAGGAATTCGAGTCAAAATATTTCTATTGATTAATTTAAAACGCAATCAAAGTTTTATTTGAAAACTTAAGTTCTGCCATCTACCACCAATTAGTCTTGAAAAATTATCGTTGGTTCTTCACAATCGAAAACAACCAATCATTTTTTCCTACTATCAATACTATGGATCACATTTTATTGAAATTCAAATTTAGTTTGGTTACATTTGAAAATGTACGGATTTTTGTTTTTACTTTTAATTAAGTAATTGTTCGTTGGGTATTATTGATATTTTCTACGGCCCAGTTTTGATTCACTGCCACCAACTAAAAAACAGTTGTAGGTAAGACTGCTTCTAAGTACACTTTGGCCTTAGTTAATACCCGTTTCGTAATATACAAATAATCTTAGCTGTTATTGGCTTGGCCTTATAAATCATGTCAGTAGTCTTTCGTAAGACCGACAAATTTGGTGGTCTTAATGGTCTTAATTTGGAATTTCTCTTGTACCTATATAAATGCGTTTAAATATGTTTATTTGTATATTTTCCCAATATACTGAAAATACGTCAAAACACACATTAAAACTGAAAAACTATATTTTGAAGAATTTGCAACCAAATAATTAAGGCTGTTACAGTGCTACGGTCAGAATATTTATGTATTACTTGTGATTAATTTATATAATAAAACCTTTTTTACTTTTTTGCTTAATAACCGATATCAGCCATAGTTTCTCGTTTTTTATCCCAACCGTGATTTATCGATAGTATGGGCTAAAGAACACCACCGAAATTTTATGAATATCGCCAAAAGTTAGAATAAGATAATAATGTTTTATATATGTACTATTAAAGTAACCCGGTATCTGTTACAAATATTTACTTACCTTATGTGGTAATGTTTTCACTAAAATATTTAGTATTGGTCTATTTCCTAACATTTGATATCTGATCCGCTCAAGATATGTACCTCAGATAGCATTTTGACCTTATCGTTAATATATTTGTGATAAACATTCTTAATAAAATAGTCCTTATGAACAATTTGTATGTCTTGTTAAGATTACGTTGAATATCACATCTTAAAAATTATTACACAAATCAAACTAAAATTGTTTTTGTTTTTTTTAAGCATTAAAAGACCAACTGCTTGCTTTTATCTTAGTTGATGAGTTCAGTTGAAACTGAAACTTAATTTCAACCATTTACTTATAAGGTGGATGTCTATAATGTGAATCGTTGTATCAATTGTAGATCGTCTAACTGAATTTTGGTTAAAATAAGAAAAATATTTAATATATAAATGTATTGAGAATCTAGATATTTGTAATCGTGTGTTACTTATGTTGCTTGTATTAGTTTTTTGGCGGGATTACTGACGTAACTACAAATACATACTAATTTTATTTGTTCAGTTGTACACGGCATCGCCGTTTTTAAATATCCGGTGCCCTAACTGACTTTTTGTTAAAATATTCCTAAGGCTAGTATATTAGTTGAAGGAACCGTGGTATAATAAACAGCTTATTAATCTGAAAAACCGTAAAGACAAGGCTCATAAGAGATTTCAACTTTTCCCTACTCCTGATAGGTACGCTGTATTTGAATCCTTGATAAATGAATTCAGAATATTAAATAAATTTCTATACAACAATTACATTTTGGAGATCGAATCGAACATAAAGGATAGATCTGGTAGCTTCTGGAGATTCGTTGATTCTAAAAGAAAAACTAAGGGATATCCGTCTACTATGTTTTTGGACGATCGTTTGGGTCATAATTTGAAAGATAAGTAATTGTAACTTGTTCGCTGACTTTTTTGAGAGTGTTTATGTAAAGAAACCGTTAACGACAGATTCGATATCGTGCTATTATTCAGTGGCTAATATAAATTGTTCCTTGCAATTGGAACTTGATACTGTTTTGAATGGTCTACTCTCGCTTGATATCAATCAAAGTGCAGGGTTCCATCCCTCCCTTGGTTCTTAGAATGACAGCACATGCTGTCGCTTTTCCAATCACAGTTCTTTTTAACAAAAGCCTTCGACAAGGATACTTAATTAAACCAATATTTAAGTCCGGTTCCAGAAGTTACTAATTATCGAGCCATCAGTATTTTATCCGTTTTGCCGAAGCTTTTTGAAAAATTAGTCAAAGATTTTATTTATTTTTATACTCGTAGGTTTATTTCTTCTAAGCAACATGGATTCCTTCCTGGCAGATCAACTGTCTCGAATTTGTTTTTACTGACCAATTACATTTCAACGGCTTTTGAATTGGGGATGGATTTACAGGTTGTTTATTCAGATTTTAGCAAGGGCTTTGACAAAATTGATCACAAACTACTATTCCTTAAATTAGAGTCTTTGGATTGTTTTAGTTTACCTAGTAGGTGGATCAATTCGTACTTAGATGGCAGAACTCAAATCGTTGTTAAGATAGGACATGTCTAGACGGATTCATGTTACGTCAGGGGTTCTCCAGAGAAGCCTTTTGGGTCCCCTTTTGTTCATTCTTTTTATTAACGATGTGATTAACTGTATCAAGTATTCTGAGATTCTTATATATGCCGACGATATTAAAATTTTTAAAATTATTTCGAATATTCGGGATGCAGAGGAGCTACAGTCGGATTTATCGGATTTTACGAATTGATGTACTTACCAAAATTTATTATTGAATACTAAGAAGTGTAAAACAATGCGATTTTCCCGTAGAAGGAATGTTTTGAACTTTGACTACGAATTTTTCCTCAAAGATCATAGAATTGAGAAAGTAAACACTTTCAAAGATTTGGGTATCACATTCGCTTCTAATTTATACTTCCAAATTCATATACAGGGCATTGTTTCTAAGGCGTTTTCCATATTAGGGTTTGTTAAAAGATTCTCCAAATATTTCTGGGATCCTTATGCGATTAGAATCTTGTATATTACGTTGGTGCGCTCGCAATTAGATTATGGCGTAGTTATTTGGGACCCGTTTTATCAGGATTCTTCTGATCTTATAGAAAGGGTTCAAAGACAGTTCTTAAAATATGCCTTGCGTATCTTCCCAATTATATTCTTTCTCCTTATAGGGCACGATGTAAACTATTAAAATTGGAACCTCTCTCTATTCGTAGAACTGCGACGTGTGCCACTTTTGTCCGTGATCTCCTCGTTTGTAGAATTGATTGTAATGAGATTCTCGATTTATTTTCTATTTACGTTCTAACACGTATGTTGCGATCGAGTGGGGAGTTTGTTCTTAAATTACCAATACGGAGGAGTAATTTAGCTATGAATGAACCTGTTTATAATGTCTCGGTTGCTTTTAATAAAGTACGGTCGATTTTTGATTTTAATTTGTCAAGAGATGCATTTAAGGTTTTGATGTCAGATTTTCTTTCTAATTTTTGATAAAGTTTTTTTTTTTTGTAATGCAATGTAGAATATTTTAAAATTGTAACCAGATTTTTTTTTAAAGTTGGTAAATAAATAAATAACAAAAAAAATTAAAATTACTAAAATAAAATTGTAAACTGTTAAGTAACTATAATTTAATACCCAGTGATTTTTGAAAGTCAAAATTTTATTGATTAAGTATTTCAATAAAAGTATAAAATTGAATTGCTAAATTATAAACGTCATAAATTAGTTTAAGAGGTGGATCTAGGTTTTTTAAATAATTTTCTTATTTTTTGAAAATGAACTTGATTAAATTAGTACTTACATAAACAATTTAGGACAACTTACCACTGTGGGTATTTTTAACTAAAATTACTTTGTAACTACATGATTTTTATTAACTCAATTTAATGAATTGCATATTTTGCAAATCGCATTGTGTTTCTCGTAAGTATCAGTAGAAAGTTCATTGAGCTTGGAATATTCAAATTTTACAAACTCGTAAACAACAGTCAAATGCATAATCAGATTAGAGAATAGATACTGGTGAAATATTTTCGACCAAATTAGGATATAATTCGGTTTCTTTCGAATTTTGAACCTTTGGCAAAAATTTCGAGTGCTTGGTGTTTCTATATAGCTTAAAAATCGACACCAAGTTACGTTAGCAAGTAGCTCGAAATGGTTCCAATAGGGGTAAAAGGGGATACATCCTGTGGTATCACAATGGACCGTCACCGGTCTAAGTGTGCGTAAGCAGCCACTCCAACCTAACCTAACCTACGTTAGCAATAGTGTTGTCAAATCTAATTGGCAGTCCTCCGAAGTGAATTTTGTTTGGGTAGTACGGGAAAGTTCGGTTATCATTGCTGCCCAGCGGACTCTTGATGTAGAGGAGAACAGGTGGGAGACCGAAATTCTAAAAGAGAAGAATAAGTCAGTAATGAGTGGAATTCACACCATTTCTTGAAATAATTTGGCCAGGTTGAGATAAACTGCCATTCGGAACTGGGATGGAACCTCCTCGTAAACACTATATGTATTCTCATAGTAAGTAGTTCGCTTCGTCTGCCTCGTGGAGAAAGCGCCACAGCATTTAACCACGAAGGATTATACTTTACCATTGTTCGATCGTTTTTAAGCAGATTTTGAATGACGCACTGCGTTATTAACCAGAGCCCTATTATTTCCTATTTTTTATAGCGATCAAGTTGGAATGCTATTTATAAAAATTATGTTTTCTCCATTGAAATATTATTTCTTTTGTGACCAAGCGCGAACCTTTGATAAGAACCTTATTAGGGAAAGAAAGCAAACGATCCACTTTAGGGAATTGAATTTTTAAAACTATCCCCAATAAGGACCTCGGAATTATTTCACTTATTTATCAAAAAATGAATCATACTATTCAAATTATACTATTTAAATTATAATTTAAATTAAGAAAAAATTACTCTAATTGGAAAAAAACAAAAGGCTTGTTTATAAATACATTGTACAATTTATATTGAAATGATCAAACCGTATAATCATACGCTTTATATTCATTCGCTTTTATTGTAATAATTGGAGCACGATCACCCCTTGAGCGTAATTCATATGTTTCATTAATATCCATAACATGTTCTTCATATAAAATATGTAATCACGACATATGTGGCTAATTAAGATGAAAACAATTTACTTATGCCTTTTATAATTTACCGCGAAACTTAAAATATCTTAATAAACATTCGCGATCCTAAATCTAACTCTTGTTGTTCAACTTTTAAAAAGTACACTTACACACACATAGACAAACACAAGCTAAGCAGTATAATATAATTGAATTTTTAATTTATTTCAAACGCATAATTTTATTTTTTTTTTTCAAGTAAACATTTAATTAAATTAAAATAAAAACAAAACAAAAAAATCTTGTGTTTGCATTTTAATTTTAATAATATTTTGCGGTTTGTTAAAAAATTAAGAAGAAAACAAGAAAAAAAAAAAATGTTTTTTTGGTAAAGAAAATTGGGAAATTATTTTGTTTTAGGATAAAACGTATAATACATGTTTTCCTTAATTTTTCCCCGCTGAAACAATTTTTTTTTTGTTTATCTCTTTTGTACGTATTACATATTTGAATCATAAAATATGCCCTTTGAAATAATTTTTTTTGTCGGTTTTATGATTAAAAGTAAGTTATAAAGGAAACCTAATTTCAAAATTTTTCTTTTTTATATACTTGTGCATTAGAAGTATGTAAAGGTTTACAATCAAAATGTTTCAGTTGAATAAGCGCCCTAGAGTCACGTTTCTGATCGCGTATACATAACCCATTTAATTTTTATTTTAATTCCATATTTTTTTTTTTAGTTCAGCACTGTACTAATACTGAATAAAACTCATTTTTAATAAAATAACTTCCGATGTGATTTGATAAAAATGGAAATAAAATCAAATCTCTATCCCACATATGTTTGATGACGTTTATGGAAAAACGTCACTCTCTTGACACATTTTTTTTTGTTACATCTTTGTATTTATAATGCAGATGTATGAGTTTTATGTATGTGGCTATAATAGCTCAACTAAATTGTTCATTTAAAATCAAATATTGTATGTATTCGTGGAAAACAAAGAAATTTGATTGCATTGTGTTACAATTAATAGTAAATTAGTGCAACCCCTAGCAAAATTTAAAATTTAAATACTTTTTAGATTTTTTTCAAAGCAATGCTTTACCCTTGATTGTTTCAATTGTATAAAAAAACACAACAAAGCCAAAAGACATTTTAACACATTACTTAAAATAATTGTCAGAAACTAATCGCACACACTGTAGTTAGTGTTTTCAACCATAACTAATTCAAAATCCCATCCATTTGTTTTTTTTTTTTTCATTCCCTTTAGAAATCAAAATGAATCAAAACATATTTTTTTTGAACTATTCATGAATCATGGCCAGGTAGAAAAGATGCAAACCAAATCACAACTTTTTTTTTTTTTGTTTTCTTATTAGTCTACCTGATATTTGTAATTCAAGGATTTCACACATATAAAAGTCTAAGAAAAATCATGATTGGGTTCGATCTCGTTACCTTTTACTTTTCTTAAACCACAATTTCACAATAAATAAAAAAATGTTTGTATAGTTATGTAGTGTATACAAATGCAAAATGGTTACATATACTCATTTCAACCAAACCATTTAAGTTCAAAATTCTTTATTACTTAAATTAAAAGAAACTGGTTTTGTTTTTTTATTATTTCTTACTGCCTTTATAGAGATATTTTGGACTGTAAGAAACATTGTTTCGTTTTCTTTTTAAATAAAGAATGTATGAATAGGTATGTGCCGGAGTACCACATATATTCATACACTTTTATAATAGATGCTTCACTTGTATAACCCTTGGCTATACGCTAGTGTGTATATACACAATACACTAACAACAAAACAGCATTTCTTGAGATCAGTCTTTTGTTCCCTTCGCACTTTTGTATTTGTAATCTAAATTTAAATTTGAAGAAAATTTAAAACTATCTTGCAAGCTATTCTCTTCTGATATTTGTTTTATTGTCTTCCGTACATATTTATGGATATGTTTATAGTGTTAGTTCATGCAGCACGATTTTTATTACTATAAGTATATAGAAATAAGAGAATATTAAGTCTCTATACAGTCTTCAATACAGAGAACCGCAAGCATACAGAAATAAGTTAATTTCTTTGTTAACATGTTCAATGATGGGGAATTGTTTCGATATTCCAAAACAAATTATACAATATTATATGTTTCAAATTTGATGCCGAAGTAAATGATTGTAATTATATGGTTGTGGTTGTTGTTATTGATATTCTTGGTTTGAAACTCGATGTTGATAAATTACTTTATTAAGGCTGCGTTTTATGTATTATTTTCGATTCAGCGAAGGCAAACAAATGTGTAAAGGTTATCGGGTGTGGTATAGGTTTTATGCTTCGTTTTGCATTTGATATTCAACAATGTCTGCGCTATAAAGACTTTATTTAACTGAGGAGAAAGTGATTGTTTTATTCCCTATAACTAATTTTTAGTAAATGTACCAATTGCGGATCTATAATAAAAACATAAGGGTTTGACAGTTTCTATATTAAATGTGCTTGAATATAAACATTTTTTTTTAGTTTTTTCGAGTGTCAGTAATTTTTTATAATTTATTTTATAAAATAGAGCAATTTTCGTGTACATCACTCCAGAAATCCCATTTTAGAAAACCCAAGCTTTCTATATATAATTCGGACCATTGGGATTGTGCAATTTTATGCCTGTAATTAGAAAATTTGTGTATACCGTACTTTAGGAAATAGGATGGGATTTCTCGCGTGATTATCACATCAGAAATCCCATATATTCCGTTTATCTAATAAAAGATATTTTGCGGTGGGTGTATAATGATTGTGCAAAATTGTGCGTTACTAAGCTGACCTTGAAAATAGTTTATACTGGCCAGAATCGGCCATTGAACAGCCACAATTGATGAAAATCGTGGTTTTTCGAAGAGGTTACATGGGCGATTTCCAGAAATCCCATCTTTTATTAACATTCAAATTGAAACAAAGTGTAGTTAATATTCTGGCCAAGATTCACATTTGTGCATATCACTTGTGGTTTTTCGAAGAGGTTATATAAGCGATTTCCAGAAATGCCATCTTTTATTAACATTCGAATTAAAACAAAGTGTGGTTAGTATTCTGGCCAAGATTCACGTTTGTGCATATTAGACTTTAGCCAGTATGAGCCATAATCGAGGCAAATTTCTGGATTAAATTCGTTCAACCGTTTTATAATATTTCAAATTTTCACCATGTGGTGATATTGCAGAATGCGAGCGCTTAACACTCTCACGACTAAATATTATATTTTAATGTCAGAAAGGAGATGTTACAACCTAACTATTTAAAATAACCTGAACCACTTTGGCAGGTTATACAATTCAGGAATATTTACTCTGGTACTTTCCTTTGCTCAAGCCTTCTATTGAAAGGTGTATTCCATCAATAAGAAGCGAACCTTGTAACGATGAGCTGTTAGATTTGTTCATCCCGGTTAAATGAAACTTGAGATCAAATTCTTATATTCCTCACACCGTTATCAGAATCTCTAATTGAAAAAAGTGGTGAGGCAGCACATTGCCGGCTAGGCGACAGTCTGATGGGTTTTTTTTTCTCACCATCCAATTAGAGCTAGAAATGCTGCTTTGAAATAAAAAAAAACACTAAAGTAACACACACTCCGTTTTACATATATGACCAGCTAGACCAGTAAAATTTTTATTTAACAATCCAATTGTTACACTCGTGGGGACGACCCACACCTAAGAGATAAGTCTCAAAAGCCGGGCAAAGAAACGATTTTGACAACTATAACTTCGTATTTATAGGCACTTGTTACCCTTTATCAATAGGCCATCACCTAATGTCTTTCGCATGATATATCCGTAGCGATTTGCCTGCCTCATTAATAACTTAGTATGATACGTTCCCAATCTTCCTCAAAATTGTAGCAGGTATAAACTTCATTGCTAGCTTACCAGAAAACTGTTTTGAAGCAAACCTACTAATGAAATTCTGGACGAACACTTTTTGTCCGGGCTCAAAGCTCCTTGGTCTGGCGCGAAGATTATATGTCGATTGACTCTGCTCGTGTGCTCTTCGTAAGTGTTTCAATACAACCTCCCCAGTTGTACGATTGAGTGCTCCAACAGCGCAAATTTAGCGATCACCGTGATCGCTCAATTTGACCTCACCGTGAGCATCACTTTACACCATATTTTGTCTAAAAAAGAACGAATACCGACGGAATATATGGTGCAGTAGTATTTGTAAACAGTTAGTTTAAGAAATTGTTTGATAGATGGTACTGTTATGTCGGTAAGGTAGATATGGTGTAAAGTGATGCTCACGGTGACGTCAAATTGACGTCAAATTGAGCGTTCAATCGTACAACTTTTTTAATAAATTCCACTATAAATAAAATAAAAGTAATTTAATTCAAGTTAAAGAATAATTCAAAATATTCAAAATATCTAAGACTAAAATAGGTACTTACATAATTTGGATTTAATATTTAATATATTAATTAATAGTTATTAAATGAATTATTTTTCTATTACACTGCACTTTAAAAATTTTCATGTGCTTACGTATACTTCACATCAAAGTAAAATCTAGAATGATAAAATACTTGGAAAACAAAAAATGAAATAAGTAGATCGATCATTAGTTCCGCTAGTTGACATCAGGTGCCTAACCATTTATATTCATTCTCACACATTTAAAAAAACCGAATATTTTATTTATATATTTTATACATCCGTCTCATGTTTTTATATGCCATCTCATACAAAAAATTTCGGTCGATCATGCAAAGTACAACTGGTTCTTGAGCTAACGTCAATCGATCGGCATTATTCGTGTTTTGCCAGCATATGAGACATTGGCTATGACATGTCCCAGTATTTGCTGTTTCTCTCCACTAGCCGTGGATAGTGAAGAGGGAAGGCTGTAAAATTTTATTCGAGCGTTCTCAAGAAACTGTTCTGCGTCTCGTCCAAGTACTGAAATGCTCACGCCGCTATCTGGTAAACCACTATACGGTGTACCATTTATCAAAATATTAGCATAGGGTCTTGAATCCTCTGCCTTTGAAATTAATGATTCGGAAACTCTCTTTTTTATTTCTTTACGGATTTTAAAATACTTGAGGGAGCGATTTAACTGAGAACAACTATTACGGGTTTGGGTGGAAATGGATTTTGGAATATCTGTTGATGGAAAAGTTTTACTAACAACTCCTAATCCTTCTTCAGTATTCGACGGAACTCCGGGTCTGTATTGGTTGCTACCTCTTCCGTACTCGCCTTGGTAGGGATTACAGGATTTTGATTTTGGGGTCCCAGACCTCCAGAATTTCTGAACCCCCGTCGAAAGTTTCCTGTCGGTTTAGCTTGTTGGCACGTCTTACAATGGGGTTTCACCGTATCCTTTGCTCCGCAACCAAAACAAAACTTGTGCGATATCGAAATAGGACAATCTTTAAAGAAATGTCCCACGTGTCCACAATTTTAACAAACATTTCTATTTAGGACAAGACTAGACTGATTGCACTCAATAGGTGTCACATCCCTCGACCAGGATGCAGCTGATACAGAGTTGAAACTATCCGAAGGCTCAGATATATTACCTTGATGAGAAACTACCTCATTCATATTCCTGTCCATGCCAAGTTCGTTTACTTGCCGTCTACCTTGAAACACCATCTCTGGAATCCATCCTATTCTTGACCATGTGTCCTCCACCGTAATGGTACGATTAACAAGCGTTGCTATATCTGAAAAATGTTGTCCAGCAAAGGTGGCTTGAAGTCCAGCCCTCATATTTCGTGTTAAAAGATTAACGATCTCAGTGTCAGTCATTGGATATTGCAGTGACAATGATAAAGACAATATATCATTGTAGAAATCTAAGAATAACTCTTTGAATTTTTGTTTCCTTCTCTCTAATGCTTGTTTGACGTCTTCGTCTGTACGCCTATCCTTTAATCGGTGGATCATGCTTTGACTTAATTGGTCCCATCCTACTTCTCGGGTTCGTTCACGGTACAACCAATACCATTCTAGGGCTTTTCCTTTTAGCAAGACACTTAAATTACTTGTTAGGAATTTCGCCCAAGGCCATTTGGAGCAGCTATACTTTCCACCCTATCGAGGAAACGTTCAATTGAAATCTCTCCTGGTTCTCCAGTAAACAGGATATTCCATTTGTGGATGTCAAGATGTTCCTTCTTAGAAATACGGGTGTTGTCTTGGTTGCCGAATTCCGCATTAGTTTTCAATAAAGCACACGATTTTTGCGCAGGTTGATTGTCTGGTGGTGGTATCCGTGGATTGAATTCGGGTGTTGTGGGTACTAACTACTCAAACTTTGTAGATGAGTGAATTGCTATGTCATCTCGAGTTGGGGTACATAATTTCTTATCTACAGCATTAAGGTTTGGCGATGGTTCTGCCGTTCCTAACCTCTTCAATAATCACGTGAAGATCCGGCAGTAGGTTTTGATTCATTTACATTGGTAATATATTCATTTATATTTGACTGCTTATTGTCGGTAGGTAAATCCTCATCCAAATTATCCTCAACTACCCTGGGAAAACCGATTTCTTTAAGTGATTTTTCAGCTTCCAGTAATGTAGATTGTTTATTCTTAAGCACAACAGTACACTCGAATAATTTATCGCAAGATATCAACACCTGTCCAGCAACTTCAGATGCTGCTTTGGAAGAGCTGGTTCTTTGAAGTCGATTCCTAATGTGGATTATTATTATTCTCCATTTGATTTTGAATTCTTGAAAGTTTGCCTGCACAGTTAATGACTTGACGTTTTGTGTTTTTCAATGCTTGACGATGAGGTTCTTTAGGAATTTCCTTAAGTTCTTGGGCTTCCTGTTCTAGGGCGGTTCCAAGCAACTTCATCTTGTTAACAACAGATCCTTCTATTCCTCTTATTTGACATTCGATGAGAAATTCATCAGAATCTAGGTATTGTAAATCCATAATATAGTCGCTTAAAAATTCACACGTGAAAGACACTTGGTACGACGAAACTTTATAAAACGTAACAATAATATCACTTTATACGCACGACTTATGTACTGATAATTAAATAGATAATCAAAAGAAAAAAAAATATAATTTAAAAAAAAACCGAACCAAACATTCGTTTAAATGCAAGATAAGTATGATTTAAGTTCCGAAAAGCTCCCATTTTCAGCTTAACTGGACATTCCAACCAACATGAGAATTTAAGCTTAAAATAAAATTTGAACAATAATGTCTGAGAAAACAATGTACTCAATAGATGCAATATCGCTAACGCTGTATGGCGGAAAACATTTTTCTCAATGACATTGGTAAACAAAGAAATTAATCGATACATATGGACCCCATTATCATCATCAATACTCAAAAACCAGTTGGTGATAATTAATGACATGGAGCCACATTATTATAATACGGTACTATCTAAATTAAACGTGATACTAAATTTCGCTAAAATCAACGGTAGGTTTTACCAACCAAACATTACTTAATATAATGGAAAGAACGAAGGATCACGGCTACCTTAATACTGAACTGAAAAAAAACGAAAAAAGAAGACAAAAAACAAAAAGGAAATAATCACTAAACTTAATATATTGAATTGGTCTAACTGGTGAACTGGTGTTAACCCATGAAGAAAGAATCTTGAGAACCATTGTAAGAACTTCTAGGAAAGAAACTAGCTATAAGTCTGTTTCCCAATTGGTATTACCGTTTTGGGTTACTATTTGCACGCCCTCATAGCAGGGTACAGTGAATGATAATAACGGTCCAAAATGGGACAATTCATGGGATAATAACGGTAACACCAGTTACGTTGTGTGTGTTTGACCTTACCTACGTTTGGGCGCCACTGTAACGATGAGCTGTTAGATTTGTTCATCCCGGTTAAATGAAACTTGAGATGAAATTCTTATTTTGCTCACACCGTTATCAGAATCTCTAATTAAAAAAAAGTGGTGAGGCAGCACGAAATGCTGCGCTAGAAATGCTGCTTTGAAATAAAAAAAAACACTAAAGTAACACACACTCCGTTTTACATATATGACCAGCTAGACCAGTGAAATTTTTATTTAACAATCCAATTGTTACAACCTCGTTTAGTAAGTCGTCGTACAATAAATAGAAATTGGGCTCAACAAAAGCCGCAATAAAAAATTTCTTGGATTTCATGAAAAGTTAAAAAGTTGTTGGGTTTCTGTAATCCATCCGTCCTCTGATCATGGAAATTATCATTTATTCATCCTTTGTTTAATTCTGGTAAAAGAAATCTGCCTGAAAAATAAGTCCAGCATATTTTGACATCGCGCAACTTTAGTTCGTTAATCCTAGCGTAAAAATAATTAATTTTCCTAAACCGCGACGGTATCAAACCTTTCTTAGATGCTAGATAAATATATTTTATTTTTATGGACCAAGTACGCTTGAATATCTCAAAAGATATTTCATCTGTAAATACTGGATTCTTCAAATCTCGGGTTTTTCGGGTAATACTGTTAAGCATACTTACTTCTGTATTTGATGTGGGACTTCATAAGACAATTTCTTATTGTGATACCATTTTTTAATAATTTTTTGTAGCTTTGCTAAGTGTCAATCTCGGTTTTTGAATTAAACCATTGATGAGGTTTTCTTCTCTTTCAGAGCTGTGGGAGCCACATTTTTGTAAATTGACCGTATAATCCAGTTCTTGATGAACTTAGGAGACTTATTAATATATTTAGCAGAGCAGAACGACAGCCACAGCCTCAAATTATTTTGCGAACATTACAAATTTGGCAAACGTTTTTATGAGTTTCCTATAGATTTGTTTATAATTACAGTAGACACGGTTTATTTGTATTGATCTAAGCTTATTTTTGTTATATTACCCTCATTAAATTACTATTAAAGAACTTTCTTTATTTTATATTAGACTTCTTTTTCATTTCTTATTTACCGATTGAATATATGTCTGTAGGTAACTAATTACTTACTTGAAGGCGAAACGAGGGCAATCGGTGCCCGTGACAATAAATTTTTTACGCCCTTATAAGACAGCAATTTCATTAAAATTTCAATAAAGGAATTTAAAAACAAATTTAGTTTTGTTGTTGTATGTTGTAGCAGTCTAGGTAAAGTTACATGCGAAAAGTCAAATTTTTCGAAGGGATTGAGTTTTTGGTGAAACATGTAGTATACTGAAAGGTGTTAAGGTTTAAAAAATATTATTAAATGGTATAGTATTTAATTTGCCTTGTGATTAACCTTTAAACTATTTTTTATTACCGAAGCGGTTATCTGACGTTAAGTACGACCTTTTTATTACAATTTAGATGAGAAAATTCCGTAATTCAAAATTGAATTTTTTGTATGTAAATACTGCAATAAATTTTCAATAGAGTATTACGCATAATAATTTTAGTATTGTCGTGACAAGTATTTTAGTGACTTATAAAACATCTAATAATTCCCAAGGTAATAAGTCGGAAAGCTCATAAGCCGGAAAGTTTATAGAATAGAGCTGCCATAAACGTTTGACAAGGTCAATTAAATAACATCGATTAATAAACTTTACTAATCCTTAGAACTTTTATACTTATACCCCTTTCCGACCCGATCAATACAATTGTGAGGGTAAGAGGTAAAAATAATAAAATAAATTGATTTTCGATCTCTTGCGTCAGGTGTTATTTTCCTTCTTACATTTTTTTTCTTCTTTCTTTACTTCTTTCTTTTCTTCTTTTCGAGGCGTGCGGATGCCTGCTGACTTGTGCCGATAAGATGTAACTAGATGTTGTTCATCTCTGCTTTCAAATCTCCGTCATTGTCAATGGTACAATTTAGCACCTGATTTCCTACCCTGATTTACTTTCAATAGTAGGTCACAATTGTCTTTCCTTGTCAAATTAACATCTTCCTTCAAACCTTTCCAGAAAAGAAAAAAAATCATATTCTAACTCAGAATTCCAGAATTCACCACTTTTCTGAAACATTAATAGTTTTTCAGATGGGAGCTTTTTGCCGTAATTGCTAAAAAAGCTGGTTAATTTGATCTTTGTTGTCATCATTCTGAGTGATGATCTTAATGTTTTCAACCGATGATGGTGGAGTCGATAGTCTCAGGACTCGAAGGTCGAAGCAAGTTTTTAATAAAAGTGAAAAATCTTTCTGTTTAATACATTTTTGCTTTCAATTTTCCAGGACCGTAATACGCTTTTCACTGCGATTGTAGTGAATGTGTAGCTTTCGGGAGCAGTGCTATCAATATAATTAGGTGATCTCTACAGAATTCTGCTAACGGAATTGGCAAGTGGGAGCTGGATGACTATCCAGAAATTGGCAAACGGGAAAATTTTTCTCGAATTTGTAAAAAACATTTTTCAATACCAAATTTTTGAGTGGCAGCGTTGGCTGGAATTTCCAGTTTCACAGCTTCAGTTGCTTTAAAAATGCGGCTGTCGGCTGTAATTCTTCTGGCTGCTCTTCTTATCTAAATTCAAACTTAAACAGAAATCTTCAATTATCGGCATACTATACATTTATTATTCCGGCATACTACTTATACACTTACTATCTATTTATTAGCCGATTTTGATGGAATTCAGAATTTACGATAGAAATAGGATTCTAAAATGATTTTTAAATCAAGTTTTCGAATATTAAGAAGAAACTTAACAACATCGACGACAAAAACTTTAAGTTAACAATAAATTCAAACAATAATGATACATTTGATTGCTTCATTAAATAAATTTTACTTTTAAATGTTTACCGTTTCAAATCAACCATCTCGTACCCGAAAGCAACCTTTTTCATCCGATCGATTGCGATACATCCACTAAATAATCTATTAGACTGTAGCTCGCCATCAATATCCTTACCAATGAACCTATCTCGATCTAAAACTTTATGGATCTGATATGGTCCCCTATAAGAAGGTTCTAATTTCAGACTAGCTCCTGTGGCTACTGGTAGACATCGTACCATCACCAAATCACCTACAATAAATTTTTCACTTTCCCGTCTCTTGCTCTGAGAATCTGAGAAATTTCAGATCTCTATAGATAAGATCTGAAATTTCGTCCAAATTAACCATCAATGTGTTTCCGACTTCTTCATTTATGCGATTAATCTCGTCTGTTAAAGGATTGTCATGGGGCCCAGCCGGTATATAACTATATATAACATTAGCTGGAGTTTGTTTGGTTACACTATAAACCGAATTGTTAATAGACCACTGCACCGGTAACAATACCTTATCCCAATCATTGCAACTTATGTTTGTCGTCATCGTTTTTAATCCTAATAAAATTTGCCTATTAATAGCTTCTACGTGACCGTTCGCTCTTGGGGTTTGAGAAGCAACATTAATTAACATAACGTTATAAGACTCGCATAACCTTTTAAATACTTTTCCTATAAAACTGCTACCTCTATCCATTATAAACCGTCTAGGTTTCCCGTAGCAAAACATAAATTCTATAAAAGCATTCGCTCGTTTCTCTAGACTCTACAGTTTTAACCGGCTTTAACCAGACATATTTAGAGAAACCGTCTATGATGCTGAAAAGGCCCTAAATGATCATGCCGATCAATTGTATCAAATGGAACTGAACTCTTGTCTATCGGATGTAGTAGGCCAGCTTGTTTGCCAACCGGTACTTTATAGAATAAACAATTGATACAACATTTAATATATTTTTCGACTTCTACTCTCATACCAGGAAAATAATAATTTTCTTTTAGTTTGTCAAGGGTGATGAAATAATAGACCACTGCACGATCATCTTATCTATACCCATATGTGAAACTTGTTTGTGAGCGTCCGCAATTAAATCAAATTTTAATTCACTAGGAACATACAATCTCCACCTACCTTTAGTTATTTTGTTTTGAATTACGAACTTATTAGCAACATCTTTGTCTTTATTCACGATCTTTTTTCTAATTAGTTCAATTTCGGAACTATTCCTTTGCAAGCATGCTATCCAATCGGTGCCAATGTTTATACCCATTATCAAAGATTCACCACCATTAATTGGATTTCTTGACAAAGCGTCGGCTACTCTATTGATAGAGCCAGTCTGATATTCCACTTTATAATCGAATTCCGTCAATTTGACTAACCATCTAGCAATTCTAGCATTAATATTTTTCTTGCTTTCCATCAATTTTAAACTATTACAATCCGTACGAATTGTAAAGGGTATTCCTAGTAAATACACGCGAAATTTGTCAAGAGCACTAACAATTGCGAGTGCTTCGAGTTCTATACTATGGTATTTTGATTCTTCCGGAGTACTTTTCCTACTGTAAAATGCAATCGGGTGCATTTTTCCGTCTGGCTGCAACTGAAGAATTACAGCTGCCAATCCAAGAGAGCTCGCATCCGTATGGAGTTCTGTTAAAGATTTTGGATTGTACACCTTCAATACTGGCGACGTTACTAAGCTTTTTTTTTAGCAATTCAAATGATTTCTGGTGATCTTCTGTCTACTCAAAAACTTTATTTTTGGAAAGAAGATCCGTGAGTGGCCGTGCTATTAAAGCGAAGTGACTTACGAACCTCCTAAAATAACTTGCTAAGCCTAAGAATCCCCTCACACTTCTAACATCTACCGGTATTGGATAGCTTATTCAACTTTTTATTTTACGTTGGCCTGGTTCTATGCCTACTTTACTAATCTCGAACCCTAAATACTTAAGTAACTTTTTTCATTAAAAACCGACATTTCTTTAAATTTATCGTCAATCCACTCTTCCTAATAATATCTAAAACAGTTCTAAGGTTATTTAGACCTTCTTCTTTCGTTTCGGTAGCTATGAGCAAATGGTCGAGTTATGCCATCGCAACCGAAAATCGTAGATTTCCTAATATTTTGTTGATAAGACGCTGAAATACTGACGGAGCATTACATAGCCCGAAAGGCATACGAAGTTAACCCCCGTCAGGGGTTACAAACGCCGTTTTGTGCTTACGGGCCTAACCTATCTAGCTGGTCGTCAATTCGTGGTATCGGATAGTGATCCTTCACGGTTTCCTTATTTAATTCCCTGTAGTCAATACAGAGCCGGAAGTCACCAGTTTTCTTTTTGACCAGAACAACCGGACTTGCATACTCTGACTGACCTTCCTCAACTATCCTAGCGTTTTTTAATTCGTTGACCATTTCAGCAATCAACTTTCTTTCACTATAGCTCATTCTATATGGCCTATAAAATATGACTTTGTCTGAATTTTTTAATTCGATATTCATTTTCACTTGATCTGTAAGACCAACCTGATCCATTTTTCGGGCAACGAGATCTTTATACTCGTTTAACAAAACATGTAATTCAGTTTTGTCATTCTCGTCGGTTACTATTTCGTCTTGCATGACACTTTCGATATTTTCACTAAATTACAAATATCATTTTTCATATACGTATTTTCCTCACATACCTCTGCTCTTGTCAAGAGTTCTCCTTCATCCCAATGAATTTCACTTCCAGTAAAATTAACAACTGGTATCACCGCCGTTCTCTCTAATTTTCGAATCGATGTGCAAAGTCTCGCTTTTCAAACTTGTTGATACATGCACATGCCCTACGTATCCATCCGGTACCACACACGACCTTGATACCTTAAGATCGGTTTTATATTGCTTTCCTACTTCCACATTACCTAATTGTTGATTTTCAGCGCTCTGAATATACAGCCCGTTTGAAATGACATTGATATTAATATGTGGCTGCTCCGTGAATGAATGCCCAACTAATAGTGGAACAGTCTGATGTTCCGGATCAACTATGTAAACACGTGTTCTGGCATTGACTCCATCAATGCCTATATTTAATGTAGTGATACCTATGGGTTGAACGCATCCGCCTCCATAGCCCGTAAGTTTGTTTAAATTCGTATCTTCGTAATAGTTAATATTGCACTTTTCAGCTACTTCTCTCCGCAAAATGGTGCAACTGCTTCCTAAGTCTATATAACATTCGATCTTGTTTCCCAAAACTACTGCAGATTTAAAATATTTTTGGTGTGTATCACACGCAAAAGTCGTGTTTCGGTTATTTGCATGAGGTCTGTCACTACTCGATACCCTATTACCACCATTTGCACTACCGTCAAATGTATAACTCGCCTCCTTTAGATCTAGTAGCAATTGTGCAGGATTTTGATATTTTCGTAGAGGCCCCAAACAATTTCTGAATCGGTGATCTGGTATCCCTTCTACGAGTCGCTGTATAATTTCACTGTGAACCATGTTTGCCCTGTTACACAGCGCAAGCTTTTTGTAATAATATATTGAGATATCCATACCACGTGTCCTTTTATAACTTTCTGCTTTTTCTGTCGACGAATAGTTATCACGTTACTAACCGGAAAATTCTCGATCAAAATGTCTTTCCACTCCTTCCAAGTATTTTCAACTTCTCCTAAACTGTCTAACCATTCCTTTGTCACTCCAGTCAACTTCAATAAAGCAAGATGGCGCATGCCATTTTCATCTACTCCGTACACTTTGCCATATTTTTCGATTTTCGTTATCCACTCATTAATTGTTAACGTGTCGTCAACCGGATCGAATTCTGGTAAAATTTGTTTGAAATCAGAATATTTTTTCCATTCGGGCACATCTTTTTCACTAATCTCATCATTATTACTCGATGGTGTTGGATTTATTTTCGGTGGCATTTTTTTTTAAATTTATTTTGGCAACAAACAACAACAAAATAACTGATATTTTATCACAAAGTTTATTTTACAAAAGCAAAGAAGTTATGTGCACGTGTTGTTTGCACGTTTTCGGTGCATCCCCGATTTAACCAAAGAGCATGATAAAACAATAGTAAAATTGAGGTTAACTTCATACGATACAACACAATTATTTCCGGATTAAAATTATTAAAATTTTTTTTTTTAACGTAAGAGTGTTTACTATTTATTATTTATATAGGTAAAGTGAGCACAAAGAATTAGGAGGTCCGTTGATTTCTGCCTTGTAATGGCGGAAGAAACTTTTTTTTTTTTTTTAAAAAAAACTGTGTTATTTGACTTCACTAAAAGTCAATGAACACTACACTAGAACAAAGTAAAAGTCATCAAACTTTTTTCTTTTTTTTTTTTATTTAATTAACGCGAATTAATATATATCCCACTTCTAAAACTATTCTCGTTGTTTTTTTATTAAAAAAAAATAAAATTAACTCCACTTTAGGTGTTATTCGTTTATTTCTATTTAAGCTTACAAAAAAGAATGCCCTGCACTCCAAACTCTCCCTATACATAACACAATCTACCCAGTAAACACTTCATGGGTTTCATAATATAAAGCTAGGTGGCATTATTTTCATTTTAATTTAGTACAATACATCACTATCATCAAAGAAATATCTGTCCGTGTTCGTTCTAATAAAGTGCCTGCTTAACTAAGGGATATTTTGATGGGAAAACTTCTGTTTTGTATGGGACTTAAAAGTTTGTCTATTGAAGTGAGGTGTGAGCTAAAGTGATTGTCCGTTGAAATGAGGTTCCACTTTATTTAAAGTTCACTCAGCAAGTATACTTAGCCATTTTTTACGTTTATTAAAATCTACAGGTTCTACAACATAAATTTTGATAACAGCTTTGTAAGCCTACTTTCTTTCAGTATTTCTAGTATATTGGGTATACTTAGTAGAAATTAATTCAAGGTTCGGAGGGATTAACCATTCTAATTGTCTGAAGCTTTATTAACGGAAGTTAGAGTTAGAGCATCAAAAACATTCGTTACATCGGAAGAAATAATTTTTCTACTACATTTAGTTATAAGTTTTTATAATAGGAACTGCTCTTCAAATTAAAATCAAAGAGGGAAATTGGTTTTTATTACGACTATACATATACCAAGTGAAACATTTTGCAAATTACAACTTAATTCATATTCTCGCAAAACATCTTATTATTTTTTTAGCTGTAAGATGATCTTTTGATTTATTACCAAACATTTACTTTACCCATACATTATATATAATAATGTACATAGGTACATATAAGTAGTTATATTAATAATACATAATATAATATTTTTCTTTTTATTCTCTCTCTCTCTCTGTTTTAGTTTTTAGTGTAGAGAGTTGTAGTTGCTACAATAAAATACCGTGTTAAAAAAAAATCAAGACGAATAAAACTAAGATATACACATATTTCTTAAACATACCGAAGAATATAAAGAAGAACAACCTAAAGATTATGTTAAATTTCTTAAAGTTTAATTAAGTTTTGTAATTGTATTTTATTTTTATTTTTTGGTTTATTGTTATTATTTTTTGGTTTATTTTTTCGTGTGAATATTCGTGGTATTTTCAACAGTCCCGCGCTCATAGCAAAAGTGTTCTTAGCGTGCACAAAAAATGAATTTATTTAAATTAAAAGAAATGTTTAAGATACAAAATTTATCGATAATTTTAATTTTATTAAATTTAATTATATTACTGTCATTTGTGGATAATGTATGCAGTGATTATGAGAATACATGGAATTTTTATTATGAGCAACCATGTTGTGGAAATACAAATGGACAACATCATTTAAGGCACCATAGAGGTAAATATTATTTTTTATATACTTAGATATATTTATATTTATTTTTCAGTGTATGTATATACAGATTTAAGACAAAGAAAGATTTAGTTTAAGATTTATTTGGTTGAAAACTCGTTTTGGTTCAAAACTTCTTTATTAAATCGGATTATATACATACTTATGTAATTCTCGTAAGAACAGTCAAGTTGAAAAATTAAAAAAACACCACTTGAAGCAGCATGCACGATTCTATATTTTATGACCGGAATGTACGATTTCTTGAAATTGGATCTTGATCATGAATTTTAGCACGAATGAGAACTGAATTTTTGTTTTCGGATGTATAGATTTAATTTCTTAATTAACACTGAAGGCGTTAATTTCATAGTTAAGACGTTACTTGTTATCTAGATAATCCGTTGAAAAGCGGTGATGATTTATGTAGGACCAATGATACATTTAATAATTATATACTTGGTTAGACTTAAGTAAATTTTTTTATTCATTAATTTTAGAATGCGGTTGGTTGTCTTAGTTTTCGGTGTGAGTATATGGAAGATTAATAGAACGAAATTTGGTGTACTAAAATATTTCAGAATAATCGAAAACTATTAATCAATAATTTAATTTAATTTCTGTATTATAATAGCCTAGATAACCACTACGTTATATATTTATATATCGTCCATAAAAACTAGGCCAATTGAAACATGGTAATAAATTTTCAGCCCATAAAAATGTAAATACGAGTGCAACGAAGAAAATTTCATTTTTGTCCAATTTTAATTAATATTAAAAAACATGAAAATTCATTTATCATTTATGTGCAATTATTTTATTGTTTTTGGTAGGTTGTTATGAAGCGATAAAAAATAATTTATTTATAAAATGACATTAAAAATAAAATTTCATCATCATTCTCATCGGAAAATCGAAAAATAATTTCCTTTGTATGATCAGAAATACTTCCTCAATTAATGTACTCTGCATTTATTTAACTTTTATATTTTCATTATTTTTTAATAATTAAAATCAAATAAATTTAGTTTAGTAAATAATTTTGTTTAGTTATTATTTAATAATGGTATTATAACCCCGGAAATATTTTTATCATTACTTGATAAACTATTTAAACAAAAATTGTAAATTTTTTTCAAACCATCAATGATTAATCTTAATTAAAACATTCCATTTTAAATTACAAATAAATCACCGTATAAATTCCACTTTGATCCAATACATTAACCATAAATCTTTTTTAAGAAACAAAACACATTTATATAAATACATAAGCCAGCACAAGAAACTAAAGTTCATCGTCGAACACTTCAACTATCTGAAATTTTGAAACGTTTTTTTATTTTATTTTGTCGGTTTCCCAAATAAAAATGTAGAATTGATTTTTATTTTTTAATTGAAAAGTAATTTTAAGAATAAAATTATTTAAACATCTGCAAATAAAAATTCGTCTTATGACATGACAACAGCACATAAAATGTTTTTTTTTTCTTAATTTTTATTAATTTAGTCTTGGAATTGGAAGTTAGATAAAACTAATTTAAATATTATCATTTTTTTTTTAATATATTTTTTGCTTTCATTTCATCTAATACGAATTATAATTTTCTTGATTAAAATACAATTTATGTGCATTAAAAGTTGGAATGGAACGAGAACGATAGGAAAGATTCAGATTGTCTAGACAAATTTCACTGGATTGGGTCGAAGAGTAACGACATTCATTAATTAATAAAAATTAAAAAAAATTCTTGAATTCACCAAGCCATATGTGTGGGCGGGGTTGGGCACGAAATTTCCCATTACAAAATCTTTTTTACAAAATCTCTATTACAAAATTTCTTAATTACAAAATCGCCTAATTACACAATCTCCTAGTTAAAAAATCTCCTAATTACAAAATCTCTATTTTCAAAATATCCTAATTACAAAATCTCGCATAAAATTTTCCCCGTAAATATGTATATGAAATCGCGCGATTTCATATATTTACGGGGAAAATTTTATTCGAGATTTTGTAATTAGAAGAAAAGTGATTCTGTTTGTGTGTGTGTCTTTGATGGTCCGTGTTTGTATGTATGGATGTGTGTGTATGTGTGTGTGTGTGTAAGTGTGTGTGTGTGTGTGTGTGTGTGTGTGTGTGTGTGTGTGTGTGTGTGTGTGTGTGTGTGTGTGTGTGTGTGTGTGTGTGTGTGTGTGTGTGTGTGTGTGTGTATGTGTGTGTATGTGTGTGTGTGTGTGTGCGTGTGCGTGTGTGCGATTTTGTATGTCTGTGTTTGTGTGGGTGTGTGTGTCTTTTTTTTTTTTTTTTTTTTTTGAAGGAAGGTGGAAATCCATCATGGACGATGTAAGGGATAACGTAGCTGTTCACCACAACGGTGTGAGACTCCTACTCACTAAAACCACCTCCTGCATCCTTGCAGTGTACAATCACATCTCCCACGCAACTGAAGAGTGCGAGTTACCTTGCTTGGCGACGTTGGCGTTCCAACAGTCGCAACTCCTTAATCGTTGTTGTTGCAAAATGTGCTACAGCACTCCATGCTTCTGGGGACGATAGCATCACTTCAACTATGTTCTCTGGAGTAATATCAAATTGATCGAGGACTCCAGCAAGCACTTCTCTATTTCCCTGGAACCGTGCGCATACAAAAAACACGTGTTCAGCATCTTCTGCGGAATCTCTACAGGATGGACAATACGGTGAATCATCATGCCCAAAACGATTAAGGTATGATCGAAAGCATCCGTGACCTGTTAAGAACTGTGTTAGGTAAAATTCAACCTCGCCATGTGTACGATTTATCCACGGGCCTATTTCAGGAATTAGTCGTGGAGCCCAATGGCCCTTCTCCGAACGGTTCCAACGCTGTTGCCAATCGATAAGAATATCCACCCTGTACATTCTTGTGTTGTTCGCTCGTACCATTGGTCTATCCGGTGTTCCTCCATGGCTATTATTGTATGACTTTTGCCGTTCCGCTGCCAGCAGATCAATTGGACACATTCCCGCAATGACGCAGGCTGCTTCGTCCGAAAGAGTTCTGAACGAGCTAATCACTCTAAGTGCGCAGCTGCGATATACGGAGTTAGAACTACGACTATAGGATGTCACCTGCAGCGCTTGAGCCCATATAGGGGACGCATATAGCATTATAGATGTTACGACACCGACTAATAATCTTCGTCGTCCTTGGCTTGGTCCGCCGACATTCGGCATTATACGAGAGAGAGCCTTGCTAGCTCTGGCTGATTTCTCACTGACGTACTTTATGTGCTCCTTGAATGACAACCTTGCATCGATTTGTACCCCTAGGTACCTTATCGAGGGTTGCGAGAAAATCGTATGTGCTCCGATTTACCAGAACCTTTCTGCTGGTTATAAGCACCGCTTCCGTTTTTTGTTCCGCCAGTTGCAACTTGCAACCCAACTGAGTCAAGCCATTGTTGGATTATATCCACCGTATCCCTACAAATGTTTTCCAGCTCTTCCTTGTACTTTGAAACTGCTACGATGGCGATATCATCGGCAAACCCAACTACCGTCGCCTCCTCGGGGACCTGGAGTGTGAACACATCTTCATACATAATATTCCAAAGCATTGGACCGAGTACAGATCGCTGGGGGACCCCGCATGTAACTGTGTACTCCTTGCATCCTTCATTCGTGCGGTACTGCAAAGTGCGGGTTTTAAAAAGCTTGAGATTACCCGCTTGATGTAACAAGGCACATTCCTGATATTGAGGGCGTTCATAATATGTTCCCATTTTGCTGTATTAAACGCATTTTTAATATCTAGCGTAACAATAGCGCAGTATTTTTTACGGCCTCCTTTCCATCTGCTGCCGCTGATGGCGTCTTCTGCCAGCCTGGTAACGAGCTGAATAGCATCAATAGTTGAGCGCGCTTTGCGGAACCCATATTGGTTATGGGCAAGGTCTCCAGATGATACGATAGCTTCTTCTAGCCGATTACCGAGCAGCCTTTTAAGTAAGTTCCCCGCCCCATCTAACAGACAGATTGGGCGAAATGATGGAGGATCTTCCGAATGTACTTTACCCTTTGGGATCAGTATCAACATCTGTTTCTTCCAAATATCTGGGAATATTCCTTCTCTTAGGCAAGAATTATACACCTCCAGGAATTCCTCGCGTTTTTCTAGAGTCGCAGCTTTTAAGGCAACATTTGGTATATAGTGCGGTCCTGGCGCCTTCTTGTTGGGAATTCTCCTAGAGGCGGACATTAATTCATCAATCGTGAATAGTGGTACGTCGTCCGCTTCAATGGCACTCGAGTGAATAGTCACTGGTTTGCGAGGGAACAAAGAAGATACAATATTATCCATCAAATAAGACATGTTGGTGCTGCACCTCTTGCAAGTTTAAGCTTGGACATTACCATCTTGTAGGGCCTACCCCATGGGTCATCCCCAACCTCATCACAGAGGGACTTCCAGCATCGTCGCTTGCTTTGTTTAATGGCCACCTTCAGCGCACCCCGTGCTTCCCTGTACATTTGTTGATGAATGTGTATTTGGCTCTGTGTGTATGTATGTACATATGTATGTAATGTATGTATGTAATGTATGTATGAATGTGTGTGTGTGTGTGTGTGTGTGTGTGTGTGTGTGTGTGTGTGTGTGTATGTGTGTATGTGTGTATGTCTGTGTGTGTGTGTGTGTGTGTGTGTGTGTGTGTGTGTGTGTGTGTGTGTGTGTGTGTGTGTGTGTGTGTGTGTGTGTGTGTGTGTGTGTGTGTGTGTATGTGCCTGTTCATAAATGTTGCTGCCATCCCAAACAACACAATTACTCAAAAGGGGGTTTTAGGAGATTTTGTAATTAGGAGATCTTGTAATTCGAAGATTTTAAAGAAAATAGGAGATTTTGTAGCTGAGATTATGAAATGAGGGATTACGTACCGCTCCCATGTGGGCGGTAATTATTAGACTAATTACTACACGGCAAGTGGATGTTTTCGAATTCTATCAAAATTCTCGTAACAAAATAACACTTAGGCTGCTAAGTTAAGCTAATGTCACAAAGCTTGATTAAGTATTTATTCATCTTAAAGTATTTAAGTCCCGATATATTTTTTAGAAATTCTAGCTTTTAGCGATACTCTTAAGTCGTAACATAAGATTTTAAGCTTTAAGACGAATTCGTCTTAATTTAAGGCTGAGGAAGTTTCGTTTTTAACAAAAAAAAGTTTTTCTTCCCATAGCATTTACTTATTAAACTTTCTTAAAAGGTACCTTTTCTAGGGACCTGAAATACCCTTTAATCTCGATAAAAGATTTTAAAAAGTTTTGTTATTTCTACGTATGATAACGTAGGTATAGTTAGGTCGGTTTTATCCGAAAATAAAATAATTTATTTTTGCAATAATTGCTCCAAAAGGTTTATCATAAATGAGAGCTGAGGTTCATAACTAGTTTGGTGGCTTTGGATCTTTTTATTATGAATTAATTGCAAAATGAATTATTTATGAATCGATCTATACGGAAAATTATTATAATTTTTTAATTCAGAAACTGTACAATTATCTTGGTTAAGCTGATTATTTCCAACCAATTTGAAACTATGTAACATATTTTCAAAATTCTTCATCAGCCTTCAAATTTTGCGGCAATCCAAAAGTATTCAACAATCTTCTCGTTCATTTCACATGTTTTCAATTCATAAAAATACCGGGAAAAGATAGGTCTTCCTTAGGTTAAACGGTTAAACGGCTTTGAGATACGTCGTTTTGAGTTACATCATTGTCGTTTATAAATTAATCCCTTATTCAGAAATTTTTTGCAGCAATTTTTTATAGCTTAAAACTCTTTAGGAAATACCTTAGCACTTTCCAAAATTCTTCAAAGTTTTCGACAGAAGCAATCCACAGAATTAATTGATCAAATTCACAGCAACCATTAGACAGAAATTATATAACATTTCAAAAATGTTCCATTCCAAAATTCTTTAGCATCAAACAATTTTGTGTTGACCAAATTTAGACACTTTCCAATTTGATTCCATTCCAAGGCCACCAAAAATATTCTCATTCAAAAACGTATTTATCATACGGCTAATGTTTTATAATTTCAACACTAAAAAAACTGTTGAAAAGTCGCTAAAGAAAAAAACAAATATATAAGTTAAATAAACACAAAATTAAGACAAATTGAAACATCGGATAAAAATTAGAAATATTATTTTTAGAAAAACATATCTTCGTTTTCATCATCATAAAAATTGAGCGCGATAAATAATCAAGAAAACCAAAATCAAACCGAACGAAATAAAATTAAAACACAAAACTGTCAACAAATTATCAAACACAGACACAAATTATATTATGTAGAATTATGGATTTGTTGTATACGATTTTTAATTTTTTAAATAGCGATTGAAATTAAAATTTAAGAGACACTTTTTTCTCATTATATTGTTTGGAATCTTAATTTAGTTTACGTAGACAATAAAAATTATTTATTCTTATTAAGAAATTAATAATCATAAATTATAATGTAAATGTATATCATTTTATCAAACAAATTAGAATATTTATATAAGGAAGTTTATTATTTATATTTGTACGTATGTACGTACATATATGTATATTTCAGTTATGTGGATGGATCTATAATTGGTCAATGACATTCGAAAATTTTAATTATTCCGGACTATTTGTGTATTTGTAGCCGTTAGGGTTAAGAAATATTTCTTTCTTAATGTACATATTGCTTTTGGGCTAAATATAATGAATTACCTTTTATTTTTGGTTTTTAAATATTATTAAAATGAAATATTGGGTACGAGGGCTATTTATCATTAAATATACAGCATCGCACCCACACATCCTAATAAAATTAATATTAAGCGTTCACAAAAGTAAATGGTACATCTGTATATATGTACATATGTATGTAGTTATTTAATGTGATAACGTACATATATATACTCGTATATATTTATTAAATTTATTGATAAAAAATTATTGTTTTAATTACAAAAGCATATTATATTACACAGAACAGAATTTTTCCATAAAAATATCTATAAAATTAATTCATTCCATCAATTCATGATGATAATGCTTTTCAAGCAGTATAAAAACAACTGCAACAGTGGATGACATCATTATCGGACAGCAAAAATTATAACAATAATGTTTATGGTTAATTGTTTCAATTTATTAATTAATATTGATAATTATTTTCCATTTAAAATAAATAAAAAAATATTATATTTTCATCCCTTTGTTCCCAGTGTTTACATTTATCCAAACAATATTATGTACGCAAGTAATTTGAAATGGAATCAAAAATGCCGTCAGCATGATAAAACTTTTAAAGTGACCACGTTAAGTATATAATACTCGTATATAGTGAAATATTTAACATATGAACCTTCCGCATGTATCATGTATTTATTTTTAATCAATTTTCGATTGTTAAATACATACATAATATTTATTTCATGTTATAATTTATTTTTGATTTTCGACGTAACATTTTAATTGAATTTTATTGTTATATCGTATTATTAAAAAATTAAAATTTTTATATTTTTACTTGTAACATTGGTTTACATTTTTTATTTTTACATAACATTGCTCTGTATATTATATTTTGTTGCTTTATCTATACTTGTACAATTCAGTTTTGTTGTTATTTTACTGTAGGCATTTCTCTTTTAAATTTCTAAGGCTTCTAAATGGTTTTATTTAAAAATGTATGTATGAATTTGTATGTTGTTGTATTAAAAATGTATGTATGAAGTTACAAAATATGTATGTATTGCAACAATACCATGTACGGTTTAGTAAATACATAGTTAGTATTTATATTTTAAAGGTATCTCAGGAAATATTTACTCGAAGGTATTATATAGTATGTTGTTGAGAGTTAAAAAAATACGTTTAAAATAGGCACTTCCTATCAGCATAGGCAATTCCCAGCAAATATGCGAGGTGGGGAAATAAACCAAAAAATTTGTTACACTATTCGGTTAGTAGTTATTTTAAAATACACTACTTACGAACATTTTAGTAAAAACCAAAATAAAACATCAAACGTCAAAAAAGCATACATCCAAAAATAAAGCATACCAAAATGGCCAAAATTTATATTTATGTAAAGGGAATCACATAAAAGACAAACAATCATATTTGTGGGAAAGGGAGATCGCATCGCAGATACCGACGAACCAAATTTATCTGAGCTTTGAATGGCCAATAAGATTTCTTTGCCGAATTTGATTTTCTCCAAGAAATCCAAGCAAAGCACTATTTTGAAATTGTATGCATTGCTCAATATAGCTTGCATTGCACGTACTTCAAGTCCATTACCCTCATCGGCCAATTGAACCTCCATCAATGAAAATACCCATTCCACATTGACATTTTGGCCCGGTACTTAAATAAAAAATTGAAATTTTACGAAGCTAACTGAAAAATTTTTCTTTTTCTCCCTTTTGTCACTCGATAGTAACCTTATATATTCTGGTTTCTTAAGATTTTCTGTAATAAATGTTTGCAGATAGTAAAATTGGTCAAATAATTTGGAATCTTTAATTTTTATTCCTTTTCTTCAGTATATATTTTAATGAATTTTCCACAACATCCCATTCGAGAACTTTATCTTATTTCATCCATTGAAAGCATTTAAATTCTTCTTCAGCCCAAATTTTTATAGATTTGACGGAAATTTCATAAGATCTAAAAAGGTAGTTTTTAAGTTCATTGACATCGGCTTCATAATTGTCTCTTATTCATTTACGTAAAATTGAATTTACTTGGGTTATAAAAACGACTTCTCGTATGTTTCTCTTTTCCAGCTCTAAGGTAGTTTCGTGGAATTCATACATAACTGGATGGATGAACAGTAAATACGCCTCAGTTAGATTGTTTTCAAAACCAGTGAACAATTTCGTTTCTCAAATACTTGCAAACCGTACACTGGATCAAAAAATCATAATTATTAAAAATCACAGTGGATAAAAAAAAATAAATCGAAGCGCGCTTAAATCAAAATGTATCATTTCATAAGTGCTACTGTTCAAAGGGTGATAAATAATTGCGAAATACATAAACCGTTAGAAGGTTCATCCGGTAGAGGTCGAAAGATTGTGCATAAAAAATTGGTAAAAGCTGCTCCAAAAATAAGAGTCCCAAAAATAAATTTACAACGAAAAACAGATTTAATTGTGCCAGTTAACCCACAAACCGCAAGATTCCCTAGAAAAACGCTTTGTCAAAAAAATAAATACCATTCTCACATATTTGTACTGTACAAAAACAACAAGTACAATTGTGCATCAGTAATATGAACTAGTCCATAAAATACATAAAAATAAAAATACAGTTGCCCAACCCTCAGTCGGACATTACTTTCTACAGCGAATTTTTTCATCTGGTGGTTAACATTCTCTCCCGCCTTGATCAGTTGTATGTTCAATGTTGACTGAAATTGGACAAAGGCTGGTAATTGCCCGCTTCAGAATTCCTGAGGCGGTTTTAACTGACACAACTCGGATTAAACCGTCAGCTCCAGGATATTGAGAAATGATTCTGCCGAACTTCCATTTTAATGGTGGAAGGTTATTGTCCTTTATAATGACTACTGTGCCTTCTGGAATATTAATAGTTGGTTTCTGCCACCGAAAGCGATGTTGCAATTGCTGCAGGTATTCTTTGGACCATTTCGCCCAAACTGGTTTATATAATTGATTCACTAGTTGCCATCTTTTTGAGTAAGGTACGTGAATTAACTCGGGATTGGCAGGTTCTGGTACACCAAGCAATGGGCGACCTGTGGGGAAATGCCCTGGTGTTAAAACTTCTACGTTGTCATCGGTCAGGAGTTTAGTACTGCTTCAACTTGTTTGATGAGAGTGTTAAGTTCCTCAGAATTCAACATGACGTTCCCCATCATTCGACGAATGTGATATTTAGCGGATTTGACTGCTGCTTCATTAAGTCCACTAAAATGCGGTGAATTAGGTGGAGCAAAATTCCACTTGATTTTATCTTCGTTAAATAGCTGCGCCCACAAAGTTTGTGCCATTGTCTGAGAATATGTTACGGCACAATCCTCTCGTGGCAATGAATCTTCGTAGTGTTCCCATAAATGCAGCTGATGTTAAATCTGATGACAATTCAAGATGAACTGCTGTAGTGGCGAGACATACAAAGACTGCCAGATATGACTTTGTAAGTATCTTGCCACGAATATGATGATGTATGTATGTTTAATGGCTCAGCAACGTCAACCCCCACATTATAAAATGGTGGAGCTATGTTTACACGCTCTGCCGGTAAGTCAGCCATTTTCTGATGTAATAATCTTGGTCTAGCGCGTGCGCACAGGACACATTCCTTGCACACTTTCTTCACCAGCTGTTTGCCGTTGATAGGCCAATATGATTGTCGGATCGCTGCCAATAGTCCTTGTGGCCCAACGAAGCACTACTAACTAGTGCGACAGTAACGAAGTGATCCTTTGGTAACAATATGGCATGCCTGGATGCGTACGATAAGGATGAAAATCTCAGCCGTCCACCACCACGAAGTATTTTATCTTTATCAAAAAACAGCGATAGTGATTTGAGTGCAGGGTCCCGTATATTGTAATTATCGTTAGTCATCCCGTTGTAAATTTCCGGAATTGATGTTTTCTGCATAGACCTCAGCGTCAACTTTAAACCGGTGTCTAAATCGTCTGATTTTAATGGACCTGAATTTTTCTCAGACGGTTGTTGTGTATTACGAATGAAACGAGCTACAAACGCCATTGAATTGCAAATCGTTTTAAAGCAATTTCGTGCATGAATACGACCGAGAGGATCGTCAACGTCTGTTGCAAGTTTGCTCACAAACTTTCGTTGTTCTGAAATAATTATCCCTTCCCCAAATGTAACCTTTTTACCATTCCAGACTTCATCCGCCATTGTTACAAACAAAGGGCCATCCCACCATAAGCTAGAGGATATTAGTGATTTAGGTGTTAATCCTCTGGAGACTAAGTCTGCTGGATTCAAGCTTGATTCTACATGTAACCAATTTTTGGATTTGAAACGAATGATTGAAACACGGTTGGCTACATAAGTTTTCCACCTAGATGATGAAGAATTGATCCAATGGAGACATATCATAGAATCAGTCCAGTAAAAATAGTCCTCTATTTTAAAATTTTTAATCTCTGACAACTGAGATATGAGTTTAGCTAACAACAATGCCGCACATAGTTCAAGTCGCGGTAATGTATGTTGTTTAAGTGGTGCTACCCGTGATTTTGAACATATTAGAGTGACAACAAATTTTTTTGTGTCATGGAACCGCACATACACTGCAGCCCCATACGCCTTTTCACTGGCGTCAGCGAAGCCATGCAACTGTATGCGTTGTGGATCTCGACATGAATTGAAAATGTGTCGAGGTATTTTTACTCTGTTCAGATCAGACAAGATGTGCAAATAATTCATCCAGTACGTATGATGATCCATTGGAAGGCTCATAGTTTCTGTAAGAGAATTTTTCCCAACACTACAGTTGGTGCAACAAATCCATTGGGATCGAAAATACTTGCTAGCTGGGAAATAACGATTCGTTTGGTTATGATTTTTGTTTGGCAAACTGCTGTAGCCACTTGAACATTGAAATGGTCGAGCTCTGGCTGCCAATACAGACCCAACGTTTTTATACCTAATGAATGATCATCATCAATTGACACCATTAATTCTCGATCTTTAATTGGCGTATCCAATTATAACTTGGCTTCATTAGAATACCATTTTCTGAGGGTCATTCCAGCTGATTGTAAAATAGATGAGATAGTAAATTTCAATCTTATCGCGTCCTTAATACAATTGGACCCAGATAATAAGTCATCGACGTATATATCATTTTGGATGACTGAGCTAACGAATGGATTTTTATGTTGGTTTTCCAACACTAATTGTAGAAGAGAACGAGTAGCCAAAAAAGGAGCTGTAGTACTACCGTACGTAACAGTATTTAATTTGTAAGTGCACACCAAAAAATATACTGGTATTGCTGGTCGTTCGATCGGGTGAAAAAGTATTTGTTGGTCCATTTTGCAAATGTCCGCACTGAATGCATAACGATGTGATCTAAACCGAATTAATATAGAAAACAGTTCGTTTTGCACCACAGGTCCAGTCATTAAAATATCATTCAATGAGTAGCCTGTTGACGATTTTGTTGAGCCATCGAACACTACTCTTAATTTGGTAGAAGATGACTCAGCCTTCACTACACAGTGATGGGGCAAATAGAAGTTTGGTTCTTTCACTTGGTCTACCAATTCCATGTGACCCAACTGTTGATACTCTGCCATAAATTGATTGTAGGCGAAACGAAGATTCGTTTGCTCTCTAAGTTTAGAAATCGTTTTTATGCTCGTGCTGCAGAGTCTCCTAACACGGAAGGAGAATTAGAAAATGTTTCACCGAAGTGACGATTACACATATTACCTTGAAGCACATTGTTATTAGTAGTCTCGCATTGATTATTCTCCCAAAGTTTTTCCAATAAATCATCAAGACGTTGAGAATCAGACTCAGTAGACGTAGACACCACATTACTGCATCTGGAAAATGATGAAGCTGTTTTACCACCAATCACTCACCACCCAGCCTAATACTGTGTTTTGTAAGATAGGCAGTTCGTTTCCTAGTGTAATCTGTCCTACCGATTGTAGTTGACCATTCACTTCTGCTCCCAAAAGAAGATCAATGGTTCGTGACTTGAAGAACTGTGGATCTGCAAGTTTAATGTTGGCTGGGACTGGCCAACTGGAAATATCACATTTAATTGAAGGTTGATACTCGGAGATTTTGCGCATAATATGCGCTTGAATTTGACATGAAAATTCGTTTATGCGAGATCGAACATCCAAATTTCTACATTGAGTAGATTTGGCTGGAGTGCCTCCGATACCACTTATATTGACATATGACCTATTCGTTTGGAGAATGCCTCCGTTATAAAATTCAATTGCGAGCCTGAATCAAGAATTGCTCGAGCCGTGATTTTTAGCCCTTGACTGTCTATAATATCGACCAACGCAGTGGCTAAAAATACAAATTTATGTTTGCTGGTAGGCGTAATGTGCCGAGAGATCTGTTCTAGCGGAACTTCAGATGATGAACACGCCATGATAGTTTGTGAAGAAGAACTATTTAACGGTGTAGGCTGATTAGAATGGTTTATTGTCTTCGAGTTTACGTGAAGAAGGGTGTGATGCCTTGATTTACATACCCGGAAGTTCTCTTGACTGCTGCATTGAGCTAGGGTGTGTGATGATCTAAGTCAATTTATACATAACTGCAGCTTGCCAACATTCTGATTACGTTCGTCAGCTGACATTCCTAAAAACTGATAACACCTCAGAATCGAATGACCAGCTTTCTTACACAACTCACAGTTTTTGGTGGTTGTAAAGACTGTAGCAGTTCGTTGGACTTGGTTTGATTGACTTGGCTTATGTTGCCTTTGCAAGTTGGCTTTACACACCTCAATTTTGTGGCTACGAATTTGTATTAAGGAGCAAATGTCCTTGAAGGTGGGAATCGCATTGCGAGGTGCTTCGTCTCTCCATCTCATTTTCGTGTCTGGATCCAGCTTAGTGTATATTAAATGCACGGGTAGATCATCCCAATATTGAACTATTCAATGACCTTATGTGTGAGTTAAATTCGTACCTGAACATTTTTTATTTAAAAATAAAATGTTGGTGCAATGGCTGATGAAAGGAAACTTCTTTTTAATGACCTCCACGGGTGGAAATCTGCATCTCACAATTTTCAATCTAGAACAAAGTACGTAGGATTTTTGATCAATTAAAATTTAAGAATTTTATGACGGATCTTCGACCGATTTTTTCATGAAAAAAAATTGTGTTTTTGCTACATTACATATTGACGCCTTTTTTGTAAAAATCAATATTTTTCAAAAATCCTACATACTTCGTTTTTTGTTCTAGATTGAAGGATGTGACCTGCAAAAGAGAGTTTCCTTTCTTCAGTCATTGCGCCGCCATTTAGTTTTTAAATAATTAAAAAACAATTTTTTCGTGTACCTCAAGACTTACAAAAACATTTGTTAAAAACCGAATTAAAAAAAAGTTTTTCTTTTTTCTTAAATAAATTGGAGAAAATTACCCGTGATTTCGCTCTCATAAGGTGTTATTACCCCTTAAATTTGATTTAATGTTACAAATTAATTTGGCGTTAAATAAACTACCTAACAAGAAGTGTATTAACAAAAATTAATCGAATTAAAATTCGGAATATGAGTTCAATTTGTCATTCTACCAATTTGATTGTAAATATATATGTATAAAGTAATGGGCTTAATCGATTTTTTTAGTAACCATTTCAAATCTGTTTACCTCACTAATCCAGAAGTCCACTTTATTATGAATTTCAAATTAAGAGTGTGCATTAATTGTCAAGTTTTTTTGTTAAAAATACAGCCTCATTGTGAAAAATGGGTACAAATTGATTATTCGGTGGTTGAAGGTAGATTCCACGTCCAGAGAACGACATTTCTTTAGAGGCTATCGACGAATCGACCCATTTTTTTGTGTCCTCATAAGATTGGAAGCGCTGTTCAGACAAGCCACGAGTCATCGATCGAAATAGGTGGCAATCGGAAGGAGCAATATTTGGATAATAGGGCGGACATGTAGTAAGCCATTCCAGTTAAGCGCTTCTAATGTTTCCTTGGCCGGTTTCGTAACATGAGACCGAGCGTTTTCGTGCTTGAAAATCATTTTGTCATGTCTTTTCTCGTAATTTGACCGCTTTTGTTTCATTGCTCGGCTCAATTGCATCAATTGTTGCTGATCCCACCAAACCCAGAGCACGAGTTTGGCGCCATGAATATTCGGCTTTGCCGTCGATGTTGTGTGACTGAGAAGGGTGGAAGGATGAACACAATATTTTTTTAATCGATGCTTGGAGTCCTGGTAACCTACTTACACTATTTACCCATTAATTAAAAAATATTATAATTACCATATTTACCGGATTTTCCTTGAAAATTCGCTTGCAGCCTAGATAATAAAATTTGATTTAATGTAGCAAAACTTAATTGGTAAGAACTTGTTCATAACTTTTAATACTAGAATTACCAACCGTCAAAATGATGTTTGAAAAATGTCACCCAATAAATGAACAAGCTGCCGCGCCATTTTGACAGGTTGGTCCGTAGTTCTAGTTTTAAGTATTGTTACTATAAACCAATTTTTTCTGGCTGTTCATTAAATTTAAAATTTGGGAAATACTTACCCGCAAATACTCAAAAAGTTTAGATTTAGTTTCATAGTTATTTTTTAAATTTAATTATAGCTGTTAGACAATTAGTGGTGTTCAACGAAAAACCGAATTTTTTTTTATGATGACTAATTATACAGCATCTGAAATGCTTTATCAAAAATGATTCCATTGACGTTTCTGCAGCAACAACAAATTACTCTTATCTTACTAGTACAATTCAGAATCAGTTCTAGTGTAGAAAGTTGTATAGTGGCCTTTTAAAATAATTTCGCAGCCATTATATGAAAACAACCAGCACCTAGCAGCAATACATTAAGACAGGGCATTGGCATATATTTAAATTCTCATCATATTATTATTTTTAACTCTATCTAAAGTTTCGTTTCTCTTTACTACATGTACTAGGACTTTATATGAGTATATCCAACTACCATTTCAATTTGTCATTCCACCAATTAAACACCAACAAAAAGTCATTAACTATATCTGCATTGGAATAATAAAAAAAGCAACAGCACACAGCAAAAAACGACGAACCAAAAAAAAAAAACAAAAAAATTGAAACTGATATCCATTAAGTTTAGTAGTTACATAACAACAAGAACAAACGTTGTTTTAAACATTTCACCAGCACTCTCGCACACAGTTTTCCTCCAATTTTTTTTTTTTTTTTTTTTTTGTATAAAACCGAATAATTAATGGCATGAGATAGAACGGTTGTGTGTGTTTTTGGTGAAAAGAAATCATACTTATGTTTAATTGTCTGCTGAAAAATAGAAACCAGCAGCAAGGAATGTTATGTATTATATTAGTATGAACATATAATATATACCCTTTTTCTATATATGATTCCAGACATTAAAATGGTAACCATTTAAGAGGATATTTTATTACCGCATAGGATTTCATTTTAATTGATAAGTTGCCTTTAGGGCATTTGTTTATAAACATAATTATATTCGTTTTGTTGCATTAATTAATTTTTTAAGGGTAGCCAATGGTGCGTCCCGTCTATATCAACACATAAAACTAATTACCTGAGTTGTCTTAATTAACACCCATATAAATTCCGAAAAATGCAGATATGATCGTAAAAGATTATTATCAATAAAAATAACGCAATTGAAAATGTAATTATATCAATAGTATAAAAAGGGTTCTTATAAAATTGTCATGGAAATTTGCAATCAATCAAAAACTCTGCTTAAACTATTCAATTAAATTTTAATCATTTACACAAACAGATTTTTAACTATTTTGGCGAAATAGTCAAAAAAGTGTTCAACCCATATTTTTTAGTATGTAATTTATTTGCCATAGCCAGTCAATTGGATGGTATATATGTATATATATACATACGAATATATGACAAATGTTTAGCTCTGAAATGTTCCAAAAAGGTTGCGTGTTTTCCAGTACATAATGTAACGATTGTTGTTTGTTTTTGGTCGTTTAGTTTTAATTTTTTGTTATGTTAATAATAACAATTAAATGAGTACTTGCATGTATAAATGGTGATTATTGGTAATGTGACAGCATTTTGGCGCGAAAATGATATAGAATTTGTTATTTCATTTTTTTTGTTTTGTTCTAGAAAACTAATCATTAATCATTATACTTACTACTTAAATGTACATACATACTCAGTTAAGCTATTGTTATGACTGAATTGTATATGTTTATTAGTTTATTTGCATAATTGTTAAGTTTTTTTTTTTTTGATTTAATAGAAATGTTTTGTGATTTGTTTGATTTGTGGTTTTGTTGGTATTAAATGTTGCAACATTTTGTAGTTTAACGGTGCAACTCTCTTAGTTACAGTAAATTTTTCAATTTGATAAGCTTCTTTCACCAGGTTTTACTATTTAGTTTAGGCGCAACCCGATATTATTTGTTGCGTTCTATTTTAACGTGGTAAAGTACAAATAAAAGTACTTGTGTGAAGATGATAAGTGGAACAGAAAAAAAAATAGAATAAGTATTGCTGCGAACATAAAATTTAATTTACAAAATATATACGCAATATCGCAAGTTATTATTAATCCGCCATTTCTTAGACAATTATTGTACTAAATAATCTACACATCTACACAACTCTAATATATAAAATAGCGCAGAGGGTGGTTGCGTCTAACTTAAAGTAGTTATTTATGGTTTGCAACGATAAAATGGAACGCTGCAATTAGTAAATGATGAAAACCAGTGTCAAGATTTATGAATTTTTAACCTATTTTTCCCGATGTTATCATACCACAAATAAACATATTTTAAAACCGTTATTTAAAAGAAAACCTTTTGCTTTCCGCCTTTGATTCATGAAGTACATTTATTGGCACGGCTACAATGTATGCGAACACAAGGCACGTAAATTAAATATGACCGATTTGCGTATGCTGTATTATACTTTGGAATATGTGAACTTGAGTAATATAGTGCAACTTGAACATAGTTCGGGCATGAATGGGTTAAATTTATTTTTGGAGGCACGCCTAATGCTCTAAGATATAAAACGAAATACTTTTCAGAAAGTTGTTTTATTAAACAACTTTTTTCGGGATTTTTTTTTGTTTTTTTAGGATTTTTTATTTTGGGGTAACGATACGAACCCAAATAAAATGTACTTAAAATTAATTACTTTCGGTACTCAATTAGTTTTAATAAAACAAAAAAACCGTTTAAAATTTCTTGAATTTACGTTCCTTGAGGTAGCATTAACAAATCAAGGTGTACGATTACCTACGGACGCCTAAGTATTGGTAAATCAACAACTTTTTTCCTGTTGTCATTATGTGCAATTGGTTTAGCAGCTCGTGTTGAGTGATACCTGGTACTGGAATTGCTAATTTATTCGCTGACTGTTGGCACCTAGGCCGTATAAATTATATTGTTTAGTACGAATGATGGTGCATCTATCATCACGATTCTTAAAATTTAGACTGGAACCTGAAACCTTTGTCAAATTAGAACTGGTCGATAATATCACGGTCTTCGTATTCATTATATAAATGATTTAAAAAACACAATAATCGCTGAAAATTAAAAAAAATTACACATTAACTACTGTAGTAGCGAATTCTTGATTTTTTAACATTTAAATTGTATCTTCGTGTACTGTATCTCGGTATTAAAAAAACATGCTCTTTATTTTTATTTTTATGTAGTATAGAGAATTTCATTCTAGACGTCTTACGAAGAATAACTCACCACAGTTTAAAAAATTTTAATTAACAAAAATTAATTAAATTTTCAACTTATTCGAGCATAAATGAGGTCCTTATTTTCAAAACTGAACCAGACTAACAAGACTAACTTTGTTACTTAAGTTTTAATCTAAAATATAAAAACTAGACAAAAACTGATTCATTTATTTTGAAGTCAATATTTCCGAAAATTGTACTAGCATTTAATCCAGTTTCGAACTGATTAGCTTACGATTATGAAAAAAGCAATCTTCTTATCAGGCTTATATATATACAGAATGAACTGTGCAGGTTGTATTAGCGAATTATACTAACACAACCAAATTCTCTTACCATTTTTCGTTAGTCACATTCACACAGCGGTAGTCCTGTGTAAGCAAATTTAAATTTTAACTTTCTTTTTCTACTCTACCTTGCATCAATTATTTAATGCATGTAATCACTGAATATGCAACCGTTGTTTTAAAACGATGTTTAGGATCGGTTGCATATTTAGTGGTTACACGAATTAAATAATTGATTCAATGTAGAGCAGAAAAAGAATTAAAATTTAAATTTCCTTACACAGGAATAGTGCTGTGTGAATGTGACGAAGAAAAAATTGTAAGAGAGTTTGGCTGTGCTAGTATAATTCGCTAATACAACCTGCACAATTCATTCTGTATATGAGCTGTTATTTTTGAAAGTGGTATAAGTTCATTTTTCAAAAAAATTAAGGTAAACAATCCATAGTCCAAATGATAAAAAATGAATCCCTAATACTGGTGCAATAATAGAAAAAATTCAAAAGCCCGTATATTTGTGCATTTATTGTTTATTTTTTCATTATCTCATATAAACAAAATATGGACTTATACCACTTTCACAAATAACAGCTCATATATAGAATGAAAATTGTGGTTGTACAATCAGTCCAGTCGCCGCGGCCTGATGAAAAGATTGATTTTTTCATAATCATAAGCTCATCAGTTGGAAAATGAATTAAATTATCTTACAATTTACGGAAATATTAACTTCAAAATCAATAAGTTAAAAACATTGAAAACCTGTCCAATATACTTCTACGTGTTAATCTGTAAAAACACATTAAAAATGATCTTTAGGATCGGTTGCATATTCAGTGGTTACACGAATTAAATAAGAAAAATAAAATAAAAAAAATAAAACGGCCTAGTTTCAATTCTGACACTCTCAAACCAAACTTAAAAAAAAAATACTTTAAACAGTTTCCGATCCATAAAGATGCTACTTTTTAACGTAAGACCTTAAGTTTTCCTAAACCAACCTGGTTATACCAAAATTCTTTCGTGAGAAGTTCGCCAAATTATTATTCTATTTTTAAAGAATTAATTTTGAAGTACCAAGTGGATACCGATTTAAAGGTAACGTTAGCCATGCTTAGCCAAACAAGTTAGCTTTATCATGTACAATCTCTTGATCCATATAATTTCTTATATTATCCGTGAAAATAATCGTATTTCTCTTTAATATTTTTGAATTCTTACAAAAACACTTTTGTAAGTCAGAGTTTGATTGTCAGCAACAGCAATTAACGCTGAGATTTTATTCTGGTCCTGAGGATATTGTGAAATTGTATATATGAAGTTGCCATGGTTAATATGATAGAACGTTAGAAAGTAGAACACCACTAGGTAATAGTACTTTAAGCGTACCTTTCCTTTGGCACTTTCCTGTTTTGGGATCTTTCATAGTTTATTAAAATCAGTTTTTGTTATAATTTAAAATTTAAACGTGTATTTCACAATAAAACTTCCAAATTCCATTTAAATTTAATTCTATTCTCACCTTTTCATCTTTACAAATAAAAATTACAGAAAATTTAAATGTAAAGCAACAACAACAGTTGATCCAACATTGATTTTGGATCACAAATGGTGAACAATAATTTTTTTCGTGGACTTAATGTAAAAGAGTGTCATTTCTTGGTTGAAAACAGTAAAGAAATCTGCTACTTTTCTCACTTTTCTTCATAGAAACAGTTTGCATTTTTGATATTTATTTATTTGCTTACCGCGGTTGTTATGTACTATAGTGGGTCCTGTTCCCGAAAGTTTTTCTAATCGGGAATGGTCAATATGAAATACTTATTTATAAAACATTTTTAATTGGTTCAAGACCAACCAATTAGCTCCAACCAAAACGTCAGCTTTCCAACCCTACTCAGGTTCATATTCAGAAAAGCAAAGAGAATCCCTCAAATGTTGCTTCCTTCATACATAGATGAAAAAATCAATGAATCATACATTTTCTAAAACCGACTTTTCATGGAAACGCAAAGCCATATCGTAAGATCATAAGAAATTTCTCGGTCCCATTAAAGAGGGAGCCACGTCCATAATGCGAATGAATCACGAGATCAGAAATGTTTTCATCATCGGATTCATAAAATCGTTACTAAACAGGCCTTGGAGTCGGCACCAACTTCCACCATCGTGGAAGACCACCTACCCGATGGATGGACAACGTTGAAAGGAACGTAAACAAACTCGGTCACCGTGCGTGGCGTTCTCTTGCAGCGGATCGAATTATTTGGAGGAGCATCGTTGGGTCGGAAAATCGCTTCATGGGATGAAGCGCCAGAGGTAGAAGAAGAAGACCACATGTTTTTCTGAAAAAAATCTACATCAAACCTGATGTAAAATAGTTTGTATACTTGAACAAAAATACGATATTAGAGATAGAAACAATTTGGATGAAAAACCATATGAGTTGAAAGCATAAGCCCAATTTTCAACAAGATTGATTAAACCTGTACCCAATCCAATCTGTAGCCAAAATTGATCCTCTTCCGAAATTATCTTTTTTATCGAGAATTTTCATTCTATCTAGAGCAAGTTGTTGGGCATCCTTCAAACGCCGTGCAAGTACTCCGGTTTTGATTGTTTCTTTAAAGCAGGGTTGTGGAGTCTGAAAAAAAATGTTCGGCTCCGGCTCCAACTCCGACTCCAGCTCCAGCTCCGACACCAAATATATATTCAATTTGGCAAGCTAGCAGTAACTGGCATTAATTTGCAAAGGTCACCGCATAGACACCATATTAGCCTTTTCTGTACAATATCAATATTAGATTATTTATCGTGGAAAGCTGCTATGCAGTGCATTTAAGACTAGCCACAATTTTATTTCAAAGATATCTTTCTATAAAGTCAATAATCTGACGATACATTTCAATTTCGTACGAAGTTATTATTATTATTGGAGGGCCATGCGGGCGATCAGCCACTTCGCACTGCGACCTAAAAGATCTATTGTGCTGGCCCCTGCTTAATTATCCGTCCAGTCAATATTCAGGCTTTTAATGAACCTGACAATACTTCCTCCCGGTACGTGATACATACTATCCGGGCTTATTACTCTCCCTCCTAGATGTTTACTACAGCATGTAGTTCCGCTAGAAAAACGGTAGCATTGGAGCCCAAGGACTTCGAGAGGGTTGTCCCACTCCCGTATATTCCTAGTCCTGCCCCGTATTCCGTTTGATTTTACTCTTACGAGTTGCTGGGAATTGCAAATCGCCTGTAGGTCACCCAGCTTTACTACAGGAAGGCTAAATAAAACTGGAGAGTGCCCAGTATCCAGAGTCCACATATTTTGGGCTGATTGACCTATCAGCCATTCATCTTTCGGCATATGCTGTTCCACCTTAGATTAGGGTTTTTTGTCAAGGTTTTCTCCTTTAGCGCCGTACTTTAGCCGGTGCCAAATGGCCAAAAATATTCCAAGTGGCCTTAGTTAGCAGTGGTTGCCACGAGGAGGCAGTACGTACACTTGCGAATTGTGAACAGGTTACCCCTTACACAATTGTACCCATCACACAGGTGCCTAATGACAAGACCAGAACAGCTCACGTGATGCGCACCCTACTGGAAGGTTACGGAGCTGGTAGATTAATCTACTCAACTTTGATCCCCCCCTCCAATAGACGCCAAACCACCTTCGTACGAAGTTAGTTCCACTTTTTCTTAACAGGCGGAACGAGTAACAGTAGGTCATCTCTAAATTGTGGAACTTCTACAAGTACGCATAGTTTCAGTCTTAGCGAGAGGAGGTTGCGTGTCAGTGGTTGCTGGAGAAAATCATCTGTTAACAGAGGGGTTATGGATCATCCGTAGGATTATCTGTTGAGCTGTTACGCAAAATACACAGAATCTGTAACGGTGACGTGGATATTGTTTGAAAAAATGTAAGAGGGTTTTACTTAATGAAAGTAGCTTTTCATTTATTGTTTTTTGTTCAGATTTATTTCATAACCATTTCTGCTTTTCAAACAAATCTGTGTTTTTCTCATCGATTTTGAGTTATAAATGGAAATAGCTCGACAAGTTTCTAAATTTTCAAAAATAAATTTCAGATTTTGAATATTTTCCTAAAAGCTACTGTGACATTTTCAGTTACCTTGTTTTTTAAAAGCAAACATAGAAATAAACTAAAGGTTATTTGCGATTCTTCCAGTTGCTTCATAAACAAACAATTCTTTTGCCAACGAACGGAAAATATCATCGATTTCTGACTCAAATTGTAAACTTCCATATTCGAGTTGAATTCTGCGTAAAACAAACAACATTTTCGGTTATGGCTTTTTCCAGCTCTAGCAGAGTAGTTGTAAGATCGCGTTGAGAGATTTTGAATAAGCGTTGGCTATTTTGCAATTGAATTGAAAATTTTGCAATTTTTTTTGACACCCTAAGATTTTTATTCATTGATTTGTAGAATACATTTAAGGCACGATGATTGGGTTGAAGAGGTTTATGTACAAATTTAACAATAAAGCTTCCTATATCTTGATATTTTTCCAATTTTTTATTTTGTTTAATAACAATAATTTTCCATGAGCTTAATACAAAATTGGAAAAAATTAAAGATTTCACAAAAATCTTGACCCAAATTTTTTAAATTTACCGCAATTTCGTTTAATACGATTTGGAATGCCAAACAGAACTGCGGTAATTCATATAAAAATATTTGAGATACGTAGGAAAATATGAATAAAACAAACAAAAATCTGGAGCCGGAGTCGATCAATTCCACATGGCTTCGGCTCTGACTCCGGCCCCTTTAAAAATACGAAAATAAACATAAACTCTGCGGTTTCGACTCCGGCCCCGGCTCCGACTCCACAGCCCTGCTTTAAAGTGTTGCCACAAGTTTAAGCAACTATTTGCTTTCCAAAATATTAAACATAACGTACCTTTAAAGAAATAGCCAAATGTCATTTACCAAGTCCAAAGCGTTGCAATGCCACTTATCCAGGACATATAAAAAATTTTTTAGAAAGAAGACTTGGTCAACACAGAATTAAAACATTAGTTGATCTGGACGACACCTGAAGACACTAACCTCCAAGGTAGTCTAGACTACATCAAACCCTCGATAAACAAAAATAAAAAACTTGAAAAAGATCGACTTTGGAAACGCTACGAATCAATCAAGTATAAATTCAAAGAATGTTTGAGGAAGACCATGCTTTTATCGGCAACCCATATGTTTGTTCTTCCAAACCGCTTCCGTCTAGTTCAGGTTCCTTTCGAAAAACCAAACCTGTCAATGGAAAATCACTTTTAAATTGTTAAGATTGCCTCACTCTTTGAATTGTGTATAAAAGAATATCTTTTGAAAAAGAACAAAAAATTAATTGTAATGTTTTGTTACATAAACATTTGCATATTTAGCGATCCTCGGTGGTTTCGCAAATTTTACAATGTATTTGTAGCTCTTTCACAGGTTTAAAATTGTCCAAGGCCGTATTCCATAAAGTAAACCTCATAGAATTTGAATGATTCGCTCTGAAATAAGTACTACAGCGCTCCTTCTGCTTAAAACTTCAACTGATTTTTCCAAGGGTTTTAAAATTTGGAGTAATGATTTATTAGAACCTTCTTGACTAGCCAGCGATGGTTTTAATTATTATTTTTAAAGTGCCAAAAGTCTTAATATTGGGCGAAAAAGGGTTTTTGATAAATTTTGGGATTTTAATCAAAATTTCCGAGTATCGGGATTATAAAAAATTACAAATTTTTTGGGATTTCGCTCCCCGCAATTCCCGGGAAGGACCCGCTAATACATAGTTTGATCCAAACTGGATCTACCTTTTTTGTTTTAAAAATTACCGGATTTGTGGTCAAATATACGAAAAAATAGCGTGTCCTACGCGTAAGAAAAGTGATTTACCATGCTCGTAAAATTGTTACACTAAAACAATTACACTCGCTGGAAAACTAGCACTTTTCTTTACTTATAGAATAATCTACTATGTATTAAGTGGTTGGTATTTATTAGTCGTGTTTTCCATGAGAACTGCACTAGAACTCGATAAATTTTAAATCCCTTTTATTCTATTTAAACAGAAAAAATAAATAAATTCATAAAGTGTTAAGCTGTAGTGCATTTAATATAAATACACATTTTAAGTTGTTCTAGCAATAAATAATTACAATTATAGCTTATTTTTTTGGTTACACTTGATAAACCCATGAATTTATCGAGTGTAGTTGCGTGCAACGACGTCAGCACGAAATAAGAGAATATGGATGAAATAATTCAAAGGGGAAATTTTTAAACTTAAAATTTATATTTATGTCAAATACACTACATATTTGCGCTTTATAAATTTTGTTTTTTCGGTTTACATAGAATTAAATGAATTTAAAGTTTATCGAGTTCTAGTGCAGTTCTCATGGAAAACACGGCTATTAGTAGTGAAATAATATAAATAAATTCCGAACTCATTCAGCCTGTTTACACGAGTATTTTATTCATCATATTCTTCCCTCATTGGTAGAGGAAAGAAGCAAGAAAAAATGTGATGAATACAATACGCGTATGAATAGGCAGATTCAGAACGAAACGAAACAGAAAATTGACATTTGGTGCACGCATTTTGATTCTGGATCAGACCAATCGTCAAAATCGCAAAATCTTAAGATTATTATAGCTGCTAGTTTTGAAAATAATTTCCATTTTTAAATTTATTCGGTGAAGGTGACCGCAAGACAGGGTTACGAAACTTAGCCGTTTGTATTTTTATTATATTCAAATGTCAAAAATACTAGTCTGTATTGTATTATGAATTCTTATGTAAATTTCCCGATCAAAATTGAAAATAATTAAAATATTAAACAACAAACGCGCCAAGTTTCTGTTTCCAAATTCACGTACAGAATATTGTAAAAACTGCAAAAAAGTTAGTGCCGCAACGCCTCCGTTACTAAATTTAAATAATGCATACACATTAAAAAATGAAACAAGAAATCAAAATATGTTTGTGCATTTTGTTAATGACCACTTTGCATCGTTCGTATATATCGCTATATCGTGTGTCATATACAAACAGTTCATCCCATTCATATGCAAATATTAACTCTTGCGCGTTTCATTTTTTTTTATTTAATTTTATTAAGAAAAAAAAAATATAGAAAATTACAGTATTTAGGCAAAAAGCAAAAAACAATTTTTTAAACCATTTAATTAACAAACAAAAAAAAAAAAGTGCATTTTGATCAACAAAAAAAAAAAAAAAAAAAAACGGGAAAATTCTATGCAATTTTCCTCGGTTTGATTGCATGCTAACATATTGATGTTTTGCTGTGTATTTAATGTATGTATAAAATTACAGTGAACCATAAAAGTTGCAATAGTTGTTATTATTTTTGTCTATCGCACCGCCACCACTCCAATTAAGGGTTGGGTATTATACACATACATTTAAATAAATTAAGTAAATATTCGTGCATTTAATTGATATGACCTGTTATATATGCTGCTGAATGCAATGTTGATTTTTTTTTTTTTAAACATAATATGAAGGCTCCATTGAATTCGGAACACCCGACGCCCAATATATAATTTATCGGATATGTTAAATAAATTAAATATTATTAGTATAGTTTGTATATTTACTAATTTAATTAAATTAAAACGCGAATTGATATACGAATTTTTATTTACTTACGGAATTAAATGACTTTTTTTTGTATAGCAACTTACAAGAACTTTCAGTGCGAAACCAGAAGTTCATTGATCACAAGATAAACACAAAAATGTAGTGTGAGTATCTTTCCTGTTTTTAAAAGTTATTTTTTGTTTATTTATTTAATCTTGAAGACTGTTGTTGTCTTGAGAAATTGAATTTTTATTTTGTGTTATGTTGGAATTTTTTACGTTTTGTATGATATTGTACAAAAACGAAATTGATGATTTTTCTGTTTATCGTGTTTTATACGATACATATATTGTCTCGTAACAAGAATATAAACAAAAATTGTGATTTCATTTGTATTGCAAAACTCTAATTTATCGGTTTTTAACATAGTGAAATAAAAAATGGTGACGTTTCAGTGGAACAGGGTTTAATTTTCATTGGTAGTTCTTTTCAACTGTAAACATTATTGGTTGGTTCAAACAAAAAGAAGCCAATAAAATTGAATTTTAATGAAAAAAAAAAAAAAAAACTTGCATAGAATCATTTCGGCATAAAAGAATATCAGGTTACTATTACATACTTATCGTTCGCCATTTGTTGTTTTGTTTTAAACACGAATTCATATATGTCGTTTATCCAATCAACAACAACCACCAAATAATATCTACATGAAATACAATCCCTGTATGCAAAATTCATAAATCCACCATTTCGGGGGAAACATCTAACTGAGATTTAAATCAAACACAACAACATAAAAAATACTGTGCACATAGTTAATTCTATTTTCAATGACTAAACAAGCAGCGCGCGCGATACAGCGCTGCTACTATTCTAAATCCACACCATGTACTACACCACCCCTTAGCATATTTACAACGTACAAAATACACCAAATCACTTAGTCAAACATCAAAACAATGTTATGTACGGATATATTTCCAAATTTGAATAAATATTTATTAATTTGGAAACACGATTCTCTGATGGAATATCAATTATCAATAGTATCCCGTATCAGTTAAAAATCCATCGCAAATGTTTCTGGCACAATTGGGTACAATTTGAATTTTTAATTTGAAATATTTTTTGAAGTTATGTCACGTGTGTGTGTATGTGCTCTGCTGCACGCCCGGTAAAAATTATATATTTTTTGTTTTGTGAATCTGTCGAAAACATCGTATATCTAATAAATTGGCGGCAACGGGGGCATTTGGGATATTTAATAAAAAAAAAAAAAAAAATTTTTAAGTTTTGTTGTTTTATAAATTGTATTTCGAAAATATGATGTGAAACAATTACCTTATACAATAAGGGTCTCCATAGTAAAGTAGGAAAATAACAGTGCGGTAAATACGTTGTTGTTTTCTAGTTAGTCGTCTTTAAATTAAATAATGATAGTAGTTAAGGGGAACGAGGACTTATTTTTAAGGGATGAGGTTCATTTTTAGGGGTCGATTTTCTAGATATGTACAACTAAAAGGGTAGTTTGATGAATATTTTTCCTACATTTTTTTATTATATTTTAGTTGTTATGAACAAAAAAAAAGAGGTGGAAAACTAAAATTTTTTATTAGCTATGAAAATTGTCTGCATGACTCATGATTTATTTTCTCGTTATAAAATACATGTATATTTCTTATATATAGAGGCGGTGTATGGTGTATAGGTAAATTGGGAAAACTATGAAATATTGCGTACACCATAAATACGCGATAAAAATTTCTTGACTTACCTACCTACTTTTTTTTTTGTATTTTATCTATTTATAGATCAGCTCAAAACCTATGAAAAACTAAACTTAGCTTTGCCCCAACCCCTCCGCAATTTTCGTTGTATATATAAATAATAAAATAGTACAAAACTAACAAAAATATTAATATATGATGAACTTGGAAAATAATAATAAAATTTCATTTTCATTTTTATTTTTATGATTTTCGAAATATGTATTATAGAATCATATTATATACAAATATTATTATATAAGGGGTGAGGTTTATTTGTATGATGACTGGTTCCATATTATATTATATCCATTAAGTTTCTTATTATGGAAAAATCGTTTTTATTTTTTTTTTTTTTTTAAGTAAATGGTCATATCTTATTAATTCAGCGCAAAGATAATCTGCCGATTTGGAATCAAATTATGTAAAAATAAATTGCCTGTTTATATCTTTAGCTAAGCAACAATGTTTTGTAGAATAGAGGGGTGATTTTCGTCTCATACCATATGGTGGTGACGTATCTTAAATTATGTTTTTGTAATCTCTAATGAACCATTTTATTTATTTGACATTTTCCTAAAATATTAGGCAATCGTTTCGACGAACCATAACAAATCAATGTGTCATACTTGAATATTTGAAAAGTTTCATTGAATATATTACAACGCATTTATATACGAGCACATAAAATAGAATAATTAAAAGTACAAAGCTTTATAAACCGCGAACATTACTAAAGTAGCTACGTATTAAATATAAGAATATAAAATTGTGTTTTCTTAATCTTAAAAACTTACATTAGATTTTACTTATGTATAAAACTAAATATACAAAACAATAGAAAGATTAAAGAAAAAATATGTTATATACATTTTCTAAGTAATAATTATAATTAGAAATTTTTCTTGAAAAGGTTCTTTGGTTTTGTGTTTTTTTTTTTTTTTTTGTTGCCATAAAGGAAAATATAAAACCACAATTGAACATAAAATATAAGTAGTAATAGTTTTATGAAATTAAAATAAATTAATTAGAGACGAGATGAATGGATTGAACATGAAAATTGGGGCGTGTATTATTAACCGGGTTAACCCTTTTGCTTTTTGCTACTTTTTTGTGTGATGCTTCTTTCTTGATATAATTACAATTATGGTTTTGGTCATTTAATAAAATGAAATTAGGATATAATTGTTATTAAATCTATAGAGATCTTGTATCTTTTATGGGGTGATATGCGTATTGTGAACTTTTATAAAGGAAACAAGTGTAACCTGTTTACATAGAATACACAGTTTGACGCCACCAGCTGATTATAAATTATATTTTATATTCCCCGCGTGCTTCTGCGACCATATTCAATGTATGAAGGTATATAATTATATATACTTTGCTTGGGTGTAAAATCCCCTATTGCGCTCAGCAAAATAAGAAAAAACTATAAATTATTAAAATAATAATTACGTACATATATTTCATTCCTAGACTGCATATACAGAAGCAAGGTATCATGCACTAAACAAAAATATTTCACATTTAGGTATATTTTCAACAATACGTTAAAAGGGGATTTTCACACAGTTTCAGGAGGTCTTTAATTTAATTTTGTTGTAAAGGGAAGATTTTATTGTTTTTTTTTTCTTTTTTATTGAGACTTTTTGTAGCTCTAACACTTAATAAAGGTTGGTCTATTAAGTCTAACAGTTGGTTGGTTTATTAACTTAGTTTAATTTCGATAGGTTGTGGACTTGTGGTATAATTGACTGAGAAGGAAAGTGCAGCTAACTAAACTCTACAATGTTTAATTAAACTCGTTTTTCTAGCAATTTTTATTGAACAAACTATATGTCGAACTTTTGCAAAATAAATTAAAAACCTAGCCTAGATCTAGAAAAATTATACAAACGACCGTAGCAATGATACATATTTTTCTACTTTTGTTTGAAACTAATTTAATATTGGTTGTGATTTTGAGTTGCAATTTATGGTTGGTTAATTTTAAATATTCCTGATTAAATATTGAGCTTAACTATGTCTGATACTCTTACGTCTTACTGTTACTTTTTTTTTTAAATTAACTTAATTTTGAAATTTCTTTTTTTGCTTAATTTCCAATTTATTCTATAAAGTTCGTTGAAAACTTACATTCCTTATATTAGTAGTAGTTTACTGAAATTTCAAATGTACATAAATTTTAAGAATTTAGCAGAAATTTATGAAAATATGAAGTATGAGTTTAAAAGGTTTTATTTATTTACCAAATGTTTATGCAAAATGGCTTACAGTAATAAAAATCAATTAATATACAAATTATCCAAGTTAAATCAAAAAATAAAATAAAAAATTTAAAAACAACAATAAATAGGAGAGGAAGGAATAACAGACAGGAATAAAACCTCACTCCAGTAATTCCCAAAACAGGTCTAACCTTAAAACAAGATAAGATGGTTATTAGTAGCCTTCGGCGAAATTGCCAAATCGAAAGGATTGTATCAATAATTGCGTTTCCCGGGTGATATTTGTCCTGTAGTGTAGACAGCTGTATTTTATTTTGATAGCAAAATCTGGTTGAGTTAGTTAGATGTATGATGTAGGTTACCGGACTAACTTTCAATACAATTTTCTTTACCAAATTCGCTTACAAACATTACTTTTTTCTGCGAAGTAAATCAATTAATATTCTTGGTTTCAATGCAACAATTAATTCCGACGGACATTTACATGTTCTCATGGATGGAATATTACAATGATGCAATAAAAACTTAAACTAAACTTATTAAACTAGTTGCATTTGTTTTACTTATCATTATTATCGGCAACATCTTTTTTATCTACTATTTTACGCACTTATTAATTTTAATAAATCCTTATCAATTCCTAGCCACCACACATGTGATCTTGCCACCATTTTCATTTTCACGATGTTTCCTAAATGATTCTTCTATTACAAATATAACACCTCAAATTTAAGAGACTCTGCAATTATTACTCTACTCATATACAACAGACATATTTGTTGATGACTGATTGTCTAAATGCGATAAAACATCAAAATTTTCCATGTTATTACCCATGTTATTGTTAATCTCTGCAATATTGATGCTGCCACTGATGGTGTAGATTTTTTCGGATTGAATATTTCCTTTAAGGGTTCTATTCAAACTTTTCACCGCGAACATAATTGCCAGTGCTTCTCTAAGAAGCAGCGAATATTGATGCATAAAATTCTGGTTTTCCTTGTTCATTCACAATGTGCGATAAAACCGCACCCACTCCTTGTGGACTGGCATCTGCTGCAATTTCTATGGTTTTTTCTGAATCATACATTTCTAGCAAATTATTACGGAGGATTAATTGTTTTGAATTATTAAAACATTTTTGACTAGATTCTGTCCACTCTATTGCCTTGCTCTGAAATTGATCGTGACCTAGATAACTAACTTTTTACTCTAATAATTTAAATTTCTCTAAATTAATTTTCATTTTGTATCCGTTGAAACGACTTAAGACTTACAATTCGATAAGTGCGACATTAGACAGTTAACCGGAATAATGTCCACTAGGCTTGTTCAGGAGTAACCGAACTTTCGAGATAGCGGAATTGACTAAGCTATTCTGGAACACTGCTAAATTGGTCACTGTCGAACGGCCCGTAAAGAATCCATGCTGACATACACTAATACAATGCTTTTGGGAGCAAATCTATCAACAAGTCTATCCGTATTCGACAGTGTTAGTGTCCAGTTCACATCAACTAAAAAGCTTATTTATTGAAATGTGATCAGCGCGTGAAAAATCGCAGGCCGTACAATTCTCATACTGAAAGAAGTTAGAATTATTACAATTCTTATAAGAAAATTCAATTGAAACTGGGTTGTGAAAGAACTCGAGGGATCGGAAAAAAGTTCGCAGTTTATTCGGAACAGCAATAAGGACTTCACCTCCTTTAAATTTTGTTCTAAAATCATACCAGTCGCGACGAGAAACGTTGAAATACAATAGAAAAAAAATTTAATTAATTTCAAAACATTTGAAAATAATGTGGAGTTCGATTGACCAGAATAAGTCATTTATGTTTTGATTTAAATCAATTTTGACAAATCGAGATTTTTTGCAAGATTTACCAATTCCAACACAGAAGAAGACGTCAAAAACTTCGTCGATTTGAATCACTTCGGAATTTTTACGAGTTCAATAAATAAGTTGTTTATTTAAATAATTTTTGTGATAAAATTTGTGTAATTTTGTGCATAATCAAACTAAAAATTTACTGAACATAACCTCAAAAAAAAAAAAGTTACATATATTCACCAATACAACGATGAAATAAATCATGCTGCTTGTACGTACGGTTATCAAAAACCCGCTTTTTGTTGACAATTTCAATCGAACTCGACATAAAATTGTTGATACATAAAAAAGCGCTTATTGTTACTTGAAATATGAAATCCCTTATTGTAAATACAGAAAATTCGTTTTAATTCGGATTTTCAGATTCAAATAATAAAATATGTAATTAAAATTAAAATTTTCAAATTAGTATTGCACAACTATACATTTAAAATATTTTTTTTTCAAAAATCAGTTCTATTACCTTACCACCTTTTTATTCAATGTCCGTTTGTGGTTCAACTTCTTTATGGTCATTTTGGCGGATCCGGGATTACCCTTCCTCATTAAATTTGACTAGAGCGATTTCTGTGTGGTTCAAGTACTTTTTTAATACGAAAACTATAAGAGTTAGGAACTTGAATTTTGGTATATTCATAGAAGAGCGGTTTTCAAACTTTTTGGTACCAAGCTTAGATTCAAAAGGGAATGTTAAAGGGTTGTTGAAAAATTTGATTCGGTTTCCTTTTTTTCAAAGATCATGCCAATAATGGGCAAATCCTACTTTAACTTTGGCAGATGTGCATTTCAAGCTCGTAATTCATCAGATAATGCTTCAAATTACAAAAAATAAAAAGAAAAAAAAATCATTTTATTCAATTTAAAAGAAGCGACAAACTCTGACTTGCTAACAAATAATATTTCACAGCAAAAAAAAATTAACTCAGTCAAAAATCAACAAGGATATAGTACAGATAGAAAATACATAAAAAAACAATCAATCACTAAGTTCATCTATATTATAACTTATAAATATTTTCTCGTTCGATGTTGAAAGGGCGAATGTCGGAAGGCCGAATGTCGATTGCGTCGAACGCGGAAAGACCGAACGGGTCGTATGGCCGAATGCGTCGAAAGGCCGAATGTGTCGAAAGGCCGAATGTCTAAAGGCCGAGTGGGTCGAAAGGCCGAATGCCGAAAGACAGAATGGGTCGAATAGCCGAACTTGTGGCAAGGCCGATTGGATCGAAAGGCCGAATTTTCATTAATTTTTCCTTTACTTAATTGATTGAAATTACCGACCAAACGGTGGTTGAAGCTGTGGCATTTGGATCGGGTGGTACCGGGTTCGAATCCCGATAGAGGCTTTCATTTCAGCACTATAGGTTGAATGTCAGTTGTTTATACAAAACGTGTCTATAGCCGTAAGTCCTCGATTTGGATACTACTGCGTACAGTAGGACGGTAAAAGAAAATTGCAAGAGTTGGGAGTGCCTAGAGCCCCAGAACAGATTGCATAGATTAAAAAAAAAAATTATTGAAATCAATATTTAAAACCATTGAATTTATTTCTTAATGTAAAAGGTTTTAAATAAATTGAAAACACGTCCTTATAATAAATCCTGTGTATGTAGCATATTAATGTGATGAAATTTTGTCGAAACAATTTTTTTATTTATTTTGTTTTTTTTTTATTATAGTTAATTAATTAATTTTTAATTACTTATGTGACAAAAAAAAAACGTAAGAAAAAAATTTTGATAAAAATATAAATTTTGGCTGTCATATAAATATAAATTTTGAAAGTTTTCATTTATAAAAAGTTGAAAAATTAAAAACAATTTCGACACTCGGCCTTTCGAAATTCGGCTTTTCGATATTCGACCTTTCGACCTTTCGACATTCGGCCTTTCGACACATTCGGCCTTTCGACACATTCGGCCTTTCGACATTCCGCCTTTTGGCGTTTGGTCTGGCGGCATTCCGCCTTTCGGCGTTTGGCCTTTCGACATTCGGCCTTTCGGCCTTATTTATATTTTCTTTTAAAATTATATGTTGTAGTTCATTCAAGTAAAATGAAAATGGGGGCACACAATTTGAATGTTTTTGCTTCGGCCTCTCAATTTAGATTAGTATATTGGTCAAGAAATCAAAATTACAAAAAAATCTCCTTATATAATTACGGACAAGTACAATAAATATGACCCGCGACCTTGTTTATGTATTTAGAAATATCTAGATACGAGTAAATATGAAATGTAAGTGTTGACAATATATTGGTTAAAGTACATATAGGTAGCAGTGTGCAGTGCGATACATACATACGTATTTACATACAACTAAAAATTCCATTTGTGCAGAGATGAACTCAATAAGATTTGGAATTATTAAAATTTAAGGTCAATGACCGAAGGAAATCATAATTTTGTTTTCTTATTTATGTTCATTGAAAAGTTGAATTTTTACATGTGGATAGAAATAGCCCAAAGGAGCAAAGATTAGAAAATAAAAAATGTATGATATTAAATATATTAAAACACGGAAACTGCCAAAGCATTTGGATTGGTACTGTGTTATCGATGATGTATCGACATGGCAGTTATAAAACACAAAATGAAAATTATAGAAGTAAAAAACCTTCTTGTCGTGCTATCAAAATAAAAATAAAAAATAAAAAATTACGAAAAACTATTTTTGCTCCAAATGTCCTAAAAGGAGCTTGTTTTAATACCATTATTTGGTATTAAAGTTGGAATTTTTGTTATGATTATAAAAATGTACTTGTTGCTAGGCTATACTTTTAATTCTAAGCGTAAAAGTCCTTTTAATACCGTTTTCAATATCAAAAGTAATTGACACATTATAACTTGGTAAAATACACAAACCTCCTTAGCATATAAAAATATTTCAATAAAATTTTCAATCTTCAAATTTTAAATGCTTGTAATTTGTAAATATAATTAGAGTAAGCAATGATTTTTCGTTGTTGGAGCAAAAATAGTATTTGTGATTCGGATTAAAAGTGGCTTTGTTTGACTCGCAATCTTTGCACTGGCGCTTCGCCTCGCATGCAAGTATATTTGCTTGTCAAACAAAGTATCACTTTTAATCCTAATGATACAATGTACTATTTCGAATAATTCTACATGCTTCTTTTCGTTTCAACAAGCCAAATCAAAATATCAAATTTCAAGTGAATCTAGTTGCTCGATTCGGAAAAATGTTTTGGTTTACTTACAAGCAAGCATTGATTTTCCTTAAAATTCAGAAATTGTTCGGAAATTGTTTTGTTTTGAATTTTTGTTAGTTTGTATTACGTGTTTGGCAAGTTTGGGTGTGTAAAATTTAGTGTTAGATTATATTAAAGCTAGCTGACAATTACGGTGGGTAAAATACAATTAACACGGAAATAAATCACTTCATATGTTAATTTAATAAATAGAATATATATTTATGTAGAACTAACTGATGTCGTGATTTGTACAAAATTATAAATTTTTGCAGAAGTAAAATTGCGCCGGAATTAAAATGTGAATCGTCTATTTTGCTGAAGAACATTTTAATAAATCATAGGATCAATTAAAAAAAATTAATTGATAATTTGTAATTATATAAATTGTGGCTAGATAATACGGTGCCGTTAAACAGTGTTTTATCCCTTTGCCTCTCAAAAACTCTTGAAATTCTTCCCCCGTGAACTGAGCCCCGTTATCAAAAACTAATTTGTCTGGGCCAAACCTTGAAAATAAATACGATAAACGCCCAATCGTAAACTATGCAGTAGGATTCCGCGTATAATTTACTTCAACCCACTTACTATATGCGTCCAACATTACTAGAAAATATGTATTTCTTATGGAACCTGCAAAATCTATATGAATTCTCCTCTTCTAGGTGGACTTGGTTATGTGGCAATACACGCCTCGCATCCTTTAATCAAACTATCAATCTGACTAGCTATTTTAGGCCAGCACACATACGACCTTAATAACGACTTCGTTTTCACAATACCTAAGTGTGTGCTATGCACCTGACACAATAACTCTGCACGCAACGCTGTTGGTATTACTACCCCATATCCCCACATTAAAACTTGGTCCTCAACCACCAATTCCTCTTTCCTGACCATGAAAGCCTTAAATTCAATTTTGTCCAACAGATGAACTCTACCGTCTTTAACCGCCTCGATAACTGTCATTATCGTTTTATTCTTAACCGTTTCCTCCTTTACCCTATTCACATCTATTGACATATTTGTATTATACTCGACCAAGGCTAAATAACTAATCTTTAACGATTCCTCCGAACTTCCCCTATATGGAAAACGCGAAATACAATCCCCACAATTTTTACTGGAACCCACATGACGTATGACATAATTAAATGAAGATAGATGGAATGCCCACCTTTGTAATCTACCGGAAGACATCTGTGGAATTCCCCTTTGTTCCCCAAACACTGCCAATAAAGGTTTATGGTCTGTAACCAAAACAAATTTTCTTCCAATCAAATATTAGTAAAATTTCTTCGTTCCAAAAATTATAGCTAACGCTTCCTTCTCAATTACAATAGAATTTTTTCCCGCATCCGATAATGTCCTTGATGCGAACTCCACCGGCCTTTCCTCCCCATTCGGAAAGTCGTGTGATAACACCGCACATATCCCTACATTCGACGCATCGCACGTTAAAATTACCGTCCTATTTTGGTCAAACTTGACTAACATCCTATCTGACATGATCTCTCTTTTAATTTCATCGAACGATCTTTGACACTCTTCCGACCATACTAACTCTCACTTTTTTTAATAAACCATAAATCGGGGACATTATTGTTGCACAATTCCTAATAAATTTTCCGAAATAATTCACCAGGCCCGCAAACGAACTAACCTCACAAAAATTTCCTCGTTTTTATCGGCACAAATTCTTCTTTCGCAATTGTATAACCCAAGTAACTTATTTCACTCTTTTCAAATTCACATTTACCGTAATTTACTTTTAAACCGATGTGTTTTCACATCGGAAGCTGAAATCAAAAAATCATCAAAAAAATTGGTCACTCCAGGTATCTCACCGATAACTTTCTCAATTTCCCGCTGACTTATACCCGTAGCCGGTTTCACCCCATAAGATAACCTTTTCACCCTAAAATTCCCCACGTGAGTACTCCATGTCACCAACTCATTCGACTCTCTATCCAACTCCAGCTGATTATAGGCCCTGGATAAATCTAACTTGGAGAAAACTCTTCCCCCTTGGTGCTTAAATAACACATCCTCCAACCTCGGCATCGGATAATTCGCTTGCTTAAGAAACTTACTTATGGTAACTTTATAATCGGCACAAATTCTTATAGTATCATCCTCCTTTAAAATTGGCACCAGTGGTGTACCCCACTCCGTACTTTCAAGTTTCTCTGTAATCCCTTCTTCCACTAAACCTTCCAACTGTCGTTCAATGTCCTTCACAAACGCAAATGGCACCTTCTTTGCTCGACAAAAAATCGGTTTAACACCAACCAAAAAACAAAATGAATTTTCACATTCTTTAAATTGCCTATGCCTTCGTTAAATAAACCTTTATGCGATTCTAATATCTGCTTTACACTTTGTGTCTCACTCGAAATCTGATTTATGTAAATCTGTCTAATCGCAAATTCCTGAAAGAAATCTCGTCCCACAATCGCTACTTCTGCCCTATCTACCCTTATGCTTAATCAACGGGCTGAACGATCCGACTACTCGTAACCTATCACCACCATAACCTCTAACTTGCATATACTCGATAACCATATTTTTAAAATCAAAATTTGCATAAAATATTTTTGCCGGAATGGCTGAAATTGATGCACCTGAATCAACTTGAAATCTTAATATTTTACCCTCAATATTTAACTTTAACTCAATTGCTTTACTACTGTAAATAAAATTGGCAAAAATTTCATTCTCCTGATTATTTTTAAATTTTTCCATACTGATATTGTTATTCGTCTTTGACATTTCTTCGAAACTATTGTTCCTAGCAACATTTCTTACTACATTCCTGCCATAATTCCTATTTGTCATTTCGCCACGTTGACTTGCTTTATTGTGACACACCCTACGAATATGACCGCGACGACCGCAAATATCGCAATTCAACTCCTTAAACTTACAGTTTTCTACTAAATGATTCGTATACACAATGTATACACGGATTATTATTTACATATTTCGACTTAACCCTATTTCCTGAATCATAAATTTGATTATCCTTATAATTACCCTTATCATTACCTTAAGACAGATTATTTAAACTGTCACAAGCCCCGCCTACTAGTTCCATGCTCGAGTTGAAAAATTTCTTACTTTGAGCAAAAGGTGTCACAGAATTACCAACTAAAATTAATCAATACTAAGCATTAATATTAAGCAATAATCTTGCCCATATTTGCTAATTTTTGACAGCTCTCTAACAATTATTTAATTGTTCATTAATTAATTAAAATTATTTTGCTTTTTCTGGTCTCCTAAATATTTTTATTTTTGACAACAATTGAAATAATAAAAATATCATGCATTATTGGAGCAAAGGCAAACATAAATTTCGCATGGAGAGATCTGGCTTCGATTATATCAACGAAATAATTCCAACGCGAAATTAATTCGGTGCACCCGAAATATATTCGCGGGTCATGTTTCTAAAATTTATATATGTTGTTGTATATATTACAAATCTTTATTCAAATTTTGTTGTCCAACCGACATGAAACTCAAAGCCTTCTCCTTTTTTGATAAATAAAATGGCGCAAAATAAACTTATTTATTTTGGGCAAATCATTAGTTTTTTTATAAATAAAAAATGGAGGTGTGGCCAACACACGACTAGAAAGTCGTGTTTACGAAGAGAGAATTTTGAGAAATTTTGTTTTTTCTTAATTTTTTTTTTTAATTTTTAAATTTTTAAATTTTTAAATTTTTTTTTTTAATTTTTTATTTTTTATTTTTATTTGTTTTTAATTTTTGGAAACATTTTGTATTTAGTAGTTTTTTGTAAACCATTTACTTTTTAAGATATTTGCAAAATAAATTTTCTGGGCCAAGGGAGTGGCCACTTCCGGTTAGCCGATTTGGAGTAAAATTCACTGGAACCTCCCAATTTATCAAAAAAGCTTAAATCTGAAGTTTCAGTTCGATTGGTTAAACCATCTGGGCTGTAGAGAGGACACAGACAGACTGACAGACTGACAGACAGACAGACAGACACCATTTCGAAACCCACTTTTTCGGACTCAGGGGACCTCAAAACATATAAATCTCTAAAAATCTCAAGGTCCAAAATTTTCGTGATTACTATACTTTATTTTACTAGAGTAAAAGAAAGTAAAACAGCTAACTTGATTTTTAAGTATATTTTATTGAAAAAACTTTTCCTTATAGTAACAATGTTTTTAAAATTTATTAGTAGAAAATTAATTTCGGAATTATTCCTTCATCAGTTCTTTTTTCAACTATTTTTCAACTATGCTTTGAATAGTTGAAAAAAGAACTGATGAAGGAATAATTCCGAAATTAATTTTCTACTAATAAATTTTAACAACATTGTTACTATAAGGAAAAGTTTTTTCAATAAAATATACTTAAAAATCAAGTTAGCTGTTTTTTATTTATAAATTATTAAAGTGACAAAATATACACAAAAAAAATAATAAAATGGATAATCGCCATAATAACTCATATAAATCATTAGTGACTAACTTCAACTCAATACTATAGTATCAATACTCAAAGCATTCCTAAATATATCTAGGAATGCTTCGCAATACTATGGTATCTTCCTATATCATAAACACACCATCAGCTTGATTATCGCCGAAGCAAAAACAAAGTAATTATTATAATCGACACTACTTTGGATTTCATTGTATGGAGTAGAACGGAAAGGTCTTCGTATCACGTCTTTGTATGGGGTAGAACGGAACGGTTTTCAGCTAAACATTTTTTCAAATAACCAGTATCGCAACCTAAATACCAGTCAGTTTCCAATAAGAAATATTTATAATAACTAAAGACTATATTTTACCAGCGTGGTTGTAATCTTAGGTAGAAAGAAGTTTATTTAATTTTATAAACGCTAAATTTAAAACTTCGAATCATTGGTTTTTTGGATCGGTCAAATAGAGCTTGTTTTAAGTGAAGTAATTAGTTGAATATATGAAATGTGAGTCATTCAATTCGCTAATTTGAAATACTATAGCCGTGTTTTCTATGAGAACTGCACTAGAACTCGATAAATTTTAAATTTCTTTTATTCTATGTAAACAGAAAAAAAAACAAAATTCATAAAGTGCGAATGTGTAGTGCATTTAACATAAGTACACATTTTAAGTTGTTACAGCAATAAATTATTACAATTTTAGCTTATTTTTTAGTTACACTTGATAAACCCATGAATTTATCGAGTGTAATGACGTCAGCAAGAAATAAGAAAATATTGATGAAAAAACTGAAAGGGCAAATTTTTAAACTTAAAATCTGTATTTATCTCAAATACACGCTTTATGAATTGATTTTTTCTCGGTTTACAAAGAATAAAAGTAGTTTAAAGTTATCGAGTTCTAGTGCAGTTCTCATCGAAAACACGGCTAATATGTATCTAAACAATAGTTCGAGTACTTATACCTACTATCTCTTTTCCGCCGATATATTTAAATTTATAAAATTGAAATTCGATTTATAAATGTTTAATTTCATCTTACAATTTCTACAATAAATTAATTAATACACATACATATATACTTTTTTTAAATTAATTTCCTCTCATTAACCGAACATAAAATTTATTTATAAACATTTTTACTTTTATTTTGTTTTAACATTAAATCTATTTCCTTTCCATTTTTCTAATTTTTCAACAAGGTAGATAATGTTTATATGCGAGAACATTATTTTCAAACAAACTTATTATAATTATCTACAGCGGATTATTAAACAGTCAGTAGGTATGGCAGGTTCTTAAGTACACAAATTAGTAATAAAAAAAAAAAAAAAAAAAAAAAATAAAACTGACTGCGAAAATGTTTACCAACAAAAATAATATAATTAATTATTTTGGGTTTGTAGCAAAAAAATATAAAATTTAAATATGCTATACAAACTGGTACTACACTAGATATAAATATTTTCGTAAAGGATAATTCCCCACTTTTTCCCAGAATAAAATTACGAGAGATAAGCCTTTTGATAATTATACAATTTTTATCATTTCACACACACACACACAAAAAAAAAAAAAAAAGAAGGAAAACTTCGCGAACAAAAAAAAAAACAAAGTTTTTTTTTTTTTGTGGTGGGTACGAAGTTTCACAAAAACTTTTTTGATGGTGGAAAATAATTAATTTTTCTCTATACACAAGTATATGATAATTATACTTTTGAGATAATATTATGATAGTTTTTTGTGTTGTTTTTGATCTCATTTTATAAATTTTCTCGATATGGAAAATACGAAAATCTTGAAACAAAAATAACACTAGTAAGTACTATTGTTACTATTATTTGTGAAAAGGAACATTTTTATCGTGAGAGTTGTACATATTTGTGTATGTTTTGGTGGTTGGTGATGAAGTTTTTGTTTTACAAAGTTTTTTTTTTGTTCCCAAGTAGTTGAGGTTGTTATTGTTTCATAAAATTTACTTTTAGAAAAGTTTTATGTGGTGGTATATTTTTTTCTTTTACATAAGTAAAGAGTCTTATTTCAAGGTACATAATGTTTCTCCGCATTAATAGAGAAAAAGCCGCTCGACAATAGTTGCGTGGCCAATCTAACACAGTAAACAACTGCTATTATTACTTACTTAAAACAAAAAACAAAGAAAATCCTGTTTTTGTTGTTGCTTTTATTCTAATTTAGTACCAAGTAAAACGTAAAAATTTTTGACACAGACAAAATACCTTGTCAAAAGTAATAAAAATTAAATTAATAGGTTTTTCGTACAATTTCCATTTAATACAGGTTTTTATAATTGTTGCTATTTTTTCCAAGCGAGACACGCTTGCTACTTTATAAAGAAAGTATGTCAAAAACTATTAAAAACTCGAAAAAGAAATATGTAGAGAGACATTAAAAGATCTGAGGTAAACTAAATATGAAATGATAAAAATAATAAAGCAACAAAACATTAACAAGGATACTAATTAATAGATTGAAACGTTCATGTAAAAGAAGGGTTTTAATTCGTAGTAGTTATTTGTTGGCTTTAAATTTTCAAAGCAGTAAAATAATTTCTGAAGGATAGTTTTAATCCATTCTTTCTTTGTTTGTAATGAAGGGTGCATCTAAAAAACTATCCTCGGTTTTTATACACATTTTTACGTACTACTTATATATTTAAAAACTATAAAAAATTAATTTTCTTGGCAACATGCCCCTCACAGAAGTAGAAAAAACTATTATTGTGTTGTACAGTTGAGCACGCAAAAAGTTCATAAAAGTATATCAACTGTACACGATTTTTATTTTATTTTATTTACAATTGTTACAAGAATTTTTTCTTTAAGATCTCAGGTTTATAGGATTTTAGTATTATAAAAATAAAAATTGTAAACGTCGTAGGTAGATGTTTATACACATTAATAATACTATTATAACCGTTTATTTCAAGTTTTTAGTATATACACTAATATTTCATTTAGTACCACTATGTAGGTATAATGGATGATATAATATCATGAAACGGTTGAAATTATTTCAAAGATTCTATATAAGATGTTAAATTGTTGCCATTGCCTTTCGTGTTCCTAACAAGAATATATTGAATTACTAATTTATGTAAGTATTTAGAAATAAATTACATAAAACCAATAAAATATTTAGAAGTAAGTACATAATGGTGAATTTATTTAAATTTTATTGGATACTTTATAAAACATGTAATATAAAAAATGTAAGAAAGTATAGGTTGGTTGCTATTTATGGCTCAATTGTATCATGCAGAAGGTCTGGAATTAATATGTTAAAAATACTTTTACGTACTGTATGATTTTTCTATTTTTATTTTCATGTGTACTTATGTGCGCCGGATGCATAACCAACTAGGTTTAATACATTCTATTCTATAATTTAAATTTATCTTTATAGAGCACAAAATTAATGTTTGAAAATTATTCCAATCAGCATTTCTCATATCTAAAACAATTAAATTGTTTATATGACTTCGATCTATCAAATAAAAAAAAAAAAAAAAAATCACCGAACATAAAATGTTAACAATTTTTGCTAAACAATGATTTTCGTAATAGTTGCAAGGCGCAAACACGTATCTTCACACACACATACATACACACAAAATCAACTAAATAAATCTTTATAACTTCCTTACGAAACAGTCAATTTCTTTCATCTGTTTATACCGTTTTTTTGTTACCATTATTATCATTCCTTATCACAAATAAAAACATCAACAGAATAAAAAAACAAATCCTATTGTTTTATTTATTATCTCTAAGATGCCAAAAAGTATTTTTGTATGTGAATAGAAATATGAAAAACTCATTATTATTACGATTATTATTGTTATTATCATTATACTACTATTGTTGGTTGTATTATTATCATTTGTATTCATAAATATAAAATAAATATTTCCACTTTTCATTTCTTAATACATAATAATAAAAATAAAAACGGAATCTCCTTAACTTGGTTACGACTTTATTTTTTCCTTTTCTTGTACAGTACTTTTTGTACGTTAAAAGTGCCACATGCAAAAGTCGAGGAAAATGTTAAAAAAAAAAAAAATTAAATGAAAATGAAATTTTATATAATGATGAGTGGATTTTATTTCTGTTTGCTTCTATTTTCCTTATCTCGTCTTCTGAATGAAAATTAAAACAAAAAGATACAAAAATTAATTTTCATTTAAATATTTACAGAGAGACAATAAAAATATTTTAATGACATTTTTTTAATTTCATTATTTATTTATCTTATACTTTTTATTATAGTCGTACATTACATACACAACAATATAAAAATAAATTTAAAATTAAGGATTAATTTAAATAAATATATAAAATATAATTAAATACATATAAAGATATCGCGCGCGCTTTACTTATCTCTCCATTTCGTGTTTTAACTCGAAACTCATTATCTTAAGATTATTTACACAATTAATTAGTACATGCTGAATTGGGTGCCAACTAAAAATTATACAAAATAGAAAGAAAAACATTTTCTCGCACATGTCATTGCGCTAAAAAATAGTCGTAATTTTTCATAATATGATCTCACGAAAAATTTTGTCACAACAAAAAATTACAAGAAAATACAAAAATTAAAGATTTAAAAGAACAATAAATACAATAAAAAAAATACTCGAATTACATAAAATTTTCTAAGAATAAAAAATGGGTTGTTCTTAATTAATTGTTGTCTTAAATAATTAACCTTGAATATTCAAAAATAAATTTTAAAAATTGGTTTCATTCAGCCAGATGTAAGTGACACAGTAAGTTCATTAATTGATCTGTTTAACATTAAGGTAGACCCAAACACATTTATTTGGAAAATTATCTCTATTTATAACTTCAAGGACTTTAGTTCTGGGAAAGGGAGGGGACGAATTTTTATGAGTTGCACTTTGAAAAATAAAGATTCGAGAAACCATTTATAGTACAGTTTCGTTACGTTTTCGTTTAGTAATTTGTGGAATATTTAACAAACGTGAAAAGTTTTGTGGGTGGTAAGTTGTCTCTAGTGTAACGGTGCTTCAGTAAATATTAAAATGTTTAAGAACGTTTCAATTATCTTGTATTAATATGAAATTCTATTACAAAATATTTAATCTGTCGTAAAGGTGTAAACCGTTTTAATGGTGATCAATCGGTTTTTAACACATTTTATAACATATTTTACGCAAGTATATATTTGCTTGACAGTGTAATTCAAGAAAAAATTAATATATGAGGAACAATATTGTAACACTTTGCATGGTCTGGAGGATATCCAAGTCAAAAATTTGAAAACAAAAAAAAATTAAAGTTACTTTACAAAAAATTACAATCAAAACCAAAAAAAAAACAGAAAATTGGATCCACGCAGGGACTCTTACGCGGTTGCTGCCAGCTATGCATCAGGGTTATGGGCATGGGGATTTAAGAGTATGCGTGGATCAGGTTTAACCGCGGGAAAGGATGATTCTGAATACCTACCTATTCGTACACTTACTCGGCCCTAATTCATCCAATCAGATTGAATCTTAATTTCTCATTATTTTATGTTCACCGTTATGAGAAGAAAAAAAAAAACAAGAAACACCTTTTCAAATTTTATCAACAGTCTAATTTAACCAAAGTGTATTTCAGAACTATTGGAAAAAAAATCAAAGAAATGATTTTTTGCGAACAAATGAATTATTGAAACTTAAACTAACCTAGCTACTCTTAATACTACCCTACACCAGAATTTACAGTAAAAATAAATGTATATAACAAAAATTATAAAAAAATATTATGAACAAAAAAAAAAAACTTCTCTATAATTGCGCGTGTGTTGATATTGTTGATGGTACTGTTTATTCAATAGTCGTCATTCAGGAGCGCGCACATAATTTTGTATCAATTTTAATGATTCGCCATATTAATGAGATCACTGTTCAACCATCTGTTAAAAATGTTTGTTGCTAATTTAATTATTACTGCTTGATTGGAATTTTTCCTGTCATTCAAGCAAAAAGCAAAACAACCACTTCACTATCACTTTAGTTTTTTTTTTTTCAGTTTTTTTTCTGTTCTTTATTATTAACAAATTATTTTAATTTTTTTTTCAAAAGAAAATTTTCTTTCACTTTTCACAAATACAATTTTTCCCCAATTTTCTTTTCTGTTTTTTCTGACACGTTTATTTCTTGTTTATCGTTTCTTTGTTTTTTTTTTTTTTTTGTTAAATTCCACTATCACTTAGCACAGCAGTTAGATAGCACTTACTATCTTACTAATAGTTTTTCTTTATAAATGTCCAGAATTTTCTGGCTTGTTCTGTTGTTTTTTTTCCTTTTTATTAATCACTTAATTTAAACTAATTACTTAATAAATTCGGAATTTATTTATTACTTTTACTTAACTTCACGGTTTGCGCATAGTAAAGGATGAGTTGGTAATACCAGACAGGGCCACCCATACTGGAATGACAGCTTTGGAGCTATCTGACAAATCGTGGTCACCTTATTATTAAATTCACATTATGATTTCGTTCGTGTTCAAAGTTTCGATTATATTATGGTTCCTTCCCAATTTCGTTCTCTTAGATTGGTGTTATTTGGCAAAATGTAGAATCATGGTTTTCCGTATATTCGATCATTTTGGTAACATTTGAAAATTTGTCATCACAGCCCAACCCTGAATTATGGAGTAACACGTACTGATGTGGAAAGCCTCAAGTATCCTCTTTCTGTCCCGTATGGGTAACTATGCGAGCCAATCTTTGAGATTTGTGTTATTTAGCAAAGTGTAGAATCACGATTTTCCATATATTCGATCATTTTGGTAATATTTGAAAATTTGAGCCCAACCCTAAATTATGGAATATTACGCATAGATTTAGAAAGCCTAAATTATCCACTTTATATCCTATATTGTGTTTGTGCCAGCCAATCCCTGATATTCATGTTAATTAGCATTTGGTAGGGTATTGTTTCTCTTATATTTAATTTTTCCTTGAATTACACTGTAAAGCAAATGTACACTTGTGTAAAATATGTTATAAAGTTTGTTAAAAAAATGGAGGTGTGGCCAACACACGATTTTCTTTTACGAACAGAGAATTTTGAGAAATTTAATTTTTTTTTTAAATTTTCCTTTTTTAATTTAAATTGTTAAATATTTTTTTTTATTTTTTTATTGTTTATTTTTAAATTTTTATATGATTTTTAATATGTTCCGAGGATTGTAGTAAGACAATTCAATCTAGTTTCGAACTGATGAGCTTTTGATTATGAAAAAATCAATCTTCTCATCAGGCCGCGGCGACTGGACTGATTATACCACAATTTACATTCTATATATACAGCATGTATTGTGCATTTAAGTACTAGCGAATCATACTAATACAGATGAAATCTCTTACAATTTTCCTCTTCACGATATTCACAACACAGCTCTATTTCTGTGTAAGCAAATTTTTACTTTTTTCAATATTTTGTTGAATGTTAATTAATTCATGTAATATCTAATACGCTACCGGTGATTAGACCTTTTTAAATGTGTTTTTATTAACACTAGAAATATATTAGTATTTACGAATGATAATTCAACGATACCGACTAATAGACAGAATTCATCATCGATCGGTTCATTCGATTGGTTTATTTGGCGGAGGAAAAGACACCGAACCTAGAAATTGACGAACTGACTACTATCCAAAGCAGGTAGATGGTGGTCTCTTAAATTTTATGTAAAGGGAGATTGGGTTCTATCAAGAACAATTAACTATCAATCATGGCACCAGATGTTTTAGTTTAGAGCTACTACGATTGGGATAATGGCAAAAAGATTCAGATCTAATTTTAGCGCCGAATTCTTAAATCATAGACTAAATTAATAATATAAAGAGGTCTTAATACAAATAAAATAATACTTCCAAAGTTAACAAAGAGAGACACAAATAAATATAACACAAAACCTACACAGTTTTTCTCATTCTATTTATTTTACGATTGTATTTTGTTTTTGCTTTTTACACAAAATATACGCACGTCAATTTTTGTTTTCCATTTTCTTGTTTATCCCAGTTTGAATATCTATTTGTTGGCAGCCGCTATAATATGGATTGACACCCTGTAATTGGATCTTTTTTTTTTATTCGTATTCATATTAAGGCGCCTCTTTAATATTATTTTAGTCTATGGTTGTAGCAGTCGGCATTCACCAAATTTGCGAACCCTAATCTGAAGTAAAAATTAATTGTCATTAAATCTCAATATGGAATGAAATAGAAAAAGTAAACTGACAACTAAATAATGATTAATATAATTACAGTAGCAATTCACAGATGCATTTTATGTATGCAGCCAAAATATAATTATAAATAAATGCATTGATTTATTATTGTCTAATGGATCTTTGAAATCGAACGGCTGGATTTTTTTTTGTTCCGACCTTCGTGGTGAGGAAACTTCTCTTGGTTGACCAGATTGGTTGTTCTTTTGTGGTGGTATTGAACAACCGGTACTAGGCCCAACAATAGGATCATGATTAACAGCATCTGACGTTGATAAATTGCTTGAATTTTCACAACTGCTGTTAGGTGATTGTCTATTAAACAAACAAGAACTTTTCGGACTCGGCGTAGACTGTTGGTGACTACCCGACGATAATGATTGATCAATATATGGCAACCCAGCCGATTGATTTGCTAATGAGACTTCAAAATTGTGTGGTTTCCTAAAATGAGAAATTGTTGTTTTGATTAAGATACTGGTTTTGGTTCAGAAACATTTTGCGTCCCATTTTCCTTATGATTCAGCCTTCAATCCACTTGAGAACTCTTGAAAAGTTTTTTGCAAATACGAATTGATTCGATTGAAACCTGCTTTCATACTCATCACTGAGAATGAATGGTAAATTTAGAGATTGTCTCCCATGAAGTAGTTCAGCTGGTTATTTTAGCAATATTGGATCAGGGATAGATCGATACGTTGATAAAAAAAAATTGACAAGAAAATGACGTTATTGAATGTTCTAACAAAGCGCTCAGCTTCACCGTTTGATGAAGCTAGATGAAACGGTGCGGATTGAGTTTAGCTTGAATAATTCGTCGAACTCATTAGACACGAGCTTTGTTCCAATGAAAATACTTTTTGTAGAGCCAAAATGGTTTTGTTGATGTAATATTATTCATTTCTATGGTATACGTCTACTTTGAAAAGGAATCAATACAAATTAGCCACATTTAGTTAAACAATTGCTCAGTAAAGTCTTTATGTATTATTTCCCAGGGCTTTTCAGTGACCGGCCAACTGGAAAAATTCCTCTTCCGATCACTGGAGGCAACTTGACATGTTTGACACTTTTTCGCTAGTTTTTCGATATTTTTTATCGATGTTCGGGAACCGGCAGTATCGTCGAGCAAGTTGTTTTATTCTTGCCACGCCTCTGTACCCATAGTACGGTTTGTTGGAGCATGTGTGGTATGACAACTCTGGTGTAATCTGTGTGCAGTAAAGCGATATTTTCCTGTAACGAAATTGAAAATCTACGATCAAAATGTGATTGAAAATTAAATTTTTCCTCATTTGAGAGCATTTCAGGTCTTTCGTTTTCTGGAAAATTCTGGATGATTTCCTGATTGACTTGACAAATGTTGAATAGTTTTGATTCGTAATCATCAAAATTATTATCAGGATAATTTTCATATTGCGAAAGTGCGTCCGCGTTAGCATGTTGTGTGGTATTTTTATATTTGATCGTGTAAGTATATCCTTGAAGAAGGATAGCCTCTCTTTGCAGGTGATGTAAGGTAACTTTTCCGACCCGATAAATATTGGTGAAATTTAGTCACTCTGTAGACAAATGGCAATGCTTCCTTCTCAATTTGGCTGTAAGAACGTTGATTGGCATATAGTATTTTAGATGGCAATGCAGTTGGTTTCTTTAAGCCATCTGGATGTCGATGAGCCCAGATAAATTGAGCCCAGATAAATTTAACATTTTTGTGACGAAGTTCGTTATGGAATGAATTTGTTAGAGTAATTTATATTACCGATGAATGCTTCAACTTTCTTCAAATTCGTTGGTCGCGGCATAAGTTTGAGAGCTTCGAGTCACTTTTCAGACGGTAAAATGCCATCTGGATTGATAATATGTCCTGTTCTATGAAGAAAGGTAACCTTTTGTATTCGAATAGCCCAAAAGGTATATTTATTGCCAATTATTTCTTATAACTCGATTTGCAGATATGCATCGGTCAAATCAATTTTTGTAAAAAACCTGTCGCTGAATCGGATAACGATCGATTTCAATTTGCGGGTTTACGGTAACTTTAAAATCACCGCAAATTCGGATTTTTCCGTTCTGCTTCGGAACAACGACAATTGGTGTAGCCAGTGCTGTGGAAGAGAGTACAATCGGAGTATTTGTACTACTTTCTCCTGGTGCTTCCTCCTGTACTCCGCTACTTCATTTTGTACTCCCCTGCTCTAATAACTGCTATTCTAATAATACTTTTACACAATATTTAAACTTATCGACTTTTGCTTGCAATAATTATATTCTGGGATATATCTGGCTTTTTCATAAAGTATTTTAATGGTTTCTGCCATTTTCAGTCAAAAATTCATTCAACAGTTCACTTGCAGTAATGAATCAGTCATTTTAGCAAACAATATCAATTCAAACATGTCAAATTTGCGAACTAAATTACTTCAACTTCACAAGGCTTTTTTGTTCCGAATCTGAATGTTTCCTGATAAAACTTATAAAACGATAATTCCGAGTTTTTTACAACTTACAAATTTACAGCTTCAAATAAACTCAAACATGACAAAGATTACCTGATTTTACTAAAATAATTTATTAGATTTGATTAAATATTTAGATTCAGTACCTCCTGAATATAAAAATTACGCTGCAATACAAATTATGAGATCATTTATTATAGGACTGGATTTACAATACTCTTAAATTCTTGTTTAAGCTTAGATTAGCACTTCTATATAAAAATAATACTGTAAGATAGTTTCTGCAGTCATTTAGCCTTTCTAAACTGGAAAGTTGCATGGAAGTCTGAATTTATGCAGTATGATATGGAAAATTTCATTCGTCCAATACGCCTTGACATCAATATTCTTAAATCCTTTGTTTACATTAGAATTGAATCCCGACTCCCAGGAATCATTCTTGTCTGGCAAGGTTGAATACTGTCAGCATAAATTGTCTTTCAGTTTTATTTTGACATTCTCCTTCTCGCATAAATAGGATCGAGGTAAGAATAGTGTGACCAGATGTCTTGGTTTCTCTGGAGATGTCGGGGTTTTCAAACTTCTGTGGGCATCCAGGAAAATATCTTACATTGTCCTGGTTTTTAGAAAATATTCATTCGGATCGCTAAACTTATTAGCGGTATGCAAAATTTACGAGGGACCAGCAAAATAATAATTTCAACAAAATTTAATTTTCGGAACTATTAGGAACTATTTCCTGTTAGGAACTATTTATATTGAATCTAAAATCTTCGATATAAAATTTCACTAAAATACAACGACAATTGTGTGTGTTCCATCCGGTGACGGAGGGCTTAGCTGCGTGTTTGAAAAAACAAAATTGGTAAATCTAATTTTTGATTTATGGTATCGATCATAATACCATTAATACGAGTAGTGTTCCAAAATATTTGTTGCCGTTGGGCCATGTTTTATTTAAAAAAATCTGATCCCCTACCTTATGGCTGAACAATTTTTCAGGCCATGAAATAATAGGTTTTATAATAGGAACTATTTATAGAATTTACAAAATATCGCAGATAATAAATTTCACTAAAATCCATCAACAAATGCGCTTGTGCCATACATTTGACGCTGGATACTAGTCTGAATTAACTCAGTCACTTCTGACTTTTTAACTGAAAAATATCCTGAATTGGGGCCATTTCAATAAAAATCATTGACAAACGTGCTCCATTTGGTCCTGGAACCTGGGAATGTCCGTAAGGGCCTGGGGTGGTTATTAAAGTAAAAAACAAATTTTTCTTTGGCAAATCTAATTTCCTCAATTTTTTTGCTAAAAACCACAAGATTATTATAGCGTCTTGCAATATTTGTTGAATTCTGGCAATGTTTCATTTAAGAAACTCTATCCCTGACCCAAATTGAGCTGCTGTTATTATGCACAAATTCCATTGAAATTTGGTATCTAACTTACCAATGAATTAGCTGTAACACCCTCCAAACTGTTAATCAAGTTAGCGGATTTAAAACTTTTCTAGAAGAGATTTCACCACGTGTATGTTTTGTGACCAGTCGTCCAGTTACCACAAAACCAATTTTATATAGCAATTTTGTTTTAAATCAAATACAAACATATTTTGAGATTTAATAACTGTTTTGCTTTTTTTAAGGCGATTTTTTCAGACTTCGCCGAAGATACATTTTTCATTTACCACGTAAAATTTAGGTAAAAATAGCTAAAAATTAAAAATTTCACCTATGGGTTCGCTGATTGGTACTCTTCTCTACGATAAAAATTTAAAACTCTCAGTGTGGTACAGAGCTTAACGCTTTAATAGTCAAATAGATAAAGAGCTCTAAACTAATAACTAAAACAGGTTTCTTTTAATATTTAAATTTGGATCAAAAACAAAAAACAATTTTAGTGTAATTTGCTGGACCGTGATTTTTGAAACACAAAACACCAACAATTATTTATGTCTAAGGTCTAACTATTGTATTTCGTATGCACTCCCTTCTGTCTAGAAATACTCCCCTGAAAATTTGAAACGTACTTCGTTTAAAGTTTTCAGAGCTACAGCACTGGGTGTAGCCTATCGACTAAAATTCACTGGTTTTAAAAGATTTTGCTCGATCAGCCAAATGGTATGTATACGGTTTGAAAAATTTCGGATGTGTATCCGACTTCAGAACTAGTTCGGCTTTGGAGTCGATGAAAATAAATTCATATATTCGACACACAATTTATTAACTCGATTGATCTAAAACAGAATTAATTGAATTTTTAGAACTCAAATATTTTTATGGATACAAAATAACAAAATTTGATGGTTTAAACCGGTATAGCTTCAAGACGTTTGCCGCTTTAATGAGTGATTAGTTAGCGAAATGAGGCCATCAACAACGCCTTTCAGTTTGAAACAAGTTCCACCGTATGATGTTAAGATTTTATTTGCCGGATTGCACTAGGGTGATCCCAACATCCATCCAGTCTAACTAACGACCACGAAGCAATGTGACTATTCAGGTTACAAGCTTTACAACAAATATCGTAGTATTTTGATTCAAATTTATTTTCATTGCCTGCCAATGATTATCAAAATAAGATTTAAATTGCATACTCTATCATGTCCATTTTTTAGTCGAATGGTAGTAATTATATGAAAATACTTTTGTTTTGATTTAAGCTATACATCAGAATAAGATATAAAATAAAAACGCATATACCTTCTAGAGTATAGAGCCATAATTATAATGACGTATTTTTTAGAAGCTTTTTTAGTGGTATAACTTTTCACTGATTTCCATAGGAATGCATAGTAAAAATGGTGCTTCTTAGCTTCAAGTTTTTCAATGAAAAAAGCATAAATATTATAAAATGTTTATATAAAAGTTTTCTACATATCTTTAACAACAATATACAAGAAGGCTATATTGGTATTAAATAAATAATTATTGCAGAAATATTACAATTAAATTATTTCTAAAATATATTTTCCGAACTTTCATTTTCAAAATACATCAAAGTTGGCTCTGACGAATTAAAATAATACTTGCTAATGCTGTGTGCCTCAGAAGGGTTTTCAAACTAAACTTTTGTAAAACCCAGTAATTCATGCAATATTTCAATAGATGTCACTAGGTTAAATGTATTCAATTGTGTCTGATCTCAACTAAACTTTTCAAATGTCATTCAAATTTGATAAACAACTCAAAATATTGTAAAATTATAAATTTTTTATTATTATGTTGTAATATTATAACAAATTTAACCTTGTGCATTGTAAAGCACGAAGCATTATGGAAAATGCATTTGGACTAAATAAAGCACGATGGTGGGCGATTTTTAAAATCACTGGAATTGAAAATTAAAAATTGCGATAACCGCCTGTTGTGTAATGTACAATATTTGCATTAATAAGAGTTTTTAGTTGAAACCGTTTGAAGTAGTCTTAGATGAATACTTCGATATGCAGATGATGAAACAGCTTTAGGATTATTGACATATGGTACATTAAGGAATCTTCACATAGAAATAAATGTAATATAATAAAACAATATGAATTCAGTCTTTTATTTAAAAGTAATTCTTAAAATAGTTCATCAATTATGTATTTATATGAAAAACAAATACATATCCTCACTCATCTTCGCTTGAACTAGAAAGTTCCATCAAACTGGACGTATACTTTATGTACAGTTTGGTGGCTTTTTTTAGTAGCTTCATATTTTTTCTGTTGTTTATTTTGTACATTTTGGTAATGTAATTTTTAATATGGGCATACTACGTATTTTAAACTGTACGTCACACATATTGAAAAGTCGTTGAAAAGTAACCTCGTAAATTGACTTTTCACCTAGCATCTATGAAGAAGTAGCGGAAAAAATTTGATAAAGTTTAATTTGAAAAGTCTTCCGAGGCACACAGCATTAATTTATCTTTAGTTTTACTAGTGTACATAAGATGTCTAAAATGTTTACATAAAAATACGAAAAAAAATTATTTATTTGTTTTGCTTTTCCTACAATTGTTGAACTTAAAATTTCCCCAGGTGGTAATTTTTAGTACGATTTTACAAAATGTTTACGGCAATCACTGCCATCTATATAACGTATATTAACTTAATGACCAAACGAATTGTAGTAAGCTTTTATTTCAATTTGACCAGAATGCTGTTGTTATGATTTTTTTTTTATATTTTGGTTTAAATAAATCAATTATGTATTACAAGAAAATGAAAACGATTTACTTAAATGACTTTCATATATGTTGAAATTCAAACATTTATGAAAGTATTTCAGAAATCATTATTAAGCATTTGTAACGTTTTCATTTAAAAATTTGTCTTACGAAGAAAAGCAATTTCCCATATGTTTTGTGTGTTTTGCTATGAAAAGTTTGGGTTTTTCCTCATTTCTAATTCCCTTATAAAAGCTTCGTTTTTTAGACTATGGCTTTATATAATCAAGGTTGCTTTGATATACCTCGATGCAAAGCTTGCGTTGATATTCATTGCTAGGCTAAGCAGACCAGCTGAAACTGGTAAGGAATATTTTTTTTTTTTTTTTTTTGCAACTTAAGTACTTGACATATTTATAGTTTATTACAGGGATCGGAAAACCCTAAGATTTCGTTTCGTTATTGGAAAAAATTCCCAAATTTTTTTTGATTACGTTATAACGTTATTTAACCTTAAATTATGTGAAACGTTACGTTACATAACGTTATCTAGCATTAGTTAATGTTTTTAACGTTAAAGAACAAATAACGTTATCTAAACTTAAATAAATTATTAACTTTTGCTTTAGTGAGGTTTTAACACTAGAACTATCGACCACTCAAAATGAGGATTCAAGAATGAGGGCAAAAAGTGAATTCAATAAATGTACAATCCGTCATTTTGACGGATCAATAATTCTAGTGTTAAATAATGCTACCAGGAACAAAAACATTTTTTATAAGGTTATTTTATTTGGTTATATCAAAATTTTATAAAGTTATCTTTTACGGTTACGTTATAACATAACCTAATAGGTTTAGTTACGTTTTCTTGAAAAATTTCGCAATTTTAACGTTTTTTAACGTTATTCGGGTAACGTTATATAACGTTATCCGTCCCTGGTTTATTAGAAGGTCAAAAATAAAATAGGCCGTAAATGAACGAGGGAAGTAATGAAAAGATATTCACAGCCGCCGAACGTCCTGCGCAGTTAGAATCGTAGTTGCCAAAGGTTTTGCAATTCCTAGTAGATTTGAGCATTTTTTGGTCCGGGATTCAAGAATTTGTAATCCCGAAATTTTCCAAATAAAAAAGAACTAAATTTAGTATTGGTTTACTTAAATAAAAAAAAAAATGATTATGAAAAAAAAAACAAAGCTTTTTGGAAATAATCATTTTGCAAATAATATCGCCTGATGAATAACTGTTTAGGCGGCAATACCTTAATTCATTTTCCTCAAAAAAAGTTTAATTCGATTTTAATTGTGGCTCAATTGTTTTCCGTTAGCTTTTTATTAGGAAGCCGAGTGTAAATATAATAGATTAAATATGTCCAACTAAACACCATCATATTTCGATTAATTGCGATATTACCCTGTTTTGATTACTCATGCTTACTTACACGTCATTCCGATATACATATTAAATGTCGGACTGAATTAAACCCAAAAAAATAATGTATCTTCATTGCTTGTAACCACAAGTCCACAAATCAAAGTTAATAGGGGTTAAATTATTTAGATAAACTATGTAATTTTTTCACCTGAATAAACATAGTTTCCTTTAATTTATTATACACTTTTCATGGCAGCAAGAAACATTAATCAGGTAAATTAACCTTAACACTCTTTATATTTTAATGTGTTTATAAATAAATATTTTCTGTTCTAATCTAAACAAATCTGTTTTCCACGAAATGATTCAGTTTAAACTAAAATATTGGTATTACCTCAAAAAGGCAAGTTTAAAACGCAAGAATATATCTATCTAGCTTTAACGTTAATTATAAATAAATAATATCGAGACGTTAAAGCACACAAGTGTTATGTCCAATTTTTACAATTTGTGTTAAATACAAAATTTAGTTTTCAGAAATGTATTTTAATTTTTTTATCATTTATGGTTCTGTTTTTGTACTAGAACTTTTAGAAAACTATTTCCAAGAATATTTTTGAATTTTGAGCCATTCAATGTCCACAACAATGGCTCTAAATTGTGAACATAACACTAGTGTGATTAAAGGTATTGATATGAACAATAAATGCACAAGAGTTAAATAAATACCGCATATAAGCTAAATAAAAATGAAAGTGGGTAGAGGAAATAATGACGTTTTTTATTTATAATTTTTCCCACTTGTATGTCTACGTTTTCATGTACATACTCGTGTGTATGAGTATATTGTATGAAACTTTTTTTTAATGGTAGTTAAGCTTTTCGTTGCCTGAGTTATTCACCTGGGTTACGTTAAAAATGAAATAAACTTTCTATATTTTACCACTCATCCTATGCAGACTAATTCCATATAAAAAAAACTCATCATCATCATCATCGTCGTTAATACGGAATTAATTACTTAATTTCCCAATTTTTCATTCTTTTTTTTTTTTTTTTTACTTTCTTGTTGGAAATACATAAAAAAACAGCTACCCTACGATTAACGAAAAACAAACAGGCAGTAGCATAAAGTAATTTTTCTGAATTTGCGGGAAAATACTGCTGTCTGCTACCAAAAACATATGTTTTCATCAATTATTGAAATTTGGGATGAGAGAATCGAAAAATACATACATATTTATCTTATTTTTCTTATAGCCCCAAGAAATTTTTCTTAGTTTGTTTGTATTTTTTTTTATTTCTCATCTCAGATGATTTATTTTTGTATGTTTGAATTTCCTACATGATCGAGAGTATATACAAAAAAATTAAACAAAAAAAAAAAGGAAATAGATTTCCGAGGGTGGACTCCTGCATCGTCAAGTTATTGAACACAATAATTTTGTAATTTATTTTGAAAAAATTAGCCATAAAAAGCTCTCAGAGTTTTGTTACTACCGTTGCTGTCAGTGATTATTAAATCCTTTAACATATATTTGGTGGGACATTTGGGGAATTGTCCTTCTGACCAAATTTTTTGTTTCAAATATTCTGAAACAATAAATAACAGGCCAAACAAAAATTAAAATATAAAAATATAAATATAAAAATTTAACCGACCTTGATACGTTTCGAGGTTTTTCTTTAGAAATTAGAATTTTATTTACCTTCCTTTGTTAGATCTAAAATTAAATTTTCCTTTCATACCTACATAAGTACCTACTTAATACGAATCAACCTATACGCACATACACAACATACTCTTAAAATACATAATAGGGAAGCAGCCTATCTGCACATATAAATTAAATAAAAAATGTGAGTAATAGAAATCAAGCAACCATCAAACAATTTGACAAGTTGTTTTCACATCGCGAATTTTTGCTCAAAGAAACACAAAATAAAAATTTCACTTTCTCGTAAATGATTTACCCGCTCCTGTATAATTTATAAAATAAAAACTGCTATATACCCGCACACAAACACATCAAATAAAACAAAAACTGCGCAACAATATACAAAGACTCAAGGGTTAGTGTTTTTGCCGTATTTTTACATATGGTAATGAATCTCCAAACTTGCCTGTGGCGGTTTGCGTTTTTTTACGAAATTAAATATTTAATTCAATTTTTGTATTTTTGGATTTTTTTTTTGTTTATTTTTGAAAAATTCAGGATAAAAGATATACATACATATATTCAATTTATGGAAAATTGTGCGGTTTGTACAATTGTAAGAGGATTGCGGCAGGATTGAAACTTTTTTTTTTTGTTCCTCTCCTTGTATAATAGATACAGTCTTTAATATAAACACGAGGGTGAAATTTATATAATTGATAACATCGTTCATATTGGGGCTATCTACATACCAGTTGCTAGTGTATACCTGCAAACCGAAATCTGTCACTACATTATATATTTGATTTAAATTGAATATTATCGCGTCGAACACAATTAAAATAACGAAAAACTATTAACACGCGGATAAAAAACGCAAAAAAAAAACTCGAAATCATTGTTATCACAATTTAACACTTTAACACTTTTTTTTTTGTATACAATTATAATATTAAAAATATAAATTTTAATATGCAGAGACTACCATTTTTCCATTTGGTGTTGTTTGTGTGCAAACATTTTATTTGAAGGAAGCGCTTGGCGTGATGTTGGTGGTTAAAAAGGTGGCTAGTCAACCGGATGGTGGACGACTAAAATAATAATAATTCGTTATTTGGATTTATATTTTTATCTATATTCTCATTTTTTTACTGTTTTTTTTGTTGTGCTTTAATCCTTTAATCCAACACTGGAAAACATGCGGTTCAAATAAATTAAAAAGTTTTGGCTAAAACATAAAATATAAAAACAAAAAAAATTAGGAAAATATCTCGCCTTATTTTAAACTTTTCCAGTCTTTCCCTTTTTCTCATGTATTTTTTGAAATATTTTTTTGGGGTGTATAAATTCTGTCTGATTCTGTATTTTATGGTGAAAATAAAATAAAATTGTTAAAGCCTAGAAAATCTCATTTAATTTATAGGATAGAAATTGATGGACAGAGTTTTCTTTTAATTTTATTATTTCCAAAATTGTGCGCTAAATGTAATAATAAGTACAGTAATATCGAAAAGAATCATGTGCATTTAATGAATTATTACGTAATTTAATGAACATTACTAATTACGCACAATTATATTGAGATTATTAGCAGAGGGATTAGAGCATATTAGAACAAAAAAAAAATATGTGTGAGCCTATTTTTTTTTTTTTAAACAGGTGTGATATTGTGGTTAGTGTTCCAATATGCTCATAAAAAGCAGGTCTGTCAAATCATAATCTATACACAAATAAGAATATTTTGAATTTCTCTGTTTTATGTATATTTATCTTATTAAATAACAATAGTTATTTATACTAGCTGTACCCTTCTTATTAACACTAGTTCACTAATAAGAAATAAGCATTTCTGTCAGCGTTGAAATAAATTAAAATAATTGTAGGTCTTTTCGGTACTTGTATTGTTTACATTTGATTGCGTACCTTATAAACCGAATTGTTTGTGTGTATATGTGTATGCTCAATAAACGAATAGTTTCAGTAAATACATTTTGGTTTTACAAATGAAACATAACTTTGAGTAAAGAAACCCATCATTCGTGACTAGCATATTTGTCAAATTAAAGGCAATATTTATTTAGAATATTGACATAAATATTTAATAAAATAGCCTAAATTGTACTGTAATGCATTTTTGATAAGCACTTGAATAAATTTGACGTACCCATTAAAAGTGAGGCCGAGTTTATAATGGCTGTATGATACTCACTTTTTTTAATACTTTAAAAAAGAGGATCGGAGAGAGCGAAAAAATGTGTATACAAAATTATTGTATGAGTGAGTGTATACAACATAGTCATGCTAAAAATAATGAAATGTCAAAAAAAATCGTAGCTCAATTTTTTTTCTAGCAGTTAATCGAGCAATTGTAGCAGAAAATAATTCAATTTTGATTCTTTTTTTTTGACATTTTATGTTTGACGTGAAAAATGATTTTGGTTATATGTTTCAATTACAAATATTTTGGTGTGTATGGCAATTTGTTTGAGCCAAATTTATTGATTATTTTATGTGTATTTCAACAAAATGTGCAATGCTGGTCGAGAATATCACAATTATGTATACAAAAATAAAAACAATTCAAAAATATCTCAACCAAAATTGCGGCCATACACATCAAAATATTTGTAATTTTTTTTCCGATAAATTACCGTGGCCAAGACAACCCAAACAGCTACCTAAGTTCCCTTTTCCCCAATAACCACCTATAAATTCTTATTGACGATTGGCAAAGTTGGAAAAACGCCTTAAGTAGACAAAAATGGGATATCTGATTCCCTACAACAAAAATTTGTTCTATGCGTGCCGACCGGAAAATCTAATGAATCTAATGATTTTATAATATCACACTTTACACTACATATTAGATTCATTAGTACAATAATTATAAAATTTGTGTTTATTTGATTTCATATTAAAATTTAACGATATCTAATTTAAAATAATAAACAAAATGGTGACATTTCTAAAAAATAAACATAGTGCTGTCTTTACTGGCTATCTCTTGGGTGAACCAGCGAGTCAGTAACAACTTTAAGTAAGAATGCGATATACAGAAAGTGCATGTTACTGACCAGCGAATCTTTAAGAACTGTTCGTTCAGTTCGGCTGTCACTTAAGAGAGCGAAAATTAACGCGCAAACTGAAGGAAATGTCAGAATACACCAAAATTTTCACGGCACACTTTTCTTAAAAATAATAATTTTGCTATTCACATTACAATTTGAATACTGTATTTGTCAGTTATTACGGATTCGGTGGCTGATATGTCAAATATTCTGTAAGGAAATATTTTCGTCAAATTCTGTAACGATTCTTACTGATTCGCTGGTTACCCCTTCTGTTTCGCTTTACTGTTTTTTATAGCACTTTATCGCACTTTTTTTAAGTCAGTATCATAACACCAAACTGTCATTCTGTTTTATTATTTCCTATTCAGAGCGAGCTATCGAGAATCGTCGCATAAAAATTGCTCCCGATATCCAATATTTTGTACGTTAATACAATGCGTTTTTTATTTGCGCATTTGCAGTCACATACAATATTCATTGATAAACTAAAATTATTTAACATCAAGCTATAATTTTTAATTCAATTCCTCAGTGAAAACTTGGTATAAAAAATATTTACCTCTACCTATTTATATGTATAATAAATCATTAAGCGCTTACAGTCAGCGCCAGCGTTCGATGAAAAAAGGGCGATGAATGCGCCCAATGTTTCGGAAAAATTTTAGAATTTGACAAATTTAAGAATGCCGTTAAATTTTTGAAAAGTATCAGTTGTTGTAGAACATTCTAAAGAATGGAATTTTAATAGGAACATCATCGAAATTATATGATAGGATTTAACATTTTGTAAGCCGAAATGTGATTGGCCTATTTATTTAGTATAGATAGTCATAAAATTAGTTGAAATTCGTAAGAAATAGGTTTTAATTTTTAAATGAAGTTTTTTTCTTCTCAAGAAGACACAATAGTTTGTACGGCTTTTGAGTTTTGCGTTAATTATTTCAGAAACCATTCCAATTAATCCCTCCTAGTGCTTTGCACAATGTGTCTATACTCCTTGATACTATACAGTTTAATCAAAACCATTACAGATTTCTAACCAAGCGATATTAGTTGTTTATGATTATGATTTTTTCGTAAAATACACCAAATCTTTGGTTTGCGAGCAGTTCCGATCCACAGAATTAAACGCAAACAGAATCGACGACTAATTAAGTACATAAACAAAACAATCCAAAATGAAATACATATACACCAATTGCCCGATTTACGAAATCTCTTTTTACGTAATTTCGCTGGTGGTTTGGCAACTATTGGAGGGGTGGACCAAAGTTGAGTAGAATAATCTACCAGCCCCGTAACCTTCCAGTAGGGTGCGCATCGCGTGAGCTGTGCTGGTCTTGTCATTAGGCAGCTGCGTGCTAAGAACAATTGTGTAAGGGGTAACCTGTTCACAATTCACAAGTGTACGTGCTGCCTCCTCGTGGCGACCACTGGTAACTAAGGCCATTTGGCACATTTTTGGCCATTTGGCACAGGCTAAAGTACCGCGCTAAAGGAGAAAACCTTGACAAACAACCTTAATCTAAGATGGAACAGCATATGCCGTTAATCAGTCCAAAATATGCAAACTCTGGATACCAGGCACCCTCCAGTTTTATTAACCTTCCTGTAGTAAAGCTGGGTGACCTCGTAAAGTAAGAAGTCTTAAGAGACTCGTAAGAGTAAAATCAAACAGAATACGGGGCAGGAGTAGGAATATACGGGAGTGGGACAACCCTCTCGAGGTCCTTGGGCTCCAATGCTACCGTCTTTCTAGCGGAACTACATGCTGTAGTAAACATCTAGGAGGGAGACCAATAAGCCCAGATAGTATGTATCACGTACCGGGAGGCAGTATTGTCAGGTTCATTAAGAACCTGAATATTGACTGGACGGATAATTAAGCAGCAATTTCAGAAATAAACAAAAAATCTTGGTTAACGAAAAGAAAATTCAAATTACGAATTTTCAGTTTTTTGATTTTATAGAGTTTAATTGGCCGCCTAGATCGTACGATTTAAGGACAAAGTTCAAGCTCCAGAAACGATTCAAATACTGAAGGACAATATCCGAGCTGTTATTGAAGAAATGGAGCCTCATTTATTCGAAAACGAGCTCGAGGCGGTCATTAAAATTAGCTCAGTGTATAAAAAGCTTTTTGAGGTGGTGTTCGTAGTTATCCATGCCAAACGACCGAAAAAGAATGTGAAGCAGGTAATAGTTTGTTACCAAAACATCTGTACCATTAGTGAATCACTTGTCTGGATGAGTTTTAGATAGAGTCACATCAGAGAAGTGAGGTCATTCGAAGTTCGAAAAAAAAAAAAAAAAATCCAACAAGAAACCTAGGACAACCAAAACAAAAACTAAGGCTTGGAGGAATGAATGAATGAATGGAATTCGATATTAAAAATAGTAGTACACAGTATAAACCTTTGTTGATCGAGCAGCACATCGAAAAAAGCCTGACTGTGGCAAACGAAACTTGGGTAGAATCATAATACATACACTTGGGTGCAAAAAATTCGCACATTGATTAATTTTCACCAAAAATTTCAAAAATATCATAAAATCCAATGTTTGTTTAATTTTCTTAATTGAAGATTTAAAATCTATTTCAACACCTATCCAGTGGTACCATTTTTGTATTTATACCATGTCAACAAAGTAATTTTTGAGGTTAACATCTGAAGTACACGTTTTTTGTGAATTTATCAGCACTCCATTAGTGGTAAAAATCGAATTAAAACATGGAAATTAGCAAAAAACATTTTTATTAATAAAAAGTATTCCCTCCCCTAGCCCAAATGACAGCTTCCATTCGATATTTCATTGATTTCACCAAAGTTTTCACCAAATCTTGAGGTATCGCTTCCCATTTCTCTGCGATCGCCTGTTGCAGCTCCAGGAGACTCGTTGAAACAACGTCTATGGCTCGAGTTATTTTTTCAGCTCGCCCCATAAATTTTCGATGGGATTGAGGTCCGGGCTTCGAGCTGGCCACTCCATATCAGGCACATCCACCTCTTGAAGGTATACTGGTAAACTATACCAGCTGTATATGGTCTCGCATTATCCTGCATTAACACGAAGTTTTCACCAATAAAACCGGCAAAAGGTACGATGTAGTCCTCGAGTACTTTCTCAATGTACCGTTGAGAAGTAAATCCTTTTGATCGACGGCCAGTATTCGCTCCGGAAATGAACACAAGATCTGTCTTCGCCTCCAATGACATGCCTCCGCAGAACATGCATGAACCACCGCCATATGAGACTCGTTCTTTAATGCAACAATGTGCAAATCGCTCTCCTGGTCTTCTATACACTCTTTCTCGCCCATCGTTGCCATGTAAACACATCCTGCACTCGTCAGAGAACATGACTGTTCTCCATTGTTCTTCTGTCTAATCCAAATGCTCTCGAGCGAACTGAAGGCGGGCTCGCCGGTGGGCTGGGGTCAATTTCGGCCCGTTTGCTGTTCTGTGTGCAGTCAGATTATTTTCTTGAAGTCGTTTTCTAACTGTCCACCGACTGAATTCGGATTCACGATCTTCTTGAAGCCGCTGTCCTAGTTGAACCGCAAACGACGATTTCGCAACGAAGTAGTCACAATAAAGCGGTCATCACGCTGTGTTGTAGCACGAGGTATGCCAGATCCTTGTCGCCGTCTGAAGCCGAAATTATGGGACGAGCTGAAAAAAAGGGTTCGAGCCAGAGATGTTGTTTCAACAAGTCTCCAGGTGCTACAACAGGCGATCGCAGAGGAATGGGAGGCGATACCTCGAGATTTGGTGAAAACTTTGATAAACTCGATGAAACATCGATTGGAAGCTGTCATTCGGGCTGATTTCCATGTTTTAATTCGATTTTTACCACTAATTTTCATGCTGATAAATTCACAAAAAACGTGCACTTCAGATGTTAACCTCAAAAATCACTTTGTTGACATGGTATAAGTACAAAAATGGGACCACTGGATAGGTGTTGAAATAGACTTTGAATCTGCATTCAAGAAAATTGAACAAACATTGGATTTTTTGATATTTTTGAAATTTTGGTGAAAATTTATCAATGTGCGAATTTTTTGCACCCAAGTGTATTTGCAACTCAAACAAAGTACTCAAAATACTCAAACCCACCAAGTAATTCAGAACATTTTCAGTTTTTTTTTACCAATCGTCTGTTTCACAAATTCCATCAACAAATTTTAATTTACATCAGATTCCACAGTAATTTCCATTAATTTTCTGATCGATTTAGCAATATATGACAATTCACGATTTCATTCAATGGTTTGTAACAAATTAAAGAAATTTAAAAGTTCAATAAAATTTAAAATTTAAAACGCAATAAAATTCTAAAAGCAATATTCGTAAATGTCAGCGTTGAACCGATGTTTAATACATTGCTTATTGATATGCCTTAATAACGAATCGAGGCTCCGAATAAGTAATATTTATATTTATATTTATATTTATTATTTTTAATATCCATTAATTAGAGAAGCATCGTCTCAGTATATGTATAGATTTGGGAACAGAAATATGTAGATTTAAAGATAAAGCCGTTGAACTAGGCTTTATGTCTTACTTGTTTATTTATCTAAGTAATCTCAACCTAAATTTAAGGGTTTACTATTAAGTAAGAACCTGGGGTCAGTCTGATTAAATGTAAAATACAAATTTAAAAATTAATAAACAGCAACTTAATAGACCTTTGCTGGAAACATGTCTGATCGACAATTTGTTTAATTTTCGGTGGTTAATATTAAAATCTAAAATTGATAATAGTTGGGAGATAAAATAATTGAAGAATATTAAATTAAAACAATCTACCTTACCTACAAGAAATCTAAGAAATATTATGCTGGGAATGTCAATATTAATACTGATCGATTCGTTTTTTTTCGAATAAATTTCTGACGAAACTAAATAATGCTACAATATGCTATTAACCACCAGATGACTGACGAATAGTGTCCTCGCAAGGATGCTTTTAGTTTTAGTTGTCATTTTTATTGAAAGTGCTCGGATCATGTCCTTTTTATTATAAACAGTTGTGCTTTGTCATGCTTAATTTGTAACACAAGTTTGTAGCAAAATGATTATGCTATAATCATGCTATAATGATGCTGTAATCATTATATTAGTATTTTTCATAACGGCTTATCGACCTGCAAATTAACAATTACAGAGTGAAGGAACGTACAAGGATTTAACCTTACAACCGTTAACCTTGTGACATTAGGCTTGTGCAGATATATTGAAATTTTGCCCGTTTTTAGCTTTAGATAAATTTGGTAATCTGTCCCCTCAACACTTTTTGTCAAAAATAATTCATAATTGTGAGTATAGTCGTAACAAATCAAACTTTACTTACGATTCTAGGCCTATTCCACTAGCACATTTCCACTAGACACAATTCCACTGCACACAATTCCACTGGCACAATTCCACTTGGCACAATTCCACTGGGCACAATTCCACTTGGCACAATTCAACTTGCACAATTCAACTTGCACAATTCAACTTACACAATTTAACTTTTTGATAATCAAACGCATTTAGGAAGGTAAATCGCGCGCGCGATTTACCATCCTTAATGCGTTTGATTATCAAAAAGTTAAATTGTGCAAGTTAAATTCGTTTAATTATAAAAAAAGTTAAACTTAAAAGCTACCTGAAGAAAGAACTACGAATGTTAAATACGAATTAAACGAAAACACGAATTGCATGCAGTGAAATTGTGTCTAGTGGAATTGTGCTAGCGGAATAAGCCTAGAATCGTAATAACTACAGCAACAGAAATATTTTTTACCCTTGCTATCTTCACCAATTTTTTTAAAGCTATCCCATTCTTTTATTATCAATAAGCTTTTTTACACATTGCAGTTTTTTATTAATTTAAAATCCATAGTTATAATTATCTTCGTAATTATGTTTCAATCACACCAATAAAATATTAAAGTGTGTGTTTACGTTTCATTAGTGTAACTGTACAAGTTATAATGCAAGTTAAATTGTGCAAGTTAAATTGTTCCCCAGTCGAATTGTACCAAGTGGAATTGTGCCAGTGGAATTGCGTCCAGTGGAATTGTGTCTAGTGGAATTGTGCTAGTGGAATCGCCCGGCTACCTTACTTACAGGACTTTCGGATTAAATAAAATCCTTACATTTACGAACGCAATGAAACCTCTTACGTAATGAATGAGACTCGAATGGAATCCGAAGTGAAAATTATTGTGAAAATAAAATAAATGGAATAAACACCTAAATCAGTAAAAAATGTTTATTTTTATTGGTTAAATAAAATACTCATATACTTAAATTCATTAAAACAAAATGAAATTGGAGAAGTCCTTGTAGACGCCGCTATTCCAACCCTACCTTTGATCACCCCTTCTAAATTAGGGTCTCTCGTAGTACGTAATAAATTCATCCCCTTTGATCTTTTAGAATGTCTTTTATATCTTACTTAATATCAGTGAATATACGGAGGTTCAAACTTATACGGTTTTGCACCACTTAGCCAAAGACATTCATTCACTTTGATTACTTTACGAAAAAAACATACAGATAAATGATCAAACATCATAAAATAAAATTTTCAAATGGTACGTGTAGCTCCTCCTACAAATTCTGCATATTCATTCTGGAGCTCAAAGAGAATTTTAGATTTTGATTTCCATGGCGATTCTTAAAATTTTCCGATATGCCCTCTTTTATGTACAAAGTGTCATAGAAAGTAAGCAGACTTGACATTTTCTGGTTTGAATAACCCTACTTTGAGGTCAGTTTTGGCTCGAGTGATAATTTTGCTTTATAACATTAAATTAAATATTTTTGTCTTTGATTTGAACTATATTATGGCCAAAGTGTTTAATTTTTTATTTTTCGGCAACTTAAGAAAATAAAAATAGAGTTCAGGTAGCAATCGAACGACAATTTTAAGGAGCAATTTCAATCCATTCAATTTTCCTTTTGCTCGGTAAGCATAATAAAAATGATCTCTGTTTAATTCCAAACTAAGGTAAATACTAATAATAGTCACGCTGACTAATGACTTTATATAATCGTATAAGGTTTCTTCTTCTCTCCTGTTTGCGTTTGCAGATTAAATTATTTGTTTTCAATTTAAAAGCTCTTTAACATTATCCGACAAATAAATAAACTATATTTGGATGTTAAAATAACCCTTTGCCAATTTAAATTAAACTACACAAATATACGGTCATAAATTTTTTTTTTTATGACATAATTAAATTGTGTCCAATTGATTTTAACTATTTTCCAAAAAACAGATTAGATTTCATTTAATTCTGATCGTCAAAAGTTATAGATTCGATAGAACACGTAAGGAATTCATTTTTCGCAAGGACAAGCAAGGAATTTATTAAGGAAACCAAATTTAGAAGGCGTAATCAAATATAAAATATTAAGTATAAAATTGAAAAGTTACAGGTACAGATTTTGACGCGATGTTGACTCCTCCGCTACCGTTATAGTAAAATCAGTACATGTTATATTTTACAATGCATTTATTGGTTTTAAATTTATTTAATTTGGTAAATGTTTCAAATTCGTTTGCAATTCGGAACAATTTTGATTCATTTTGGAAATATGTAGTGTCATTCGAAAATCCTATGCTAAGAAAAAGAACCTATACCACAGATAAGAATATCAGATGAACCAAACCCGAATGATTTTGCGGTTTTTTGAACTGGAACTCAATATTAAATGAGTCTGTAATATTTTATCTTGAACTCAAAATAATACAAAAATGATTCAAATAACACCATCTATCGTAAATAAATATAAATATGTTTGAACAAATATTTACTTTTATTGAATATTTTTATTTGTTTAAAGATAAATTATTACAACAAAAATAGGCAAAATCACGTAAATAATAAAGAGCTTATTAAAATGTATCTCTACTAACCGTCTTTCTTTTATTAAAAGTTAGATGGAACCCCAGTAAAAATAATTTAAAATGGTATGAGTTTAAGGTTTTGGGTTCCAGAATGAATTTTTATCTGTGTCTATACTTAATCCGAAAAACTACCAAATTAATTACTACTCAGTAAATGTAAATCTTTTTGCTAACGGTATTAGATATATTTTTCGAGTTGAGGACATATTCGCGAGGGCGCGATAGGGCGAAAATCAAAATCCCGAAGGTACAAAATCCCGAGGTTACAAAATCCCGTAATTCCATGCAGAATCCAATTTTATTCGGGATTTCCTCGGGATTACGGAGTGGGTTTTAAATGATTTTCTAAAAGAGGGTTGGCTACCTTTTCTAAAAAATCCAGAAAAAAAAACAGAAACACAATTATCAAAGTGCGGCCCAAGTTAAAATTAAAATTTATAAAATGTTGTATAATAAAATTTCAAAAATTTATAAATTTCATAAAAATTTTTAATAAATATTTGTGATAATGGAAATTGCTTCGTCAAGCTTTCAGACATAGATCTAAGGAATTGTATGATCGTATTGCCTCACTGATAGATTTACCACAAATGTTTCAAGTGATGAGAATTTTTTCACACATTATAATTTATCAAAATATTTTTTTCTGGATTTTCTTCTGGATTGCTTATCTGGTAATTTCTAGATTTTTTCGGGCAAATGTAGTGATCCCCCCTCCGTTAAAGCGCGTTAATGTTGCTGCAACCGCGATCCCCACTTTGTTTTCTAGCGCTCTGTTGGGCAAAATTTTGAGCTGCACAGGAGGACCGTCGTTAGTTTGGTTTAGTAGTGCTGAAATAGTCTGTTTCCGTTTTGATCGAACTCATCTACGGCGTTAAAAATCTTAAGATTTTCTTATACCGCCAATAAATTAATGTAATATTTTGTAGATAATTTTATGTACTAAATATTGAGAAATTACAAAAGACACAAATTAACATAGTTAATTAACGAAAAAATTTTGATACAAAATTTCAAACAGCGTATGCCTAGTTACTTCCGTCAAATAATAATAAGAAAAGGTTTACGTTACAAAAGTCGCTATTTAGAATAATGAAAAGTTAGGCATAGCTTGTCTTATTGACCCTTATGACATCTATGAATGACTAGCATGAACTAATTAACAATTTAGAAAAGACGAAGGAGGGTACACAGCAGAGATGAAATTTACATAAATCCCAAAGTATTAAGATGTTGAGCAACAGGCGACTAAATTACGCTTTAAAGTACTTTTTAATTTTTTTGATGTGTTAACATATTTCAGCGATAGGTGTAAAGCATTGACCAGCGAGTCTTTAAGCATCCGTAATAAAACCTTACAGAATTTAACGAAAATGTATTGTTAAGGAAATTTTGACAGATCGCCCAGCGAATCCGTAACACGATTTGATAACAAAAAACAAAGAATATTTGTAATTGTATTTTAAAACAATAATTTTTTTGTCACATAACGCTACATAATATATTATGAACATATTTAAAATATATATAAGACATTATTTTAATTAATAAAACATAAATAGACAATGTTTCACTGTTTGACGTTTCTTCCTTCAGTTTGGGCGGTAATTTTCGCTCTTGTTAAAGAATGTTAAATGACATTTCAAATTTAACGAAACTGAACGAAAAGTTCTTAAAGTTTCGCTGGTCAATAACATGCATGTTCCTATGGTCGCATTCTTACTTAAATTTCTTAAAGACTCGCTGGTCAATGCTTAACTAAAAGTGATAAAAGCATATTTGAACTATTTTCTTTTTCTTAGGAGTGTTCAGTTAAAACGTTAAATGCTGATTTTGTGAAAAATTAGAGACAGGTATTCTGTTGCTAAATTAACCAGGTCTTAGAAGTCGGCACAGATAATTTGTTTAGAATTACGAGTAAACATTTTTTTTTTAGACTTATGATATTAAAATCACTTATATACATATATACAATTTTTGCCTATTTATAATATTAATGTAATGTTTTCAATCAAACTAAATTTAATTAATTCCGAAAATTACTTCAAAATTAGAGAAAAACGGAATTCGCTCGTAGTATGGCATTTTACATTTGAATTTCATTTTTCTCTGACTCTTTTTCTCTAATTTGTTGCTGTTAATCAATCTCCCGGCATTATTCCGTTCAACGTAGATGATCTATTGGAAAAGTTCAGCGGTGTTATACGTTAATCATCCCGGGCCATTCTAATAATGCTACACCTGTCACTGTTGAATCTGCGAGTGCTCAAATTCAACCGCCCCAAGCGGAGTTTATTTATGCCTCAAATTCGGTAACACCACTGAACCGGCTGCTTTACGGAAATTTCTAAGTATGGTAAGCTGGTAATCTCTGACGGTGAGATTGAGTGTCGGGTGCTTGTGTCAGTTAGCCATGACGTTAGTCGGCTCAATTTCATTTCGTTCAAAATCGCCGTTGATTTAGTCCATTTCAGCAAACTCCTTCAACTACACATATGGCCTGCCGGAGCATTGGTTCGAGAGTTTCTACCTCGTCCAAAAAACTGCAGACTGATGCTTGTGGAATAATACCGTAATCTACCAATGTTAATAGTAACGTTTTCTATCGACCTAAACTCCATAATATTATGCTCACCATTTCATCAAATAATTCCAGCAACAATAATCTACACGTATATTACCAAAACAATAGCGGGATACCTATAGCAAATATCATTCAATTTACTCATCTATTTTGTCTTATAACCAGGACATCGATACTTTTACGGAAACCTAGTTGAATTCAAATCGGAGGAATATTTTCGTTCATGCTACACCGTTTTTCGTAGTGATCGCGATTTAAATATTAGAGAGATCACTGATACATAGTGGTGTGATCGTTGCCGTCAATTGTGACTATGGTGAGTCAATTTGGGAGTCTATACCGTTTGGTAGTACTGCATACATTTACCAAGGATTTATTGAATTTATTGCCAATAATGTTGAACCACTATTTAATAAAACTGATCAGGTGTTGATTGTGGGCGACTTTAATCTGCCAAAAATCTCTTGTTGCTTGATCGATGACCAGTTCATGGGATCATCCGTTGATATCACTTCTAGCTGTGTTAGAAAGTTTTAAGATTTTGGAACGCGTCAATTCAATACAATTTTTAATGAGTTTGAACGTATCTTGGACTTAGTTTTTCCATCTTGCGAATTCATCGACATATGGTAGAATTTTGTCCAGATGTAGCGGAACATCACACGCCACTTTGAATTAAATTTTAATTTTTAGATTATGATTTTTATAATTTTATTGAGAGCGATTTTAAATTTGATTTTAGGAATGCTGATCTGGTGAGTGTTTCCTGATATTTGAGAAAAACATTTATAGTTTCTATATTTAAATCTTTAAGAAGGCGTGATATTGCATGCTACAGAGGTATCTCAATTCTCTCGATTACACCTAAACTTTTTGAATCGTTAATAAAATCTATAATTGAGATTCATATTATTAAACGCATAAGTGCGCGTTAACACGGCTATGTTCGGGGTAAATCAACAATTACTAATTTGATGGATTTTTGGGGCGACATTTTCGAGACTGTTGGAAACCGTGCCCAGGTTGATGTTGTCTACACAGATTTTTCGAAAGCTTTGATTGAGTTCGGATCCGATTTCTTTCCAATAAAATGGATCGCATCTTATCTGCCATAAAGCCATCAATGTGTGAGTATTTCGCAGGTCCGTTATACCTTCTGGTTTTTTTCAAGGCAGCTCATGCCAGGTATGGGACCTTTACTGTTCACTGTTTTTATTGGCGATATTGCTCAGTGCTTCAGGTTTTATAAGTGTACATTGTATGCTGACGATTTAAAAATATATGCTATAATTAATTCTTTAATTAACACTGCGCAATTGGAAGACGAATTTGTTGTCTTTTATGATTGGTCCGCTTAGATTAAGTTGCCCTTGAACACGTGCAAATGCAAAGTAATACCTTTTGGTCGATCACGCTTATCTAGCATATAGGCCCCTTATTTTTTAATGGATGCACAAATTAGCAGAGTTTCTGATATTCGTGATCTTGGCGTTATTTTTTCGTGCAACCTTACAATTAATAATCATATGGACTACATTACAAGCAGCGGGTATTCTATATTGGGTTTCATTAGGCGTAATGGGAGGGAACTTTATGACTCTCTAATGATTTAGGAACCGTTCTATCACACCCATTTCGAGAGAATCGAAAGTATTCAAAAATATTTTTTGATTTATGCATTATGTCGTTTACCTAACATGATCCATTGTTTTGTTTGTGAGTCCTATATAAATCGTCTCGCGTTAAAAAAATTTACAAACTTTAGAAAGCAGACGCAATATTGCATCTACCATGTTTTTTGTTGTATAATCGATTGCCCTGAGCTGCTTGAGAAGTTTTGTATTAATACTCCTCAGCGATCCTTAAGATATTGCCCGGGTTCATTACGTACTCCGTTTAATACTAACAATTTCATTAATTCCGCACCACTTATCAATGTCTTTAATGAGTTCAATAATAAATATGAGTGTTTCGATTTCAACATATCAAGAGGGTTGTTTAGGAAACGGATGAGGCCATCATAATTTCAATATTGTTTGAATTAGTAATTCTTTTTGATGTGAAAACATCTTTAGCGAGGTAAGTCAAAACTTTCATGTAAAAAAAAGGAACGGAAAATCCGGTCCGATCGAGTTTGGTTATGCGGGGAGTGTAGGAAACAAAAACTATAAAAGTGGTAAACAGATTCGAATGATATTCTCTAAATATGTATGCCAGGAACAGCCGCAGGAATATCCAACTGATCAAATCAGCGAAGATTGCCGTGTATGAGTAACGGTGTACTGTATTTCAAAGCGTACAGGGCAGGTTTAGATGATTAACTTAACAGAACTGTACTCGGCTTAAGCTCACAGCGACATTCATAGATATACTGAAATTTAGTCGTTTGTATTTTTCTTTGTCAACAAATAAATTAAAAATTTCAATTTTTAATTAAACAATTAATATCGGTAAGGTTATCGTCCTCCAAACCGAATGTAGAATAACTTATTGACTTTTTAAATCAAAAATGTAACGCAATTTAAATACTGAGCGAACGGCAGCCGTCTATCTGCATTGGTTTTTCCTGCCCATCGAAGAGGCTGAAATGATGATGAAATAATTCAATGGCTACTTATACATAAAATATTTCACATACTACTTTTGCGAGTTGAGCGTGAACCCGTTTTCTAATTTTTTATGATAGAATTTTTAAAGATTGAAAATTGTGTTTTTTTTTGTTTTACTTATTGTGGCGTGTGATTAATTATCATATTTATATTTTTTTTACATATTTGATAAATAAATAAACTTTGAAGAAATTTTCGGATTTAATTAAATTTAATTTGATTGAAAACATCATAACGTTATAAATGGACAACAATTTTATATAAAAATGATTTTTGTATCATAATTTTATAAAAAATGTTCACTCACGTTTAGAATTTTCGCTTGGTGTTGTGTTTAACATTTAAAGAAAGGATGAAATATACTAACTAAACTAAAAATCATTTACATTTTACACCGAACAGAATACCACCACAACCCACAAATTACAATTACAAGAACAAGGCCACCCTCCTTGCCCACCAAAATTACAACGAAAAAGCGTTATTATGTTAGTTGGCCGCCGGTTTTCGAAATTTTTAGTCGAAATTCGAAGTGTTGGCCTACGAAAAATGATTCGTTTTTCTTAAGGTGCTGTCTAACGTTTACAGAAAAAATTGAATATAAATATTTTTTGAAAGGACTGAAATGTTGAACAAACGTATGGAAGTACTTTTTATTTTCAGAAGAACCGAAAAAAGTACTAAAGGATCAACTTTTTCATCCCTAGTACAGCAATATTATATAATTATTTTACAAGGAGAATATTGATAAAAAAATCTTTATGTACATGACGAATGTGCAAATGATTACTGATATTTAAATTCCCCTTATATACTTATTTTTTTAAAAAAATTATCGATAAAGCGACTCTCATTTTATTTCAAAACTTTTAATTTAAATTCGGAATAAATTTATAAATAAAAAAAAAAAAATCTCAATTCTATTTTCATTATATCCAATTAAAATAAAAATTGTGAAAACCACTGAGTTAATTACTCGTGATTATAGAGTGATAATTCAAACTATGGAAAACTAAAAACCGAATAATTATTTTAATTGTTTTTATCTGTAACAACAAAACATTTAAAAACCACCAACTTAATATTTTTTTTTTGCTTGCGATGCCTCTCAAAATGGAGGGTGGCTTTTCGGCCGCAAATTTATGCAAAATGTCAAAAATTTCAACCTGAACTTAAATTTGATTTATTTTGTTAGGTTTCGTCTACTGCATTTTTAACATCATTTCATGTTTACACTGTTGTGTCATTGTAAGTATGCAACATTCATATGAAAACAAAATTGTGTTGAAACGAAAGATTTTCATCGTCATAAAGATGGGTTTTACAATTTCGCTTACTATAGAGAACTATACGTGTATTATTATTATAAATAAATGCTCTTGTTAAAAAATATTTTCCACTCTAGGATTTCCTTTTATTTAATTTTTTGTATATTTATGTACAAACATATTATTATTACACTTTGTATATGTGTATACAATACAATAAATTCAATTGAAATTTTTTTGAGTGGCTTGACCCGTCACAAACATTTCAACATTAAAAAAAAAGCTAAATTATAATAATAATAATTTTAAGTGGTGAATGCGATTCTGTTATAATTCAAAAATGGTGTTTGGGCTTATGTTAATACATAAGAGGAAAATAAATGAATATACACTCGTACGTTTTTATTTTGTTTACTTTTATTTTTGTCGGGGAAAAGGGAAAATATATTTTTATGAAAATTATTATTATTTTTCTTTTTTTTTTAAATTTTATTTATGGAAATTATTCTGGTTGATGATAAAAATATAAATATATTTATTTCAATTTTCTATTTATGACATTTAATATATTTTGCATGTTATTAAAAACGACAGAACAAAAAATAGATTTCGGTTGATATAAACAAAAATAATTTGCATATTTATGAATTTTTATGTTTTTATATATTTTAACAATTTTTTTTTGGGAAATTTACAACAAAAATAATATTTTTATAATAATTTGCGAGTATATAAATGTACGTTATATTGGATATGTATCTCTGATTGAATTATTTGTTAGCACTTACCGAGTAGAAATTCAAAAAGTTTCATTAAACTTTAAAATAATTTCATAAGTAAATAAATCTGAATTTGGTGAATATATAATTTCATAAAATGAAATATATTTTAATATTTTAAGCATACCCCTCAACAAACGCCATTGTTTGTATATTATCGCATTATTATTGTTTTCCACGTTATCGTTTCTACATAATTTTAAGTTTTATACATATGTATATGTATATGTAGCTCAACTTTTTTTTTTGCATATATCGAAAATAAAGTTTTTCGCAGACCTTCATATCTCATCATCCATGTTTATGGAGATAATTTTCATAATAAATTAATTTACAGTCAATTTTTGGATTTTTGGGTGTAGTTCATTTGGGTATACATGCAGGTTTAATTAACTAACTTAATTTGCCTTTTTGTTATGTTTTAAACTAATATTTTGTTTTCTTTATTGTTACAGGTAAATATTCAACTTCATGTCTTGCACACGGCAGCCACTTGGTTAAGTATTAAAAATCGATAAGCTTTATTTACACCCCTCTTATGCAGTTGATTTATCACAATACAATAATTTCAACAACACTTTTTAATTAAAAAAAAAAAATAAAATTTCCACCACCACATTGTATTTAAATTTCTCATTTTCGAGCTGACATTCTTATTTATATAATATATACATACAATCCAAAATAAATCAAACCATTAACTCATCAATGTCATTAGCAACCATTTTCATCAAGTACAAATTTTTCCAATATAAATGATATGAAAATGAGATAAGGATGGCAAAAAATTAAGAGGAAAAACCACTATAATTCTTATAATAAAATAATTATATTACCTTTAAAAAATATTAATAAAAATTGGGAAAATGGGAATTTTTTTATATATACTTTTTATTTTTAATCAAAGTATCCCACTTCTAATCTTATCGTATTATCTTCTTCTCTGCACACAACACAGCTACTAACCATTATCAAATGGAATTTTTAATTTAACTTTGAAAGTACCTATTTCTCGGTCTTTTGTGTATCTGCTAGGTAGATATACGAAAAAATGCACCCTCTTAAATCGTTTTTAAGAAGAAAACTAATTTTCAATAACAATAATAATAAGAATGATCGTAATAATAATAAAAATATGGAAATGTAAGAGAAAATTATTAATTTTTTATTGGTTTTTTTGAGTTTTACATTTTCTTCTCCAATTTAGGACTGTTAAATGTTACGTGTAGAAAACAAAAAGAAAAGATAATTTGATTAATTTTTGGTTTGTATGCAGGACATTTCACAGTATACTGTGAATATTTTAATAACTCGTTTACTTACACCGGTGTAAAGTTTTTGGACACTTTTTTTTTTGGGACAAAAATTTAAGCGAGTGTACTGTGAAGTTTTTGGACAAAATTCAGATTTCAGAAAAATAAAGTTTTTGGACATATATTTATGCGGGTATACATCCTTTAACATAGTATTTAACAAAAATTACGTTATTCAAATAAAATAGGCCTCAAATAATTTCTAACATTCATTTCTAATTTTTTTTTTCAACAAACCAACGAATTAAGCGCCGTTTTGAAATCTTCATATGAGCCGTATGGCTTTTGCAAAAAAATTTTGAAAGTTAACAAATCAACGAATTTCGTTTGGAACAAGGACGTTGTTCTCTATTATACCAAATAGGACGAATCTCAAAGATTGACTCATATAGTGACTATATAGGTTGTAAAGGGCATACATTGCGAAATTCAAATCACTTCATGCAATCACTTCGAGAACAACGTCCTTGTTCCAAACGAAATTCGTCGATTTATTAACTTTCAAAATTTTTTTGCAAGAGCCCTACGGCTCATATCAAAATGGCACTAAGTGATTTCAATTCCGCAATGTATGCCCTTTACAACCTTTATAGTCACTATATGGGCCAATCTCTGGATTCGTCGTATTTGGTATAATTGAGAACAACGTCCTTGTTCCAAACGAAACTCATCGATTTGCTAATTTTCTAAATTTTTTTGCAAGAGCCCTACAACTCGTATCAAAATGGCACTAAGTGATTTCAATTCCGCAATGTATGCCCTTTACAACCTTTATAGTCACTATATGAGCCAATCTCTGAGATTCATCCTATTTGGTATAATAGAGAACAACGTCCTTGTTCCAAACGAAACTCATCGATTTGCTAGTTTTCTAAATTTTGTTGCAAGAGCCCTACAACTCGTATCAAAATGGCACTAAGTGATTTCAATTCCGCAATGTATGCCCTTTACAACCTTTATAGTCACTATATGAGCCAATCTCTGAGATTCGTGCTATTTGGTATAATAGAGAACAACGTCCTTGTTCCAAAAGAAATTCGTCGATTTCGGCTACATGCTAACATGACTACGGCTCATATCGAAATGGCACTAAGTGATTTCAATTCTGCAATGTACGCCCTTTATAACCTATGTATATAGTAGTTCATTTTGTGGGGTGTTTTTTATCTTTTTTGTGCTTCACCTGGGATCGATTCCGTATCTAAAATAAATGATTTTGCCCACTTAAGGAAATTTTTTGGATGTAATTTAGAGGTTGCCACAGTCAATTTTTACTAAAAATTTTGAAGTAGGCGCTTGTCGTGGTTTGTGGTCATGGTTATTTGAAATTCTTTGTTTTGTTTAAAAAGTTTTTCCACAATATGATTAGAAAATTTTGGTTACTTCGTTCTCCCGTAGAATCATTTGCTGAAATAAAAGAATTGCCAAAACATAGTGATGTTTTGCGCCTCTTCTTGTTTTATCATATGTGTGAAAAAAGAACAATTTCTGAGAGTGCGAACAAAACAGTGGCTGCAACAATCGGGATCTTGGAAGAAACTTGATTTACCAACAGCTGAACACCGGAACATGGACAAAATTCAAAAAACTCCACAATTCTTGGTATAATTTGAAAAAACACAAAAAATTAGCTTCTTCCAAGAAAACGGAATTCGTAAACAGTTTGTCATGTCTTTTTAACGTGGGTCATTTATCGCCATTCGTTTAGCAAACTCACCGAAACTTTTATGTTTTTACAATTGTAATAAAGACAATGAACGGTGCTCATACGCTGCACAATTCAACGCTGAATTCGGGAATAACTCTTTAGTAGAAGCACAAGCCAGTGTAAGTCAGATTAGATGTGAACGTTCAGGACCCAGGATTATCGAAATGTATGAAGAATCTGACAGTGAATCGAGTTCCTCGTCTGTGGGTTTTTATTGCCCGTCACCTGAACCCAAGAAGAGACGGATCGCCAACAAAAAGCCTCTGAATTCATTCGTTTGTAATACTGCCGATCGCGCAAAATTATCAAATGGTTAAATGGCATACGTTGTCGGAACAGCGGCGTCGGCCTTCGGCCATTCGATAGACGAGGTATCTTGCTCTGTGAGCACAATTAGAAGACATCGTATGAAAGAACGAGAAGAATTATCACGATCTATAATAGAGGAATTTCACCCAAACAGTTTTTTAACAATTCATTGGGATGGAAAAATTATGGACGATAACGAACAGTGGGGAAAAGTGGATAGAATGGCGGTCATTGTTACTGGGTTTCGGATCGAGCAAATTCTTGGAACCCCAAAGATACCGTCAGAAACAGGTGAAGTCATGGTGGACAACTTAAATAATTTGATTCAAGAACACAACTTAGCTCGAAATATAAATGCGATCTGTTTTGATACGACTTCAAGCAACACTGGGCGTTATAAGGGAGCTTGCGTACGTTTGGAAAGACTTTTTTATTTCGCTTGTAGACACCACGTTTTGGAGCTCATAGCATCGGCTGCATTCAATACTTTATTTGAAAAGTCAACTGGCCCAAATATCCAACTATTTGAGAGATTTAGGAAGGAGTGGGATTCTGAAGGAATATCCCGAGAGGAGTATAAGTCAGCAATCCTGGACGACCAATTGAGAGATCGTGTGACAGAAATAAGACGTCAAACAAGGCTTGTTGTAGAGGAGCACCTGAAATTTAATCATGCTCGAGCAGATTACTCGGAGTTACTGCAACTTTGCCTATTATTTGTCGGTGAAGATCTGAATCCCGGGATTGTTATTCGCCCGCCTGGTGCTGTTCATCGCGCTCGATGGATGGCCAAATTGATTTACTCATTAAAAATATATCTGTTGTGAGATCAATTTTTTTTGGAACCGACAGAAGTCCATGCCCTACGAGAATTCAATTTTTTCATTGTCAAAATTTATGTTCGATACTGGTTCTAATGTGAGAGTGCCCGTTTCGCGCCATTCAATGACCTGTACCTACTTAAGGAGCTCACTAATTATAGAACGATAAATGAACAAATTTCACTGGCGACAGTTAACCAATTTTCAAAACACCTCTAGTATTTGCACGAGAGTTTGGCTGCCTTATCATTTTTTGATGACAGAATACCTAGATCGATGAGAATGAAGATGTGCGAAAAATTGAGAGCAGTCACCGTACCTAATGAGGGGAATAAATTTTTAAAACCTAATAATCGTGACATCCATAGCTATCAAATTCACGATTTTATAAATGCAAATACGGGAAACTTTTTTACTAGCTATGATATTATTATGGAATTTCTGAATTCTGACCCGGCATCCTGGAAAAATCGCGCGTCTTATCTTCAAGCTCGTGAAAAATTTCTAAACCAAAAGTCGTCAATGATGTCGCGGAGCGATCAATTTCTCTAGCTCAAGATTTCAATGGTCTAGCAGGCAGGAGTGAAGAACAACAGTATTTGTACAACACCGTAGCTCACCATAGGAACGTTTGTGCGAGTAATAAGAAAGAAGATTTGAAATTAGGATTTGAATCTGCGAGTATTCTGTAATTTAGTTGAATAAAAACTGTTATGAGAAATAATTCAAGAAAGACTTTAATTTTTATTAAAAACAATTGTTATTATTGGAAACAATTATTATAAAAAACAATAATTTTTACGTAATTTATTACGATAGTTTGTGAAGTTTCAAACACTGGTTGAAACATCGTTTGTTTGTTCTTCTTGTCATAATTTAAGCTTCAATATTGTTTCTTGTAACTTCAATAAAGTTTCTTGTAAGAAACCATTGTCATCAGACCGGATTTACCAAATAATCGGCCATAAATTTCGAGTCAATAGGAAGTGAGGTCGTCATTTCTAATTTTTCATGAAAAATTGACTGTGGCAACCTCTAAATTAAATCCAAAAAATTTCCTTAAATGGGCAAAATCATTTTTTTTAGATACGGAATCGATCCCAGGTGAAGCACAAAAAAGATACAAAATACCCCACAAAATGAACAGGGCTACTATATACTCAATCTCTGAGATTCGTGCTATTTGGTATAATAGAGAACAACGTCCTTGTTCCAAACGAAATTCGTCGAATTGTTAATTTTCAAAATTTTTTTGCAAGAGCCCTACTTCGCAATGTATGCCCTTTACAACCGATATTGTCACTATATGAGCCAATTTCTGAGATTCGTGCTATTTGGTATAATAGAGAACAACGTCCTTGTTCCAAACGAAACTCATCGATTTGTTAATTTTCTAAATTTTTTTGCAAGAGACTCATCAAAATATCAAAGTGGTGATAAGATCTTTGATTTGTTGAACAGAATATTGGAAATGAATGGTAGAATTTATTTGAGGCTTGTTTTATTTGAATAACTTTATTTTTGTTAAATACTGTGTTAAAAGAAGTACACTCGCATAAACATATGTCTAAAACTACTTTTTCCTATAATCTCAATTTTGCCCAAGAAATTCACAATGTATACTCGCATAAATTTTTGTCCAAAAAAGTGTCCAAAAACTTCACACCGATTTTACTTACTCGTTAATATGTGTACATCGATATATTTATGTACATACATATTGATTTAAAATAAAACGTTGAACCTTTGAATCAAATTTCAATAATAATATTATATCAAACAAATCCCAATTCTGGATCAATATCAAAACAAAAAACAAGAAATTTGCATTCCCATTTTCCTTTAATCTCAAGGATTGTTTTTTTGGTACTCGTAGCATAGGATAGCATATTTATTTTCCTTATAAATATTGTTTTATTTTATTTTGTGTATGTATATACATACATATGTATGTATAAATACATTTATTTATTTAATTTTGAATGTTTTGTATATTTCGAAATGATAAGATATAATTTTTGAATTTTAGAGATCAAACAAAATAATACTACAAATCCGAGATAAGGATTCTTAGATACCGATGCAAGATAAAAGGACCGTAAATCTATTGTGAAAACTAATATGTGTACAATTGTTAACGCATAACTTTATGTTAATAAAAAAATATTATAAGTGTTATAGTAGTCGAATAGTCCATATTATGGATTATGATCGACTTGAAATCATTTCAAGAACTGCTGTACTAAAAGGATTTGATATTACATTTCAAAGTAAAACTACAAAAAATGTTGATAACACTTCTCATTTTTTGAATTATATATTGGATTAAAATACATGTGTGAGATAAATGGGAAGGCTATTTACAGTCCAAATGCATGCATAGTATGTAAAAACATATCCTTCTCTGTACAATACACTTGTAGTCAAAGAAATAAACTCATAAATTTATATGCAAAAAGCTATATACAATTATGGCAATAGAAAAAAACTATATCAACACGAAAAAGCGAAAAATTGGTGTCAATATCGTATAAAATTGTTTATAGTACAAAAACGATGCTCGCATCTACAAAAAGGACGTACATGAATTATTTTATTTTTTTTACGAAATTAATTTACAATATACATTATTCTTGTATATTTTTATTTTCTTCATTTGAATTTTATTATGTAGACATACTCATATACACTCTTGCAAAAAAGGTAAACATATCTACTCCTATTTACGAAATAAAATGTAACCTAAAGGTTGGAGAATTTGAGTCACTATATAAATCAAGATTTTGTATAAAAATAAAACCAAATCATCAGCCCAAAATAATACAATAGCAATAACAACAATAATTAATTCAAACCAAAACAACACAACTTAAAACGGAAAGAATATCTTGTAAAAAGGAAATTAATTAAATTTTTTGTGTGTACCATCTTACGACTGGAAATTAACATATTACCTTTCTAAGGAAAAGCAAAGTACAAAAATTAATAAATATTTATAACAAAAACTGTAAACTAATACATCCTTTATTTATTTAAATCAAGGCAAAAAAAAAAATAAAAATAAACTAAGAAATACAAATAAAAGGAGTTTATCCAACTGTAAAGAATTTAAATATAAAACATACAATGTATAGGAAAATTGTTTTTAAATTTTCATTTATTTTTGGGACGAACGGGAAATCTTCGGTTTAAAGGAATATTGTGTATTAAGTTTATATAATATTTGTTGAAAGTTTTTATTATGTACATAAATAGTTGTTTCGAGTTGCTTTTGTTTTTATATTTATGAATTAATTTCAATTTTGTCGAGCTGCAAAATCAATTAGGGAAGTTTTAAAATTCAAGACATTCTCATAAACTTAAATGCTAAATTAGCTTACGATTCTACTGATCTGTTCTTTTTGCTACAAGCGAAAAAATTGAAAATCACAAAATAATCATTAAAAATTGTGATTTCGTGGAGTTGTATAAACCGAGATAAAATTTAGTACGCTCAGGCAGAGCATACTTTATAGTTCAATTTCAGTTGTGAAAATAATCGGTGCTTTACCAAAAAAAAAAAAAAGATTTTCCCAAAAAATACAATCTAAAATAAAAATCAATGCTGAATTTTAGAACATTATTTCCCCCTAACCAAAAAACTTGAATTATAAAATTGAATTTATTCAATTCGAATCCACAATGAAAACTACGACAAAAAATATCTTTTAATCCATTATCACTTAGAGAAAAAATCAAATTCTGTTTTTTCCCATTCTTATCAGTTCATTGGAAAATTATTGAAAATTTCCATAGTTGAGATTTATATAAACTCATTGAATCGGAATTAAGCTGTTAAGAATTCGACCCACCATCACTACCACAGCCACAAGAATCCCGAAAATAAAGGAAACATTTTTTTTTTGCTTTCTTTTAATTCAGCATCAATGAGCTGTAAAAAGCTTGATTTTGCTTTGCATTTTGAGTTTTTAATCTTTTCTTTTTTGTATACATGTAGAGCTAGCTATATTGAATTTATTTTTTCTTTTCAATTTTTGCAGCTGTTTTTCCTGAAAATTTATGTCGCAAACATAAAAAAAAATTAAAAAGTTTTTAAAACAAAAAAAAAAAAAATAAATAAAAATAAAAAAGCACAATAGAGACTCTTTTTCGCATTCAGCAAGATTTTATCAGTTGCCAACAAACAAAAAAAAAAAAAAAAGCAGCAGCAACCAATCCAAATTAATGACCGTAATAAAAACAAAAATTTCTCGTCTTTATCAAATCGATCAAATTTAATAGACTTTTCCACTGGTTTATAAAAAAAAAGAAAACGAGATAAATGAAGTTTAAAGGAAAATACCCTTATCACATAATGTTTATTGTAAGGCCATGAGAAAAGGGAAAATTAACGCCTAAAATCTATGTCTAAATTGTTTACTTATTTTTTCATTAACAATCAGTGAATAATTAAGAAGAAGAAAAACTTTTTTTTTTTTTTTTTTTGTTTATTATATAGATATATGGTATTTTCCTATTTTCCATAATCAATAAAACTCTGATTCTTGTTAACTAAAAATATTTTTTTTCCATTTTTTCTTGTGTCATTATAAATTCAAATTAGCTTAATTTAAATTCCATTAACGCCATTACAATTCTTCCTTTATCTTTTTTTTTTGTCTATTTTTTGGGGAAAACTAAAAGAAAAATTGAAAATAATTTAATGATAATAATAAAAAAAGAGGTTTTCAGTTTAGTCCTTTTTTCGGTTTTAATTCTTTTGTGTTTGTGTGTTTGTAGTCAATATTTTTTTCTGGCTAGATAGAGCATTTAATAATAAAAACAATTTTCTTAAATTCTCTGCTATGTAGTATGTACACTAATTTAGTGAAATTAACAATAATAATGTAAAAAAAAAAAAAAATGTTAAGAACTTTTGATAGAAGAGGAAAAAAAAAGGATATTTTCTAGGCTGTTCGTGTTGTTTGTTGCTTGTGAAATGAAAAATGTAAAAGAGTACAACAACAAAAAAAAAAAAAATACATAATTTGTTTTCATGAATATGTAAAATGGCTGTTAGTGTATACAAGTAAGTACTTTAGATACTATAATTGTTTTATATTTAAATATTATAATAAACAAAAAAAAAAAATCCTTTTGTTTGAGTTGTATAAAAACTGTTTGCTGTTCTGGAGTACAAATGTTCGTGGATTAGTCAGAATGTGTGCGAATTCTATTTGTGGTATACACGGAAAATTCTTTACAATTTAAATAGTGAAATATTTTATCTTTATGATCGCTTTAATTTTGAAGGGGGCTTAGTTTTTATAAAAGTTTTAAATATTTGGCTAGGCAAACAATAGTGCAGTATGAAATAGTCAAATTCAAGATAAATTAGTGTATAATTCTTTACGGATGGTAAACCCAGTCAACAAATTTTATCTCGTTTTATCGCTGGAAAAAACTTAAAGGGCCCCTATAAAAGTCGATGCTGACAAAATTTGATAGTTTACTCAATGATAGAAGCACAAATACAGATTTACATATAATCATTTTCGTTTCCTATAAATTATTGTTCTCGGCTATTTGTCATTTCCTTCCATTCTCACATATACTGATGTAGACTTAATCGAACAAAGATAAGTTTTGGTAATAAGTTTACTAAAGGTAAGTAGTTTGGTCTATTCGAGCCAAAATAGTAAAGTTTGTCTCCAACTTAATTCAGAATTAATTAATATCATTTTTCTGTGACGTCCCTAGCAAACGGACCAGCTTAGTCGATTGAAAAATCGTTTGATCGAAATGTTTATCGGAGTAATACTAGCACAACCAATATCGAGCTAATTTTTTTCTGCAGTTTATAATCCATATAATGTATATTTCTTATAAAAATGTTTTTATTTATTCTGAGTTTTTCTTATTCGCTAACTTACTTTCTTGGAAGTTTGTAAAATCTTTTACTCTTTAAAGGGTCTCCGAAAACCAACTCTCAACGGCGGAATTTTCAATAATTTTGATGAATATTTTATTATTATGTATTATTATTTTGGGGCTACTTCAAAAATTAACTCACATTGAAAATAACAAATTGAAAAAAATTGTTTACGTGTTTAACTTTGCTCGCTCTCTCATTCTCGCTCATATTTATTATTATTTATATTTATAGACTCTCTCTTTTTAATTTTTTTCTTATTCTACTTGTGAGTTAAATTTTGAAGTGATGGTAAAATTTGTTTGTATTGCTGATACTGATAGTTCCAATTTCACCATAAATGTTTTAATTTGTGTTTGGTTAACTTAATTCGTTGGGTTAGTATTCGCCTATTAACGCATAGTATTTGACATCAGGTGGTCAATTCTCGTTCCGTGAAAAGTATTTTCAGTGAGAAATACACATTTCCGATTCCTGTTCCTTGAGAAGGGACAAATGACGTCAACAACTTTTCGTATGAATAAAACTTTCTCACTTACCATTTTGGTCGTGAGAACATAATATACAGGGAAACAAACTTCTATAAATACTAAATTTATATTTTTAGCATTAAATGATCATAGAAACTATAATATGATTCACTTTAAACTTAACTAATAAGTAAATCTAATAAAAACTATTCCGTTTATTTAAGAGAAGCCTCCAAATAATTAATTTACTGAAATTTTAAAAATAATTTGGTCATTTTTATAATTTAATTTATATTTTGACAGGCAATGACAAAAACTGATTAACTAAATATACTTTATCATTTATTTAGCTAATATTTAAACCATTTGCTATATCATTTAGCGGAAACCTATATGAAATTCGATAAAATGTTTCTTGTAAAAATGTAGCATTGCTATGAAAACCACTTATTCAACATTTTTTTCGCGATTCTTTTTCATTTGGACATCAAGAATCGCTTATTATCGTTGTGTGAAATGTTATAAATGAAAAAGATTTGATGTAAACCAAATGGAAACATTTTTTTCATTAGGTTTTTCATAGAACGAGAATTGACTGCCTGGAGTGTGATTCCGGTTCGATGGTATGATAATGAAAAAACAAAAATATCATCGAATTTTTCAATTGTTTTTGTCATTTTGATTTCGTCTTTGCTTTTTACCTTTTTATTCTATTTTATCACCAAGCTATCGAAAGCGATTCTGGTTAGATGATAATCAAAAATGATAAAATTATCATTCTTGAAAGAGAGTTTCCTATCTTGATAATATTAAATATTGGTTAATTGGTTTCGTTTTCCAAAAAAATGGTTTTGAGCATGCGCGCATTGCACATTAAAATTTTGTCACGAGAGTTTCCCTCTTTGCAATAGTAAATATTCGTATTAGTTTCCAAAAAAATAATTTTGAGCATGCGCATTGAAGTTTGATCTTGACCAATCGTAAATATTCAGGTTGTCACTAGTATAAACTAGTATAACTTTAACTAGTAAATGTGCACATTATCCAAATGTTATGTTATCCAAACATTATCCAATATTATGCAAAACACTAAAATCGGTTCACACTTGTAAGAAAACAAATTTTCGATTAATCGTTTAATATAATTAATATTATTTCGTATAATCACAAAACACCAACAGTTTTCACTTACTTAAAAATAAAAAAACCAAACTTTTTATTTTTGAATTTATTTACTTTTATTTATTTAAAATTACAACTAGTTTCGATCTTGTAAAGATCATCTACAGGTAATTTTTTGCAATTCGAACTGTTGGTGTTTTGTGATTATACGAAATAATATTAATTATAAAAAGATCACTTACGTCACTCCGCTTCAAAAAAAATTTTTTTTTTTTAAAAAATGTTTAATCGTTTAATATTCTCCGATTAATCAATCAATTTTTTAACGGTCGATTAATCGATTAACCACGTTCTACTAAAAACACGAATGGGCGAGCAAAATAATTTTTATCGTCGGTCATAAATACTTTTCAGCGACAAAAACAAAATGAAAAAATATTAATTTTTTTCACCAATTTTGACATAAGTATATCATACATCGTCAAACCCGTATCGCCATTTGTATTTTATCGATGATAATTATATCATTTTTAATTATCTTCGAAGAATCGCTTTATATTATGTTGATGGTAAAATAAAATGATAAAAGCAAATGAAAAATCCGATGATATTTTGGTTTTTTCATTATCATATCATCGAACCAGAATCGGACCCCTGGACAACGATTTTGAACGCAAAATGAGGATTGAGGAATAAGAAATTTTTATATGTACACGGCGTATAATATACATTTTGCTATTATGTGCCATGGAATATTTTTATTGTATTAGCGTATTTTCGATGGTAAATATCAACAAAGCACCTAGATATGTGTGCCATCAGCATCAAACTCGAACTTAATATAAGGGAATGGAAAGACCCAAAAAAAGGTTTTTTCATACAAATCTTAGTTATTCTGAAACGTTTGATTTAAATATAAACTTAAAAATATTTTCTGGTACGAGTATTTTTCATTGATAAAATTTTAATAAAAATGTTCAATTTTACATCGGTTCTTATGGGAAATCGTAAAATGTATCCCCCTTAAATTAAGCTTCTTTTAAAATTTGTCTGACGCTGATGGCTTATATATATAGGTGCTTTGTTATCAAAAATAAGCGATGCGTGTGAGATCGGTTCGAATTTGCTTCATGCTTACGCTCGCTTTGAGTCATAATCCCCTTTCTTCTAACATGAGGAATTCATGTTTTTGTATCTATTGTTGTTGTAACCGATGAAGACAACAACCCAAAACAAAATATACGTAATCAAAAAAAAAAAAAAAGAAAATGCTTGTGATCTTCAATAAAAAAACAAAAAGCAACATAAATAAATAGTTTTTAATTTATACATTCTTCATCGGCCACATTCGTAATATTTTAACTTTTTATTTTATTTTGGATGTTGTTTCATTATGAGTTATGTGTAGGAGTATATAAGAACATAATAAAGTTTAGTCAATATTTTAATATTTTCTCTCGATCTTCTCTTCTGAGATTATTTCTCTTGTTTATATCAAGTTATCCTTATTATTCATGTTATTTTATCTCTCTTATTTGCATCATATTAAACGAAAAAATAAAAACAAAAAACACATTCGACACCAATACAATTTACCAATACTGTTGCCTTCCGGTAATTCTCAACTCAATCCTCATTTTGCGATCAAAATCGCTATCCTGGTGAACGGTTTCACAACTTGGCCATATGTGGTCAACCGGTAAATAAATGCATTATTAGACATATTTTCAGTGAATTTGTTTCAAAATAATCTTTTTTGTGCAATTAAAAAATTAATTTCATTTAGAAAGGTTATTAATTTATCAATAATATTTGAATTTAAGAATAAATACATAAATAACCGATTACCATCTTCGGCTTATAAAATTCGTGACGCCTCTTGTCACGCTTTAAAGGCGAATAGCATCAACGAATGTATTGGAGCGTTTTATGAATTTGTGTTAAATTGAAAAATTCTTCGTCAACCTAGCAGGCACAGATCAATCATCTATAAATACAAATAAAAATGAATAATTCTATGATATATTTTTTATTGTTTTTTATGATTTAATTTTTGAAGTAGCACCATTATTTTTATTATTTTATTTTATTTATACAAGATTTATAATTTACATATATAAATAAAGTAAAAATAAGCAAAGTTAAGAGCCAATCAGCGAACCTTTAAGAAATTTAACGTAACAGTCCGCTATATGGATATTACATGTTACTGCCCAGCGAACCTTTAAGAAAGGTTCGTTCAGTTTCGTTAAATTGAAGTGTGCTCTTTAATCAGTTAAATTTCATTCTAATATAATATTCTAATTTTTCATTTTTTTTATTCTATAGGAAGTTGATTATATAATTTTAATACCTTTCAAATAAATGAACTCCGAGTTCTAGAATGTCTAAATAAATCTAATCCAAAATCAGATTTGTTTCTTAGATTATATTGAGTTAAATCGCTCACATAGTTTAACTTTACCATTAAATAATTCGGTAGATATCAATTTATAATTTTAAACACAAATATTAATTTTTTGATCCACATTCAGCCAGTTTAATGAATTTAATAAAATAGATTTCGAAACCAATTTATTCTTTCTTAAAATAATACGCATTCCCCTATTTTCTAATACATGCAATCTATTACCTGTTTCATTATTAAACATTAACAAAATAGTACAACAAAACTCAAAATGTGGCTTAAAAATGGAATAAAATATTTTAATAGAGGTGTATACAGATAATTTATTTCTAATACATACTTCTAAAAAAGTACAACTTCTTTGCGATCTTTTTACAAATGTAATCCAGATGGGACTTAAAATTTAATTTGTTATCGAGATAATTACCTCTAAATATTTTATGTCATTAATTTGATCGATAAAACTATCATCAACTACATTTCTTTCATTTGTAAGTCGTCATTAATTTTATTCACAGCTACTCGAACTTCATGCCTCTCCACATACAATAGTGCATCATCGGCAAACATAAGAAGTTTGCCATTAGTTACCACTCCTCCAATATCATTAATATAAATTAAAAATAAAAATACTCGCAAACCTTCATTTAATCTTGTTTGCTGACTTCTATTACTCAAATATGATTCAAACCATTTTAATTCGATATTCGCAATGCCATATTTACTTAGCTTTAGTAACCAAATGTGCCTATCTTTTGTTTCAAACGCCCTGCGTAAATCCAAGAAAACTGCAACTATAATCTTATTGTTGTGGATATCTATTTTCCAATTTATAACCACCAAGTTAATTAAACTTTCACAGCTATGTTTATTTCTGAACCCCGGCTGTCGTTCCAATGTCAGAATTATTTGGTTCGAAGTATTATACTATTTTCTCATACATTTTTGCAGTTATCATATTCACGGGACGAAATCCACTAGGTTCAATAATTTTTTTACTTTTTCAATAGGTCTAATGAACGATTTTGCAAAATCTTGGTAAATCTCCCACATTATAAGAACTGATTTATCAATTTAACCACCTTTTTTCAAATTAAGTCCAAAATATCAATAATAATTGCGGAATTCATTAAATTAAAATCTCTCTAATTGTTTAGTGATTTGACAACTTATTTCAAATCCTCAAACTCAATCTCCTTAAATCGAAATTTAGTAATTACAACAGGTATTAAATTCTCGTAGCCTTTGTTCTTTATACTTCTTGGCAATTACATCATCTTGGTCATACAATCAATACATTGTTTAGCATGATATCACCAATTTCTTTATGATTTTCCCTCATTACTGAAGTCTTTATTGTTTTCCACATGTGCCTTTGATCTGACGTAAAGTCAATTTCATTATTAATGTATCTATTTTTCACCTATTTAGTTCATTTTTGTAATAGTTCCTTAACCTTTTATATTCATTCCACTCATGTTCGTTACTAGAAAAAAACTGCCACTTTATATTGATTAACTTTTCTATTTTTAAGATATTTTAATTCGTCAGAAAACCATTGATTATTAATAGTTACGTTTTTCACCAAAATAACATCATTGATTATTATTTAGTTTTCAAAAAATATTTCTCTATTCAAAACACTGTCCAAGTAATTAAAGTTCATCATATCACTATGAAATACTTTATTTCTATTTTATTATATTTTGTTCATTATCCGGAGTAATATTTTCTTTCACTCACTACTATGTTAAACCAATCATTAAATTTCGTAGAGTCAATTCAAAATTTTGATTCACCATCAATTATAGTATATTGATTACCTATTTGTCTAAACCCACTATCACAAATTATATTTTCAGTTGTTAATTTAGCAAAATTATTATTAAGCCAATTAATGTTAAAATCACCAACCAGATTACTTGTTCGCTAAACTCACACAGAAGCCGTAGAGGATGGAACTTTCGTGAGATATCTACATTATTAGTCCAGATTATATAAGGAATCCTTACAGTGAGGCTTTTTATACAAAATACATGAAGGTACAGTTGTACTTCTGCTTCCTGTTAACGTTGTAAAATTATGGTGTCGGACGAGGGTTAAAATCATCAAAAAAAATTTAATGCCAAATACCATATTTCAAAGGTTAATGGTTTAAAATGGTCTAAGGACCGGTTGTATATTAGAAATTACATGAATTAATTAATTAACATTCAATACACAGAAATAGAGCTGTGTTAATGTCGTGAAGAAGAAAAATTGTAAGAGAATTTGTTTGTATTAGTATGATTCGCTAGTACATCCCGCACAGTACATTCTGTATATATATAGAATGTAAATTGTAGTATAATCAGTCCAGTCGCCGCGGCCTGATGAGAAGATTGATTTTTTCATAATCATAAGCTCATCACTTCGAAACTGGATTAAATTCTCTTACAATCTTCGGAACATATTAAAATCATATAAATTAAAAAAATTTATAAAATATTGGGAGACAAAATGTTGGTTAATACACCAACAATATTTCCAATCGATTGTCGAAATTGATTTATAAATTTATTAAAAATATTAGAAATAAAAATTCATTAGAATCTGGAATTTTCGAAACAAGGATTAGAAATGTTTTTTGTATTCATTTTTCAGAGTTTCAAACGTTCTGAAGCTTCATAAGCTTCTAATCTAGCTTATATTTAAAAATTTGTTAGTCGATTTTTCAGAGCCGTTTGTATGGTTTTTGAATGTTAAACGTAAGGCCGCTCATCATTAAATAAAATTCAAGGTTACAAAAACAAAAAAGTCAAGTACATCCTATTTTATTTAAATTTCAAGATAATCATGTATCGCACCTAGGGTTTGATATTCCGAACAGATTGGAGCATTTTCAAGATCCAAGAATTTTTATTTGACAAAATTTTGTAAATTTATTAACATTCTGGCCTTGATCCACTTTGATTGATTGATTGAGATGTACGATCAAGCCTAAGCAAGATTCCCGGAATACGCCGGATCCATCGTACATCTTTTTATATACAACAAGAAGGAAGGACAGGAAAGAAACGTTAGTATTAGAGAATCGACCCGGTTTCAGCCACCTTTGCAGTCGAGAGTTAGAAAATTTTTTTATTTTTGTTTTATGACAAATTGTTAAACCACAAGACAACACAATCTCCTAATATGCATCCTTCCCCATTAGGGCCGCAAGTTCTGAGAAAAGCTGTGAGGAATTTTTAATTAATATATTTGTTTTCTTTTGTGTCTCCAATTATTTATTCCACCAGCGATTGGAGCTTTGACTTCGAGCAATGAAAACATAGATAGTTAAGTAGAAATTAACTGTTAAAGCATACTGTTCTATAAATTCAACAAAAATAGTAAAGTTAAAGTCATTTTAATCGAAAAGTTTCAGTTAAATTTTAATTACGATTAAAACGGGTTTTCCTTTTGGCCCCCACTTGTATTTAAAACTCGTTTGTTCTTGTTATCAATGTACGTGTCCCATTCGTGCCTTAGAACAGTTTCAACAGAGTGGGGCTAAAAATTTCGAAAGGATGAACAATTTGTTCTGGAAAAAGAAGTTAACTTTTCTCGGCTTGTTGTCGATTTTTTCTTAATAATTTTATCTTCGTCTATTTCTTCCAATATGTCATCTTTAATTGACAGAATTACTAATGATGATAACTGTCCTTGCGTTACAGGTGTAAAAACATCAATATAGTTCTTGATTTATTTTAACTTAGAGAAATTGTGTTCGCTCGAGTCTACTGAACTTCATTAAATTTTCGCTTATATTGTCTAGAAAATAATACGAGTAAATTACTGCTGGTTTGCTGATTCAGAATGGTTCAGGGCCTTTACATTTTTGTTCATGAAGTTCAACTTTATTAAAAAAAAGATTAACGATTTATCTGCCAAAACTTATTTTATCCAATTTGTCGGCCTAAAATCCCTTTGCTTTAATTACATACTAAATAGCTTCGAGGAGCAAAAAAAATTCGATGTTGAGGAGTTGCGGAGAGATTGGCATAACTAGTTCGATAACACCTAAGCAGATTGTGATGCTTGTCGGATATTTAAAAAACTTTAACAAAATAATATTGGGAGATGCCCGATTCACGTATAAAAACTTTATTCGAGGGCAAAACATAACGGTTTTTACAGCGACATAAATACAATTACAGAAAGATTTGACAAATGTCATTATTATTGAATAATAGTGGTATTTAATGTTTTGACCTTCCCTCGTATTATGGAAAGGTATTCCAACTTTTCAATTTCAAATTTTAATTCTACAAAAATTACGTAAATTTAAGGATTCTAAAATTTTGAATATATAATTTAAAAATTTCTTAATTCGCATTACTAATTTTCAAAAAATTCTAGTTCTACAAATATTTTTCAAGATTTGCGATATAGTTATGAAAACTTTTCGTGATTTTCTGAATTTTACTAAATTTTTACAGTTTTATGTAACACTGATTTGAATAATGTTAATTGGTTGGCACACGATTTTAACCAAAATTAATAAGGGGTCATATGATTTTATGAATTGTCAGAAGAAATCGTTTGTCCCTTACTAGAAAATGTATTTGTTGGTATTTCCGGAGTGAATGTTTTTCGTTTTTTCTTATAATACCAGCCATCCTTGAATTTGTATACGTCATTTTGAGTTACGTTGCTTTTGAATTACGTTGGTTATAAATTACTCCATTGTTTTAAACTACATTGTATTTTGCTTTTACATCATAAAAAACACCTTTGATATTTTTGTTTTCTTTCTGTTTAAATTTTTTACTTATTTCTCTTTTTTGTTATTTACCTCGTTTTGACTTATGTCCTATTTTCAAGAACATATCAACGACGTAACTCAAGGATGCCTGTTCAAAAATAAATTTATCCAGTATTAAAATAAAAGAACCTATGTTGAGAATTTAACGAAGAATAATTTTAGAAACAATGGTTAATAAAAGAAAAAACAAAATTGAAGTATGGCCGAACAATTTTGGGAAACACATTAAGCACAAACAAGTTTCTTACAAATTTAATTTGCCACTAAAAAGAAAGCTGCCACTTCCAGTTGGCCGATTTTCACTGAAATTCACTTGGACCTTCAAATTCATGCCAATAACTTAAATATAAAGTTTCAGTTGGATGCAGACCGAGCGACATAACACCACTTCGAAACTCAATTTTTCGGAGTCAGGGAACCCCAAAACGGATAAATCGTCCAAAATCTCACGGTAGAAAACAAGATTACTAAACTTTATTTTACTAACGTAAAAGAAAGTAATAGTGAAGTTTATAATGAGTGTTCTCACATGAAAAATTATTAAGTAGTACAGAAAATCCAGCATTTGTAGTAAACACTATAAAAATTAAACTTACTAGCATTATTCTTTCTAGCCTCCTTCTCTAAGCAAATTCTTTACTCATTTAAATTTTAAATAAAAAATTAATTATTAGTCTAAGTGGTAATTATTAAATTTTATAATTTTTCAAAATAATATGCAATGCAAAAAAAAACCGATTGATTTTAGTTTCACCACTCACTTCACAACGTAATATTATTTATTTTATTTTCCATACATAATAAAAAAGTAATAATGAAACCTTATTTAATCGAGTACATATTATAGAAACAATTTTTAAATAATGAAAATGTTTTGAAATGTTTAATGCTGCAATCTCTCACATCCACCTCCCCATTTTGAAATTATATGTAAATTCGCTTAGAAAATATACTTATCATTAATTTGTAAATTTTCCATTAAATTGCAATTAATATTATCAAGTGTAAGAATTTATTTTCTCCAATCAAGTGAAATATGTATGTATATGATTATTTTGTGTTTGTTGTGTTATGAATTTGTGATGTGCATAAGTAAGTAAAAACGATTGATTATGATAAAGTGGATCTTCGCGTTATAATAACTAACATTTTCTTTAGCTGCTATGTATTTTTAAACTCACTATAAACATAATAATCTTTACTAAACACTTAATGATATTTCAAGATGATTGATATTAATAAAAACACAAAACTCTTTCTGTATTACATGGAAATTTGGGAGGGAGACAGAGATTATAAATTGTTGTTTTTTTTTTTTTTTTGGTTTGTTTGCAATTTTATTAAATTTTCCAACAAGTGTGTCTATGTATGTTTGGTGTATTTATAGAGGAAAAATAGCATGCACAGAGAAAATTTCTGAACATAAATTTAATAGCGTTGTAGGTACATAAAATAGAGTATAAATTTTTTATTATTTTTTATGCATTCGATTAAATTTTTGTTTGTGCATACATTTTCGATTTGGTATCTTTAATTTATGTGTATATAGGTTTATTTATGCAAATCAGCTAAAAACATACACAAAAACTAATAAAAAATGCTTTTAAATTTTTAACAATAAAAATTGGTTTTATTGGGTATTTAATATTGGTGGAAATATGGTGAATTTATTGAAAATTATGTATAAGCACGTGTTTCTCTATAAATGCGAGCTTTAACTCAAAAGAAATTTCATGAAATGGATACTTTTAGAGAATCCAAAAAAAACAAATCACCTCCATTTGAATAATATACAATTTATTTATACAATTGGTAAATAATCATCATGACACAAATATTTTTATATTATACAACGATAATGAGTTTGATGTTATGATAATATTTTCCTCATATATGTATATGCTGGGAAAATTATTATTCATAGTAATGAATGGCAACAAGAAGCACAGCAACAAAACAACAAATTTTTTATTGACTTCTACCTCTTGAGAATATAAATATGTAGTTTTTTTTTTCTTCGATATAATGATTTATTGACAATTTCTATCTCTAGATATTTATTTCTTTGTTTGAGATAAAAAAAAAAAAAATATTGGAAAATAGGAAAATCGAGAAAATAAAAATCAAATTAGTTTTTTTCTCATAGTAAATTTTTATTTTGATGAAAATTGTTTTATTATTATTGGGTAATGATATTTTATTATTTTTCATCCTTCGCTCTTTCTATAAATTTTTTATAAGATGTTATTATATCATGAAAGTTATTATTATAAAGCCATATTAGTAATATCTGTCCCAGGGCGTTTATTAAAAATATCAAATTATAGCGTCTGTATTTAGACACAGAGCAGATAAATGAGACAATAAAATGTTTGGCATTTCTCTTTGGACAAATTCCATATCTTCTGTCTTTATCTTGATGATTGATAACTACAAATCGACGATACAATTTTATTTTGTCTAACAATGATGATATCTATTATTTATACAATTTTACGATACACAGCACACCAAAATTAATTTTCTTCAATTTCAATTCAAAATATAATTACAAAATACAAAGGAAATTATTCAGTAGAAAATTATAAAGTATTTCTTTTTTATGTTCGCGTAATAACAACATTGGGTTACCGCACAATATACAAAACCAATTATTATCAGCCCAGCTATTATTATTTAAATACAAATTGATTATAATTATTTTTATGATTTTAATATGAATCAACATCTTTTTATAATATACGAGTACAAACATAATATACTGAAAATTGAATATAAATTTTAATTGGAAAATTGTGAAAAATATATACTCATACAACAAATACAATAGACACCAGTATTATTATAATTTAATGTTTAGTATATGTACATATATGAATATTTATCGACTAGAACTATTTACAAATAAAAAAAAAACGGTCGATTGGATGACATTGAATGAAATTATTTAAAAAAAAAATCAAATCAAATACTTCATTATGTAGCCTCTATATAATCGAACATAATCCATACAATAATAGTTGCAAATTGTTTGATTAAAATATATCGCGCAAATAATACAATAGATACCGTTTATTTAATGTGGCGTACACAATTTAGTTATATGTTTGAAAAAGAAGAATTGGTTTTCTTATTTGTTATCGAAATCGCGGTTGATTAACTAAAATCAAGGTGGATGAATTTTTTGTTAATACATTTGTTTGAAATTTAATATAAAATTTATTAATTATCTTCATTCATGTTTTATTTGGTATCCGATCACATGGCCGACAATCATTTCGCCGACCAGCCACTTCGCCGACAACTACATTGCCGACAACTTTGGCCGACAGGCCAAATGGCCGACACAACCACATCGCCGACAAGACAGATGGCCGACACAACCACATCGCCGACAAGACAGATGGCCGACAAAACCATATCGCTGACAGGACAGATGACCGACACACCACATCCCCGACAGGACAGATGGCCGACAACCACATCGCCGACAAGACAGATGGCCGACACACCACATCCCCGACAGGACAAATGGCCGACACACCACATCCCCGACAGGACAGATGGCCGACACAACCACATCGCCGACAAGACAGATGGCCGACAAAACCATATCGCTGACAGGACAGATGACCGACACACCACATCCCCGACAGGACAGATGGCCGACAACCACATCGCCGACAAGACAGATGGCCGACACACCACATCCCCGACAGGACAAATGGCCGACACACCACATCCCCGACAGGACAGATGGCCGACAACCAAATCGCCAACAAGACAGATGGCCGACACAACCATATCGCCGAAAAGACAGTTGGCCGACAAAACCATATCGCCGACAGGACAGATGGCCGACACACCACATCGCCGACAGAACAGATGGCCGACAACTACATCGCCGACCAGACAGATGGCCGACCACTAAATTCCAAAGGACACAACACCGTCGTCGACAAGACTGATGGTCGACACAACTATATTACCAACAGGACAGATGGCCGACACAACTACATCGCCGACAAGACAGATGGTCGACAGAACCACATCGCAGACAAAATAGACAGCAGACACAGCCACATCGCCGACAGGACAGATGGCCGACAGGACAGATTGACAATCTGATGCAAATTAGTTGTCCAAACATGTAGCAGCTGCTACAAGTATTAGAAGAGATTAGGTACTCCACCTTTTAGCGAATTGTTTCTGAGATGCAAAAATTACGCATGGAATTCAACTTGAACTAGCACAAGAACAAGTTATACAAAAATGAATGTATTATACATGGATGCATGGAGTAATGATTCATCGTGCCTATTTTGAAATGAGTTGACCAAAGAATCAAGGCAGCTTTATGCTTATTTGAGTACGGTATATTCCATCATTAACTCCTACTTCAAAGGGTATATCGAAATATTTGTTTAATTGAAAAGAGGAAAGTTACTATTCTTAGTATTACAAAATATTTATTTAAATCAAATTACAGTTTATTACAGTAATTTCTGTGGCGATTGCACTTACAGAGTTTTCTTCAGGAAACATAATTTTTATTTATCTGATTAAATCCGTACAATCAGACGTCAAACCACCAGGTGTATTCTCATCGTATAACGTCTTAATTCGCGCACCATTTGTATTTTCAAAAAATTTATTTAAGTAGCTACTTAAAAACGTAGAAAAAAGAGGATTCAGACTATTAACTAATTGTAAAACATACACATTAAATTTATTTACGAAATTAAATCTGGATGGTGAAGAAATTGAACATATAGATACTTCTTTTCTGAGTTTCCGAATAGAACCAAGAAACTAAGTTGGTATTTGATAAAGAATCATGTTCACTTAATTTTGTTCCATAAACAACCAACAGCTTACCTAATGCATTCAAAAAGACATTTTTTGGAGAACATATTCGTTAAAAGTGAACTGCGAAAATTCGTTTCGCAGTTCACTTTTAACGTCCTTCCTTATGCAGTAAGTAACCAAATTTGGGACATAAGGCTATAGGCCCGTTTTGCGTATACCACGCCAGGCGCTTCAGGCCAGCCTATAGTACTGAGATGCAAGGTGGGTCGGCCCACGAATTCTGCACTCTCCTCAGGGGGTCATATTTGTGTTCATCGTCATCACCGATCGTAATCAAATGATGCAAACTTTTGAATTTCACCCCTATCGGGATTCGTACCCGGTACAAGTCATTCAAAAATTATTCAAGAAAATTCGTTTCGTCTTATTTTAATAACTACTTCGCCACAACCCACAAATATTTAAAAATCTCTATTTTTATGTTTGGCCTTCAAATTTTGGTTTTACCCATTTTCAAAAATTTAATTTAATTCGAATAATTTTCTAAATTTATAGATAAGATTACCCTAGAACATTCAAGAAAGGGCGCGTTCATTCTGCCTTTATTGTACTCTGCAGCAACGGTCTTGGGCGTGGTTGGTTTCTTTCTTGGGATGATTTTCCCATCTTACTCTTCTTTCAATTTCTGCACTCTCTCAGCCTTGATTGTTTGTGTCAACTTGTTTGAGGTTCTTTTTAACTAACTTTCCCACGACCTAGAGAGCTGAAGTTTTGTGCTCAGATTAGTGGAACATTTTAGTCTATCTTATTTTGATAATCCTCCATCCGAGTTTAGAGAATTTTAACATCTAACCTTTTCAGCTTGATCAATTAATTTGTATATTATTTTCAAAATTTCAAAAAGAATATTAATGCTCATGTCGATGTATAAATAAAAGTTTCACTTGTTATTTAAGTTATGGATTGAACTTATCACTTTTCGCTTTTGTTCAGTAGATTCCTCCGCGCTCAATTGATACCTCACTATCCATATCGGATGAGAAAACATAAAGGTATATAACTAAATTGGCCGCCTGCTTTCGGTTAGGGGATGAATAGCTTTGTTTGCACGATGGCTTTTTAAATCGTTAGCAAATCAAGTTCAAATGTTAAAAGTGATTTTATTGTAGCACTGTTTGGTTCCCTCTTGGACTTTCTCTGGCATCTCTTGTAATCCTTAGCGACGGGTGTGGGCTGGTTTGGTTATTCTTGAAATCTTCTCTTTTGCTTTTCATTTTGTTCTCTCAATTTTTGGATTGGCGAGATAGTTTAAAAGTTTACAAATGTCTACATATTTACTTTTGAAAGATGAGAGGTCTTGAGTTCTCTCTCTCCCTCTACCATGTCTTGTACTTCGCAGCAGTGGTTTTGGGTTTATTTGTTTCGTCTTGGGATGCCATTTGGGCCTGTTGTGCTCTTCATCACTTTTGAGTTATCTAAAGGTTGGAATTCCGAAGCAACTTAAAAATTGAAAACAAATTTCATCTTTTGTTATTACAGTTGATGGCCCAATTTACCATATGTCATTTTTTACTTTTATTCACTAGAATTAAAACGAGTTTCCAAGAAGCATTTTGTCTGATCCGCCTGGCCGCTCGTACACTTGGTTACTCTAATTAGCCTTCTTTGTCCCCAATTTTGTAAATTTTGCGTTTCAGTCTCTTTATTTGAAAAAGATATAAGCGATTAGTCTACAACATTTTTTAGACATCATTTCTGGGCAATTAGCATTCATAGAAATCAAATACAAAGACTTCGTTCAACGTCTTAATCTAAAAATCTGACAAAATGGTGTCCATCTCAAAATCGCGTTTTGGTAATGTGGTCGTGTCGGCCATCTGTTCTGTCGGCGATGTGGTTGTGTCAGCCATGTGTCCTGCACGCGATGTGGTTTTGTCGTCGGCCATCTGTCTTGTCGGCGATGTAGTTGTCGACCATCTTTCCTTCGGCGATGTGGTTGTGTCAACCATCTGCCCTGTCGGCGATATGGTTGTGTCGGCCATCTGTTCTGCACGCGATGTGGTTTTGTCGGCCATCTGCCTTGTCGGCGATGTAGTTGTCGACCATCCTTCCTGTCGGCGATGTGGTTGTATCGGCCATCTATCCTATCGGCGATGTGGGTGGTTTTGTCGGCCATCTGTCTTGTCGGCGATGTAGTTGTCGGTCATCTGTCCTGTCGGCGATGTGGTTGTGTCGGCCATCTATCCTGTCGGCGATGTGGGTGGTTTTGTCGGCCATCTTTCTTGTCGGCGATGTAGTTGTCGGCCATCTGTCCTGTCTTCGATGTGGTTGTGTCGGCCATCTGTCTTGTCGGCGATGTGGTGTGTCGGCCATCTGTCTTGTCGGCGATGTGGTTGGCTCGGTCATCTGTCTTGTCGGCGATGTGGTTGTGTCGGCCATCTGTCCTGTCGGCGAAGTGGTTGTGTCGGCCATCTGTCTTGTTGGTGATTTAGTTGTCGGCGATGTGGCCGGTCGGCGAAATGGATGTCGGCCATGTGACCCACACCCGTTTTATTTGATGTACGAACGAAATTAAATATTTTGAGTAATCAACGGAAGCTAAAATTATATTGTATATAATGGACTGGACTCCGTTGCTATTCATTTTGAAATGAAACGGTTTCGTACGACAGCTCGTAGTTTATTCAGAGCTTTGGTTCAATCATGATCAATTATTTAATCTTTATAAGTTGCACACAAATGAAACCTCTAAAGATTCTGAATTCTTCTAGATTACAAGGACATAGCAAAAATGTTCCTGATATATGAACTCATGATGTATGAGGGATTGTTCTAATTTTTTTTTTTAACTGCCTTTGGCTTTATTTTTGATTGTTGAATATAACCTATTTTGGTTCGTAATAGTAAAACGCGTATAGGTACAGTTAATAATTTAGACATTGTGATTAGTTAACTGGATCTGGATGTTCTTTTTTTCCGACGCTGATATACATATGTACCTTCTTAATATTCCTCTCGCTAATGCATTAGGATGTTGTTCTAGTTTGTAAGCTACTTTTTCGATATTTATTTATTGTATTGTGCACAAACGGGAGGGCATTTATGATTCTTCCAGAGCTTTTTAATTGCATTCGTTGCAGTTTTATTAGTTGAGTACCCTATACAAAGCCTTCTAGAGTAAAGAGCCATAATCATACGTCATCATTTTTTAGAAGCTTTTTTAGTGGTTTAACTTTTTATTGTTCGCCAAAGGAATCTATCAAGTTTTTTGATAAATAAAGCAAAAATATTATAAAACGTTTATATCTTTAACAAGAACATACAAGAAATATTTAATCGAACTTTCATTTTGAAAAAATATAAGAGCCTCAATCATTATTTTTAACAAGCTTTTTTAGTGGTACCTAAATGATTTCACTATTTTCCAATGGAATGCTTAGTAAAAATGGTACGAGTATACTTTCAATGGAAAGCTCACAAATGTTATAAAAATTGTATATACAGGTTTTCTATATCTGACAACATACCAGAACAAATTATTGGTATTAAATGATAGCTGAAATATTAAAATTGGATTACTAAATGTCTAAAATATATTCTTCATTTACATTCATTTTGAAAATTACAGGAAAACAGGCTCTGAAAAAGTAAAATAGAACCATGTTGAATCATATTATATTGACTTAGGTAAAACAACATTTTAATCAAATTGTTAAATGTAATAAACTTCTTTTTGTAAATAAAGATTCTTTCTTTTGTTTATTAAAAGTTTAAAATGGCATTTAAGAAATGCGTACGTGCATGATTCATGACTGAAGCAAAGGTTCAAACTTTTATTTTAGTTAACGACAGGGTACATTCAAGAATTAAGCGACTACGCAGCAATTGCAGTCGAAAAAAATACCAATGCATTTAAACTGCGTTTGCTGCTAAATGCATTTTAAATTTTAGTACATCAGATTGCAAAAACACAACTAAAATTTGACATTATACCAATTTATGTATTCTATAAATAAAAATGTCGTTTGTTGTGCGTATTAAATATGGACAACATTTTCCGAAGTTTAGTTTTGGAGATTTGTAGTTGAAACCAATCGTTTAAAAAAAGCAGCCGAAAAAAGATTAGTTAATAAAATCTTAAATGGTACTAAGAAAAGAGACGTGGTTAAAATTAACACCTACATTGCTGGTGCGTAAAATCGTATAACTGATACATCTAGGACATATTTTAGAATGTCTAAAAACTGTGTTAAAGTATCTTGTTCACCAATAATATATTTTTAACCAACAAATTTACGCAAACTTTTATCATATTTTAGAAGTTGAACCATCAACCATTTAGGGTTCATGTTAGCAGGACAGGGCCGTCCTAGAATCGATAGAAAATTAAGAATTTTGATGACACTAGTTATTAGGAAACCCAAGTTGCTACTGAGATCTCTTAGGGACTTTTAGCACCGTGGTGCTATTATAACATAAAAACACTGATTTTTACTGAACGAATAATTAAAAACGCACACGGTTTTAGTTGAGAACAACAAAATGCGTCCCTAATACGCGGCAGTAAAAATGAATGCATATATTCGAAAAAAAAGAAATCGGTACACCGAGCGATTTTTGGACACGATGAATAAAACGGAGAAGCAAAATGAATTATCTTGTTTGTACTCTCGTTGCACTGTAGTATATTTTCAAAATGAATTTCTGTGTGTTGTGTTGCTTATTTGTTGAATAGGTGTTTGCGTATAGTTCGCGTGCGAATTGATTTGTAGCAATGAGCGAATTTAAAATATATGAATGAATGTTTTAATGTAATGTATCCGAGTAAATGAATAAAGTATGAGTGAGTCGCTGCAGTACTCCTCCGCAAGTGAACTTCCCCTCCCTATGGAGTGATTGTATGAGTGGAGGCAATACGGACGCGTTTGTGTGGTCGATGGTTTTATATTTGATCAGCCGAACTTAGGATTCCGTAAGCAGCTTTGAGTCGATCGTTGCACTGTAGTATATTTACAAAATGAATTTCTGTGTGTTGTGTTTCTTATTGGTTGAATAGGTGTTTTCGTATAGTTCGCGTGCGAATTGATTTGTAGCGATGAGCGAATTTAAAATGTTTGAATGAATGTTTCAATGTAATGTATCCGAGTACTATTTCTTGTGATTTGATAAGTACGAGATATGAGTGTGTCGCTACAGACTGTTTAACTGATATGTAAAGTATCAAGAAAATTTATAAAGTGGCCATGTAGCGAGGAAGCTAGACATGTAGTGGGAAAACGTAATAGTTTACGGGGAGAGAGCAGTTTCCCTAGAGTTATCGGTTCCATTGATAGGACGCATATTCCCATTCCAGCTCTGCCAAATGACATCGTTACTTAATCTTTCAAGTGAGTACTTCAATGTTATTTTGTTTGCATTTTATATATCTCTCTGTTTAGCTCAATTTCTTTTTACTAGGGCATATGTGACAGTAAGTTCAAGTTTCTAGATATGTTTTTTGGGTAGCCTGGCCGACGCCACGATTCCACTGTATGGAATAGCTCCGCGATGAAGAAGAAATTTGAAAGAAGAGACGTTAATTTACCTCAACTGACTGTCTTTTATTGGGTGATTCACCTGCCGTTCCAGGATAATGGCTTTTTAAATGAAAATCAAAGAAAATTTAATGCCTCAAATGCCGGTTCAGAAAATTAAAATTTTTACCCCTTACTAACCTAAATAATGCAAAATATTTTGTGGTAGCCGCAATGGTTCTTCATAATCTCATTATTTCTTATGAAAATGAGACCGATAATTAGATGGATCCATTGAACGAGAACAACGATATTTGTTGTGATACTGTCTTACTTACTAATCGTTTGACAAATCAAAATAATGGCTGCAAACTCAAACTTAACTATTTAAGTGAAAGGGCATTGCCTCATGCACAAACGGTAAACCGGCATTTTGAACAGTCAAATCCAATTTTTTACAAAATTGTTTGATTTCAATATCAAAACCCTTATTCGTAGAAAATTTTATTAAAATTGACTTAATTTCATTCAAAAATACCCAATTTGAGAAAATATAAAATTCTGATTTATTGAATGGAATTAAATCAATTTTGATAAAATTTTCTAAGAATAAGCTCCAATATAAGATTAATAATTTTCATATTGCAAGGTGAAGAAACTTAGCCAAAAATAGGATTTGACGGTTTTAAATGCCATAAGTCATCATAGTCATAATTTTCTAAAATTATTATGTTTTCTGTTCATCAGTTCATTTATTATCTTACAAAAATACAAATTACAATAAAAAAAAATAAAGTAAAATTCGAATTCAACGATAAATTTACGTTGTTTATTACCCATTATTTCCAACAGCGACACGAGGCATTCAACTTTTACATTTCCTAAAACGTTTTTTTTTCTTTTCTATTTGCATTAGCTTTTCTTACCGAAGCTCTTCTTTTTGGCCCATATCTTTCCGAAACTTTATTAATTCTGAATTACGTTTCCTTTGCCAAGGCCTTTCATTTGCTTTAATAGATTTTGATGGTGTTAGATTTTCCCTACTAGTATCGTTTAGCAATCCCTCTGGCGGCTCTAAGTTATGGCGGTCCCTATAAAAGCTATCAAGAGCTTCGCAAGACCGCCACATAACAGCTTCTCGACCAGTCTCCTTTTTACGTTTCACTATTCTAAAGGAAAATAAAATTTACTCACTACTCAACACTCGTCGCCATCTTTATAACTAACAAATAGCAGAAAACGACTGCAGAAACTGCTTAATGGCTGCACCCATAATTTGATTTTGAACATCTGCTCTACATCTGCAGTCGCTAATTCTTGATGTGCCCATTTGTACTATCTTACTAATTTTGTAATATTTTGTCTAATTGTTTTATTTTCTTACTTGTTAGCCGAATATAGATGAAACTTTGAGTTTCCGCACGGCACAATAAAGGTGTTAAACAAAATTGTAGAACATTTTCTAGTTTTCATATTCCATTACATTTTTGTAATGCCGCATGCTCCAATCGTACCTTCCGCTCACATTTTGAGCAGCTGTCAGACAAATATTGCACTATTTAGTTTCATGAAGCTAACTATCATAAGAAGTATTGCTCAGCAGATTTATTCTGAAAAAAGTAAAAAAAACGTTACGGGTATCGACAAATTCCTATTTCGATAAAAAAACGTTCATGAACATCGAAATAAATATAGAATACTGGAAAACATAAAAATGTTCGGTCAAATGACCATCATATTGACAAAGACTTTAGTCTCTTTGAGAATATGTACATAAATAAAATTTACTTTTTGGCGAATAGACGACAGGTAAGCCACCAAATAAATCAATAAATAAATAATTTTACCTCTATCCCGTTGTTTCTTTGTCATTGTCGTGCGCCATTTATTCTCCTACCTGTTCGTCAAATTATTATTGATTTATTTAATAATCCCTGATTATTAAATAAATCAATAATAATTTGACGAATAGGTTCTTCGGTTTCAAAAACCGAACTAAAAAAACGTGGATTTTTTTAACGTTGGGAACGTGTACGTTTTTCTTCTTTATTAACTCCAAAAAAAAACGTAAATCACCAAGTTGCATTTTATTAGAATACAGCTGCTGGGTATAAGTCATTTATAGCAGTGTTTCTCTAAAACATAAAGAAATATTGGAAATTTCTGAAATAAGGAAATCTATATGCGAATCTAAATATTTAAACTGTGTTACTTATTTAAATACTTCGAACGAGCAGATTTTGAAATGTCTACTTTTTGAGCAGAAAACAAACAATTTAGCAGGATAGGTTTAGGCATTGAACCATTAGCATTAATTGGCAAAGATAAATTTTGACAACCTGTTTAAAATAAGCTCAGACTTAAAACTCGTTAAGGCTTTAAATATAATAGCTCTTGTGACGAGTTTGTAAATATTTCCAACAACACACGATTCACAACATTCACAATAACGGTAATTTTAAAATTGGAGGAGCAAAGCCTATTGCTAATTAGTTTTTCGTTCTTCCACTATGTCCAATAACTATAAGGATTGAAAAATGAAAAGTATTTTATCGAAAGCTTCCGATGCCTAAAACGTTGCTGAACAGCACGTTTTTTGAGAAAGTTTTTCTTGAGTCCCATGTTGTTTTTCCTTCCGCGTTGAAAATGAATGTTATTAATTTGACACATTTGTCGCGAAGTTCATCATGTTTCGACTTTAGTTCTTTTTAGCATTATGTGTTGCTTAATCTAACATTTTACATCGCAACCATTCGTATTGGTTGGAGTTGCGAGGTGTTCTAGCAAAGTTCCCACCAAGAAGGTATACAGGAGCGCGTTGAAGTGAAGCCCTATTATTCTGTTGCGACTAATGTAATTTTGGACACCTTCGTTACGTTCTTATTATAAAGCTTCGGTCTAACTGTGCAATTCGACGCTATTTTCGATGGATATCGTTTTGTATTAGAAGGTTCCAGGACAAAAATAGAAAAAAACTATTATTTCCTGTTTATTCCTGTATCTTCTAATACAAAACGATAGCTGTCGAAAATAGTTGTCTGATTGTAGAGTTAGGCCGTTGTTTTAATACTTTTGGTGACTGACTTATCCTAGTATTTACCTAGGTAAAGACTTTAAACAGTGGTGAAGGTGGATATAATTTGCTTGTTATGTTATCTTCATATTTGCTATTTGAAATTTACCCCAACCTTTTGTCAATTTGTTTTTTTTTTGTTCAGTAGCTCTCTCTCACAAACACCGTTTAGACGATACATTACCACCTAAAACCGGGCATTCAGCTCCGCCAACGGTTGGTAACATCTTGAGTAAAATTAATTCTTTGATAGTTAAGTATAAATGATATATTAAATATTCAAGCCAATGTGAGTGTTTAAATGTCACTTTTTTCATCAGAAGATTTCAGTTGCCAACGTTTACGCCAAAATTTACTAATGGAAAAAATGACATTCGATCACGTTGCCGTGAATTTTTTGATAAATCAAAGACATCCAGAACACAACATGTTTATTTTATTCAACATATGGTATTACCGCGAGTCGACGAACCTGAAAGCGTTCAATGTAAGCTGTAATTTCTACTTTGAAATTGTCGTTGTAAATAGTTTTCAGCTGTTTTTTTAGTATCTTTTTGTTTCGTTCTAGGCGTTCGTCTTCCTCAACTAATTTGGTTTATTATGTTTTGGTGAATGTTTAGCCCTTTGATAAACTCCTCGAACTACCTCTTATTATTTTTTTTGCAAAACAATAAAAATCCAATATTATGCGCGAACATGGAAATATAGCGCGATGAAATTGAAAATGTATTACTTTTCCAATGAAAATAAAACAATAAATCGCTTCGCTCGAAAAATAACCGTGGTAATATCTTAACCTACTGTATTAAATGAACGCTCCTTGACCATGTTTATGATTGAACCGACAAATTAAAACTGTTTGAATATGCCTGCGTTTACCCAATGGTGCACACAAGTTTTCTTAAAAACCAAATCAATTAAAGTTTGAAAATATTGCAAACTTAAAAAAATAGCTTTACTTTTTAATGCAAGCCTTGCATTATGACTCACATAATATAAGTTATTATTAAATTGTGAAGTAATTATTTTTAATAAAACTATTAAACATTTTAAAGCAATCTGCTCAAATTTAAAAATTATACCAACAGAAAATTCGCTAAAATAAGCGGACTCAAATGTACATATGAATAATAAATTAATGCACGTGTTTTGTTTTACTGATATAAAATTCGCTAAATCAAACTGACTAAAAAATAATTGAGTTTTCTGAATTCGAAAATGCCTATTATGTTAAAGGTAAGCTTTTCAGTTCTTAATTTATAATTTATTACCTAGGCGACTATAAAGTGAAGTAGCCCGCCAATCGAAAAATGAATGTTTAGTTTTTTAAAGTAAACTGCTCTATGTGATTTCCACCCTCAAGGCACCAAAAACAAACACCAAATGATCAAACCTTAGAAAAAAGAGCTAAACTTAAGCCACTTGCTTTTACTTAATACTTCTAAAATATTTTATTAATGCAATCTCGGATAAATTTTAATGTAGTTGCTGTATGCTTTTTAATTCAAGCTTTGTATTATTTTGTAATACAGCCTTCCACTGGACCTATATGTGATGAAATTTACATTACATAAGCAATATTTTTTTAAGTGTGTACGATATTTTCCTGGTCCTCCAAATTATGCAAGAAATTTGTCAAAATAGTGAAAACCGTTTGTTTTTATTTAACGATATTGTTAAAATACCGTGCATTTGCCAAAAATAAAACATAAAATTTTAACAGTTTTTATAAAAAATTACAATTTATCGTCGATAATGGCATTCTCATCGCTCGTCAATGTGGTCCGACCTTTAAAGTCATAAAGCGGGCGCGGTCAGTTATAAAAAGTCACCGCTAGCAAAACCAACCAAGCATCCGTATCATGACATCCGAATTTTCGGTCGATGGAATTTTCTATGTTGCCATGTTGTCAAGCATCGAAAATTCTGTGCGAAAAAGAGAAAGACCAATATATGTAGTTTAGGGCCGTATTTAGAATTTTATTCAATGCATTGGAACAAAATGAGCTGCTTCAAATAAAACAATTAAAGTTGAAAAATTGTTTCTATTTTAGTTGCAAATACACGGATAATTACTATTAAATTCAACTTTAAATTAAAATCAATTTTATTATTAAAAATAACTTTTCTAAATTCTCCTAAGCACCCAACAACGACAAAAATTTTTTTTTTTTTTGATAATTATTTAATAAATTTAAATTAAAGTGCACTTTATTTATCACAAATTACAATATTTACATCACAATTTTAATTTCGTTATACATATATAAACCAGAATAAAAATTACCGATGAAACGAAGTTCCCGGTAATCCTTTTCTTTTAATTTTTCGATTAAACATCTTATTTTTAAAATTTTATTTTTTGTTTTAGTTGTTTTCTTTTATTTGATATTTTTTAATTTTCACGAAACTACGCACAATCACTGTTTAACAACAATGAAAAATTAATGCTTTGTTTACATAAAAGAAATAGAAGATTTCATATGGGAAATTCTCTCATTTCTGCTCTTTGGTTGCCGTATATATTGCATACGGAGCTGTCAACAAAACAAAGGAAACATGCGTATTAAAACGGTGCTGAATTGCGACCAAAACCATGAGTAATATTTAGATAATAGGCTAAATAAAGCAATTTACTTAGTATCTAATTCTAATTTTTATTTCGATCTTGATTGTCACTCCGACTCGTTTATAAAAGCGGCCATTGGCTTTAGCGTATAAAGTCTACTAGAATCAAAAGCGATCTATTCCACTTTTCACGTTTCTGAAAAAACTGAGAAAAACTTTTAATTTTTAAATTACTTTGCAATTTGATTTTTTTATTGATTCATTGCCTTTATTAGAGACCTCTAATCGGATTTTTAATTTAAAACTCTTAAAATATTAATTAATTTGGTTTGTATTTTAAAAATAATTTGGGAATAGATAGGGTGTGAATGTTACGCAATGGAATAGATTCATTTTGAAACTCGCTATAATGGAATAGGTACGTTTTGAAATTTTCGATTTGGAATAGACTCAGTTTGAAAAAAAAAACAGATTAAAGATTAGAAATATTTCAGTCTTTTATTTTGGTTTAAATTAAATTAATGATCAACATAAAGCCATTAGTTCAATAAAATAAAAATATTAAAATAATAAAAATAAAATAAATCACACACGTAAAAAACTAAAACTAAAAATTTAAACTCTAATTATATTTGATTCATCATGACTATTGTAGTTAATGACCTCATTATCTCCTTCCAAGTAAAGTTCATTATGATCTATTATCTCTTTATAAAATCGTAAATCATCCATTGCTCGCCATTCCGTTCCAAAATATTTTTTTAGAAGTTTGTCAACATCATTAATTTTGGCTTCTTTTATTTTTACACCATTATTGTGTCTTATTACACTCATAGTCGTAAGATTCTCGCGTCGTTTAACATTCGGTTGTGAGACTCCTATGTCCGATTTATAAAAAGGTTTGCCTCGTACTCCAACAATTGTGCCGTTTCTGTTTTTAGTTATAATACTTAAACCGTTTGGATTCATTGAATTTGAAATGCCATTTTGATGTTGGTTTAAGAATTTTGCATATCTCAGTTTTGAAATCAAGTGCGGGACACTCATCACTTCCCAAGTTAATTAGGATTCCATTTTCCTTATAAATGTCAAGGTAATCGTTTATGTTGATAATGGTTTCTTTTTTCCGGACGATCTTTTCAATTTGAGCAAAAACTCTATCTGGAGGAATGTACGAATGACCTGGCACTGGAAAGACCAACTCAATCTTTAACACATTTGGTGGTGCTTTTTTGAGTAACCAATATTCGCACATTCCAACCATAATAGAATTTTTATTTTGGCTGCTGCATCCATCAGCCACTAAACAAACTGTATGAATATTGTTTAAATCCGTATGGTTCAATCTGTGGTACACCGCAGACGCTATTTTGTTTGCTCCTTTAGCCTGGCAATTCTCGGTCCAATAATATAAAAATACACCATTCCAAACAAATATAAATAAAGCTGACGACTATAGTATTCAGCTTGATCTGAGACTTTAGGCAAAACCATATTCTTTTGACAATCAAAAGAAATGGTCAGTAAACCGTCGTCCTCGTCATTGAGAAGTGTAAAGAAAGCTTTGCTTCTGAGCTTATGAACCCGTGACATCGTAATCAGCTCCTGCTTTTTTTGAGCGTCGGTTTCAACTTTTAGTTGCTCCAAAAATTTAAGGCACGTCGAACATTTATCGGTCGCAGGCGTTTTAAAACCTAAATTAAAATTATTATTAAATATACTCGTAAATCTAAAATAATTAGATTTTACGTAAATTTCTGGGTTTTCATTTTTAAATGCCTTCCACATTTTATTGACGGTGCGCAATCTGGGCTCGACAATAATGCATCTCAACAGTTTTATATTTTTTTATAAAATTAATAACAGCGAGTTTTTTATCCTCGTACTTCAAACTTTTCCTATATCCTCCTCGTCGTTCTGATGGAATTTTTCCCGTATCAAAGTATACTTTGCATATAGTACGCACACGGGATTTTGTCACATGTAATACACCTAAATACGTATTTTGGCCAACTTTTATTAATTTTCTAGAACAGTTCTGAATGTAGTAGTTGACCGAAAATGTTTTACGAGAACCTTGTTTTAGATTGCGGTTAGTTCTGTGAGACTTGGCAATTTTGCAATGATTTAATATAAATGCGTCTTGAGCCAGCTTGGTCTTGTTCGAATAAAAGTTATTAGAGAACTCTATTGCATTGCAAGGTCTCAGTAGATTGCATTTAGACTGACTATGTACACTGTGTTTACATTTTTGCATTTCTGGTAAACATTTCCGTTTGTACCTGCAGATAAATTATTATATTTAATATTAAATGAACCTAAAAATATCCATTATGTACATATCTGAATTCTAGTCACTTACTTCTCAATTTTTTCCAATGTTCTTTTTCGATTTGGAATGTTTATTTGTCTTTTACGAGGGTGGTCTGTAACTTGCGGCGATTCGATTGAATCCGTTACTATATACGCACGACTCGTTTCTAATTAAAAACCAACAAACTACTGCGTTTTTATTAAATTTAATAAAACAGAGGACTTTTAAATACTTACTAGAAATTAAAAGATATTCTAGAAAACTAACCACTTTCTGTCGACAGATATGAGCAACTGATTTTTGTATGAACATTTTTTGACATTTATCACAAGTTTCCCGCCAAATTTGGAATAGATCGTTTTTGATTCTCATATTCGCAATTTATATTGGAATAGAAGTTTTTTGATTGTAAATTTCAATGTAACAGACTTGTTTTGTATCAGCAAATGTAATGGAATAGAAATATTTTGAACCGTAATGACGATTTTGTTCTCAATTTTCTTAGGAATAGAGTGAAAATATGAAATTTAGTTAAAGAAAGTAAATACAGTGTAACATATGGTAACAATATCAATCACTAACCTAAAATTTTTTAAAAGTGGAATAGATTGCTTTTGATTCTAATAGACATTATGATCATATTGGTCAATATGTTAAAATTAGCTCATCTAATTACTTCAATAGTTAGTAAGGCCACTGTCATTTATAAAGCTAGAACATATTTTTTTGGAAACGCAATTTAGGCATGTCGCAACATAATTAAATGAAAGTCCTATTACGCCTGTATTGTATTGTATAAAACGACCGATTTTGTATAAAATTATTCAATTCGAACTTATTAGTATGTGTGTGAAGTGTACGTATGCAGTAATTCAAATTTTAGGGATCTCAAAAGTAGTTTCGGCTTTTTTAATAAACATACTTCTTAAATAAAATGTTTGGCTTCCAAAACTTGGGTTGGTTTGGCAAGTTTTGATGGCAGAATCATACTCGTCATTTCTAAAGGTTTACGCACTACTCTTCTCACTGTGGTCTGTTGTGTAATATTTGCTGCTGGTCTTATATTATTATGGAGCTTATCTTGGATATTTATAAATTCTCGTTTCTTATTAGAAGTTTAATTAAACCCGTTTTTTCATTGTTTTTGTTTAATTCCAACCTTTGTGGTTTTCCAAATAATCCCTGCATTAATATATTTTGCACCTTACATAAAAAAAGGCAAATATAATAAAATGTTTCTTCTCTTCCAATTAAATTACCTTTAGTTCATATAAAATCTTTAAAGCCCGTTTCAACATTAATTTTTGCCTTTCAAACGCTTTCGTCAAAAGACATTGCTGTTTTGTTTGATAATCCAATTAACTTTTTTTTTTTTTTGAACATATTTTGAAAAGCTTTCAAAAAGCTGAAAAACTCAAATATGGGATAATTTTATTTTTGTGTTCGATTCGATTTCCATACATAATACGTACAGTATCTACATATATTAAAAAGGACCTTCGCTAATAAAAAATCAACGATTTGTGAATAATAAAAACTTATTCAAAAAAGCAACAACAAAAATAAGAAAAAAAAATACAAGACATTGGGAAATGGTTTTCCATTTTGCATTGATTTTCATTTTATTTTTTGTTTTGTGTGTACAATATTATTGTTATTATTATTATTATTACTATTATTGTTATTATTTTATTTTCTGTGTCATTGAATAAAATAATATAAGAAAAATGTTTGGATTTTTTTTTTTCGGTATTATCCAACGGTACCTTATATTCAAAAAAAAACAATCGAAGTTTTCTGTTTTTTGATATCGCATTTAAGAAAATACACGAAATTGTTATTTAAAAGGAAAATCGGAAAAAATCAAAAGTTCGATTTTATTGTTATTTGGGTATAAGGAAAATTGTGTACGTACACGAGTAAGTAGACATACACAATATTGGATAAACTTTTTTCCAACCGAGAAGTTTATGAGGAGGAGAGTTTTGTTTTATTTTATGGGCGCGTTTTCTTCTGTTGTGTATGTTTACATAATATGTACGAGTAAATACACATAAACGCGTTTGGTTTATTTTTTATAGTCGCTTTTATTGATTAAATTTGAAAATTGTAGTGGAATTACATAATTTTTTTTATATTTTTTTATCCTATGCGAAAAATAGCAGGTGTTTTCACTGTGAATTGAATGAACAAATTGAATGAAATACAATTTCAAATACTCTATTTTGAATATCTTTTTATGTTGTTTGTTTGGTTGTTGTATGTGTTTATATACCTTGTCGTCGAAATAGTCATGTTATGTGTTTTATTTTGTGTATAAAATTTCTTTGGGAAATCCTGTCAGCTTATTCAACTTTAAATACAAATATCCATCCTGATTTCAATCTTCGTCGTTCATTCGTTCGTTGTGATTTTTTTTTTTTAGAATAAATAAAATAATATAATAAAGCATAAAATGAAAGGATGCAAAAACTGGATAACATTATTAGATTTAGACTATCCTTAAATTACATATACATTTCGTAAAATTTTGATGTTTTAGATTGCTGATTATGTTATCGAAATAAAATTTCTAATTTCTATTGTTGTTTGAATATAACAAATGGGGTCACCATAATTAAATATACATGATAAAAATATACTATATATAAATATATTCAGACCTAATTTACATACATACATGCCAATAACATAACACATAATTTTTTCTTATATCAAAATGGGAAATTTTAAATCAGGCGATATATATTCAAACACTAACTCAATAAAATGTAATCGAAAATTGTTCTAAAATAGAAAATTCAATTTGCGATTTTGTGATAGACCAATTTTTTCATTTTCCTTTAAACTTTGTTTTATTTTTGTGATTGTTTCAGGTTTCGACCGTTGTAATGAAAATATCCGTATCGACTTTTACAGACATAATGGCATTTAGTATTTTGTGATGATAGAGAAAATTTTTTATTATTATTATTATTTGTAGCTTTAGGAGACAATTATTGATTTGCTAGTCATCAGAATATGGCCTTAAAACACAAAGCTATCTATTTTGATCATTTAAATTATCTCTTGAATGTCGTAAATGTAAAATTATTTTTTATTTTTACACAACAATCTTTATTCAAATCGTATTGAAACACCATGAATCACATGTCATAATATAAACAACTAAGGAGTTTTAATTAGTATGTAACGCACAGTGCCATTCTTTAATGGAAGCTAACCAAAATGATTAAAATTTGATGATTGCTGAAGTGCACATTTAGCTTCTGTACACGATTTGTATAAATTAAAATTTTATTTACAGAAACCAGAAATTAATTAATTTATTTTCTAAGCATCGCTGATTAACTCGTAATATTTGTTGAGCTCACTCTCTTTATTGTTAAAACGTGTTTACAAGTTGATGGACGGACGGTTTACACTCTTCTCGTACATGTTATTTTCAGTCAAAAGCTATCACATCATTTACATGTTTTATATTTTATTTACTAAAATTTTATTTGCTTGACATAAATTAAAAAGTTTGCGTACGAAAAAGCTCTTATAACAATTATTTATATTTGTTAATAAGGCCGCGCGCGCTAACAACCCTCATTTATAAATAAACTAAAAATAAAAATCAAATAAAAAAAAAAAATTAATTATAATTCTTTAAAAAAAAAATAAATTACGAGAAAATTCAAATTCAATTATAAGCATAAAAAATAATTCTTCCACTCTCATCACACGCGCTTTTACAAATAATGTTTATTGCGCTTTCTTCTCATATTCTTCGTGTCTTTCTGTTATAAATATTATTATTGTTTTTCTTCTTTTTTGGTTCTGCTATGTAAAATGTAAATTAGTTTTTCTTTTTAATTTTTCGTCAGTAAAAGAAAATTGTTGGAAAAATTAAAATAATAATCATAATAATTTAAATCACAATAGATTATTAATTAAATATTTCTGAAAATAAAATTTAAGTATTTTCCAAATATTTCTTTATTTATGTATGTGTGAAAATTTTGTATAATCATCTTATCACGTTTAATTCAGGGACGGGATTATAACGTACGGTTGGTTTTTTACACATTTACTTATTCTCTCATTTCAACAGAAACCAATTATTAATCTGTACTCCCAGGTCTCAACACGAATTACATCCGCTAACATCACCACAGTATAGTTAATAAAGCCAACAAAACGACAGAAATCACCTACAAATTATACCACCTTGTCGGGGGAACAAGTTTTTTGTTTTTTTAATAGCCATAATAATAACAACCGTATTGTCAATATATTAGCCAAATTTGTTTTTCGAATAAAATTTCCATTTTTATTGCAATAATTTTATTTTATTTTTATGATTCCTGTATGTATCTATATACATATACGTACTAGTTCATAGCACAAGTTTAAGGAAAAATAAAAACTCTTAACTACACCTGGGGTTACCCTTGTTTTCCACTTATAATTTTCCTGATTTTCTTTTTTCTTCTGCTCCGCAAATTAGAATTTTTCTTTTTAGTTTTATCTCTTTATTAAAACCAGAAGAAGACGAAAAAAAAAGTGTAAAATATCAAACATTTTACCGAAGCTCCTAGAATACATACATATACGCAAAAGGCATATTAGACAACTGTTCGCATTATGTGATGTTTTAGAGAGCGCGGGTACAACCTTTTTTGTTTTTGCTATATTATTATAATTTTTAAGAAACAAAATCAATTTGCTTTCCCTCCCACAAAAAAAAAAAAAAAAAATATTTCCCATTTTCGTTTATTATGAAAATGCCAACCAAAATTATCATAATAACAATAAAAGAAAATATAACTGCTTTTTATACTTTTATGCGTTAGGATTATATAAATAGATTTTTCCGCCTTTAGAAAATTATTCGGGTTGTGCTTCGTTTTCTAGTACTTCAAGATGACTCCTTTTTTTTTTTTTTAGCCCGGCCATGTATCAACTACTACGTATATAAATAATAGTAAATAATAATCATAATAGCAAGGAGAACAATGTGAACGGAAAATTGCACCTGTGGTATTGTCTTTTAGTTCCTTTATTTTTCTAATATGGAAAATATTTGTTTGTTATGTATAGAATAATACATTGTGTCGAGAGAAGAAAATGCCATTTTCATTTTTATATTCATATATATTTGTTGTTGTTGTTCATATATAAACTGCATTGTAGCTGTGTTATGTATGTAGATGTATGTAGATTTTGTATATAGGATGATCATCACTTATCCTAATGATAAACAACAGGACTATAGAAATATATATAAGGAAAATACAATGGATGTATGGGTGATGAAAAAAAAATGCTAATTAAAATCTATTGAAGAAATGGTTTATTTTTAATTATATGTTAACAATAATAATAACATGGATATACTATAACTATGCAAACACATAAATTTACTTTATATGTACATACATGCAGATATAAAACAGTGTGATTTATTTATATTTTACAAGATAAACAATGTAAAGGATATCTTTTACGAAATATTATGCTGATATATTATGTGATTACAATAACTACTATTATTGTGTGTATGTCATGAAATCATAAGTAAATACTTATTCTCTTCCTTAAAGGCGTTGTAAGTGTGTCAACATCTTGATAATATTGTATAAAGTCATATCATATTATACCTGTAGGTATGTCAATTCTTTAACATGGAATTATAAAAATGATGTCAATATACCCAATTGTGTAATAGTAGGTCAGAGATGCGCAAACAAGATAATAGTTTGATAAAAATGTAATTTTATATTAGTGTTAGCTGCAATTACGGATTCAAAATATGTTTTTCATTTCGCTTCAACTAACTGGAAATTCAGTTCAATTTGAATTGTTTTATTTTCATTCAATGGCAAATAGTAAAATATTAAGTTGATGAAAATTATTCTTCTGTCAAAAATGAAAATGTGACTTGTCCCAAATATAGTATTTTCTTAGTTTTTATTATAATTTATAACTTCAATTCACGATAAATAAAGCAAAAGTGTATTTTTCATTGTTATAAATATTTACTTGTTTTTTATTAATTCTAATTCAAACTGCTTTACAATGTTTTCTATTTCATCACCTTCTTTCAACTGATTTTTGATACGATCAACATCGTTTTTCTTTCGTCGTCTTCCATTTCATTCATTACTTAAAATATTAGGTAATATAGGCGCAATGGATGCAAAGGAGAATATGTAACATTATGCAACATCCCTCCCATCCACTTTGAATTCATTGCGCTTTTTCTACTTTGATAATATTACCAAAATTATTAAAATATTTTAAAAACTAAATTTTAGGTACTTAAGTAGAGGAACATTATAATAAAAAAGAAAACTGTTTCTTAAATAAAGTAAAAAAAAACTAATTTCAACTTTCAAATTTACGAAGTTTGTATTCTATTGAATAATGAATAGTGATTTCACATTAGTTAAAATTGTCACTTTCCGATAAGACTTCAATCACCTTATGTGGTCCAGTCCAGATGGGATCAAATTTTGACCGATGTTGGTTTTTAAAAATGCCAAGTCACCCACATGAAAACGCTGTTCATTAGCGTTTCGGTCGTACATACTCTTTGATTTTTCCTTCTGAATGATCAAATTATTCCTGGCCAAGACAGACGATATCTGCAGTCTATTCTTATGTTCACCCAAATAATCATCGAAATTGTAGTGTATCTGAGGTTTTCCTTGAACAGATGAAGGTATATTATGGGCTTAATATCGTAGAGCAACTCAAATGGCATGAACTTTGTCGATGTATGTGGGGATAGTTATAGCTGAACATAGCGAAGGGAAGCCAGTTGTCCCAAAGAGGATCTATCGCCATCTGTGAAATTCCTAAAATACTCACTCAAGGTTGGTGCAACCTTTCGAGTGCTCCGTTGTTCTGGGAGTGGTACGCAAACGTTTGTATTTTATTAATCTTGAAAAGTTTGCATATCCGTTTTAATAATTCCAATGTAAAATTGGCACAAACAAATAAAATGCTTCACGAATGCTTTTGCTTGCTCAATATGTATTTATTATTTGATAGTGATGATTGGATTGGCTCGACTATCTATATCCATGAAAACCTTCTCAAAGGGTTTGCTGGAGGTAGTGGTTATTGTCATTGGAAGTTTATTTTGGGGACCGATTTTATTTACTTTACAAGAGCTACACTTTTTCATAAAATTTTGGATTCGAGTTAACATATTTGGAAAATAGCGAAATGCCTTCAAACGTTTATAAGTGCATAAAATGCCTAGATGTGATACAAGAGGAGTATTGTGCAATTCATGCACCACCCTTTCGATATCGTCATCATATTCTAAAAAAAAAATGACTTTAGAAGTAAAATTGGCACTGTCTAGACAAGGTAGAGATACTTTGTGTTCTATTGAATTGGATCGAATTTTAGAATATGTTGGACCACCAGGAACTGCAGTGATCAAAGATGCCTCAGTAGTGTCTTGCTTCCTAGCAGTGGAAGAATCGAAATTGATACTAGGCTCTTGTAATGACGTGAATTTCCTTAGTTTGGTGTGCATCGGCATTCGAATTTAAAATTCCCGACTTGTGCACCATCTGATAATCTATTCCTCCAATTCCAATCTCCATCTAATGAGAATTGAAGTGGGATTTGAAATGTTTTTGAGCCATGTTAGGGGTCGATGGTCGGTTACAATAATAAAAGCTCGTCCATATATATAAGGTCCATATTTTCTAACAGCAAAAATAATGGCTAAACTTCTTTATGGTAGGATAATGACGCTCTGCTTGGTTCAAAACACTGCTCGCATATGCGACTGGCAGATTATGTTCCTCATCACTGAACTGAACCTTTTATGAAAGTACAGCACCAATTGCATAGTCACTAGCATCCACCGTTAATATGAATATCTTGGTGAATTCTAGAATCTGCAGTAGTTCAGGCAACGAAGACCAAAAAATACCAAATAGTGGAAATAATGCATGTAGAAGCCAAAATTGGTACAGTTGAAGGGGAAGGTGTCCTTAACAACATACTAAAAGTACTGAGGGGTGGGTGTGAAGCTAGGGCGGGGGGGAGGGTGGTCTCGAAAGGTCCTTTTTTCAATTTTTCGTTAATAACTCAAAAACCACTGCTTCTATCAAAAAAATGTAAATATCCTAAATTAATCTACATAAAATTCTCTACAATAAAGGTTCTCTATACTTTTTTGATAGGATCAAAGCTTAATGAAATATGGAGGGGTAAATAGAAAATTTAAAAAAAAACAGTTTTTGCTCGTGCTCGTCCCTTTATTCAGTTTACAATCAACCTCCTTGTTGATCGTGAGTCTTCAAAATATCTGCTTTTATTACATTAACGCGTTTATTATAAGATTATTATATCCAGTGTGTATGTGAATATGGCTGAGAAGTGTTTAATTTGTGAGAGTGAAGTTAAAAGTGATTTATGCAACGTTGGAAAAAAACGGATAATTGGATTAGTGAAGGCAAGTGTGTTAAGGAAAGATGGGAAAGAGAAAGGTTTCAGGGGTAAGATAAAAGGTGTTGTTCATAATTCTTGCAGAAGAGAATACGTCAGAAGTGACTCAATAAAAAGGTTTTTGCGAGACACTCTCTCAGATGAACCTTCAACATCACGTGGTGCTTCGTCTTTGGGTTCAGGACAAATAAAATTTGATTTTAAAACAAAGTGTTTTTTCTGCACGGAAACATATGACGAAGAGAAGGAGATTCAAAAACCGTATGCTAACCGTCGAACAGTTTTTTATGTTCGTACGGTTGCGTTTCACGTTTGTATTTTGAATCGTGGGCAGGAAAGAAAGGATGAGTGGGGAAACAATGTAGTGAGACGTATGTGCACTGTTGGGGATCTATACGCAGCAGATGCAATATATCACGAAGATTGTTACAAAAGATTCATGTTAACCTCTGTACCTTCAAAAAGAAAAGCTGGACGTCCACAAGACGAAGGGATTTCAGAAGCAATGGAAGAAATATATGATTATATTGAAAGGACTGATAATTGCAAATAATCTATGGACGAGTTGTTGGAACAGGTTATTGCAGGGGAACCACCACATGTGAAGATCATTAAGGAGAGAATGAGGGAAAAATATGGGCACCAAATTTTTTTCAGTAATATTCGCACAGACAAACAGTCGTCTCCTTTCGTAGTTTTAGTGATAAAATCTTGAGCGACTGATGGTACACTTCAAGGTATAAAGATGAACGACGATGTAGACTTGATAGTTCTCCTCATAAGATCGGCACCACCATCTATCAATATGTACTTCATGAAGCCAGGCCGTGGGAATGTGGAAACCAAATTGTTCTCAGTGCGACAACTTCAACAGCTTCCAATTTCCAAAGCGATACTCCTTCTTCATAGCTTCTCCTGATTCGACACTACCTCGGCGATATATGGAAAGAGTAAAGTAGGAATCGCTAAGCTTTTCACAGAAAACCCTGCCCTCACTCCAGACATTTCAGCAATATTCACAGATCCCTCAGCATCACCTGAGGATATTGAACAGGCTGGCGAGAAGCTTTTTTGGCTGTATACAAAGCGCCTGCACATCAAGACAACCTGAACAAACATAGGTACTCGGCGTTTTTGAAGGCGTCAACGAAGCTCAAATCAGACATGGCCACTCTTCCTCCCACTAGAGGAGCTTCAAAGCAACACTCGCTCAGAGTATAGTAGTCGCACAGGTAAATTCATTTACATATACATAGTTTATTCTTTACCTTACAAATATTAGTTTGTGATGAATACTTACGTTGGCATCATTATTTTCTTACAGGTACAACAGTGGCTCGGTAACCCCCTACCACCCATCCAAAGGGAGAAGATGGGATCCTTTACGCAGTTAAAACGAACGACCCTGTGGCACCCGACTCCGTTTTGAACATGATATTTTGCCGAGCACGACTGGGTGTGGGGTGCGCTGCGAAATTTAGATTTCGACGAAATTTAATGTTCAATATATATCCTTAAGCTGTAATTATTTCATTTTTAACAATAAAAATCAATAAAAACTGTTTTTTTTTTAATTTTCTATTTACCCCCTCCATATTTCCTTAAGCTTTGATCATTTTATGTAGATTAATTTAGTATATTTACATTTTTTTGATAGAAGCAGTGGTTTTTGAGTTATTAACGGAAAATTGAAAAAAGGACCTTTCAAGACCCCCCCCCCACCCTTAGCTTCACACCCACCTCTCAGTACTTTTAGTATGTTGTTAAGGACACCTTCAACTACAACTGTACCAATTTTGGCTTCTACATGAATTATTTCCGCTATTTTTCCTTCGTTGCCTGGACTACAGAACAGGTTCAGTTATGAACGCCTGTTTTAATTTATTGAAAGAATTACACAATTACTACTCCAATCAAAGCTTTTAGTTTTTCTTAGACTATCAGACTATCAATGAGGGGTTGTGATATGATTTCAATTGTTTTTGATTTGCTGGAGTGGGGAAATTTTGCACAGCTTTGATTTTGGTTGGGTCTAATCTTATGCCAGTAGTAGTTATGACGTAACCTAAATAGACTATTTCTTTTCTAAGTAATCTGCACTTTTTTGGTTGTAACTTGATATTAAATTTTCGGAGCAGTTCCAGAACACTGAACAATGTCGTCGAGATAGACAAGGCACCTGATGCCATTTATTCCGGCCAATACATTGTTCATCATTCTCTGAAAGGTTGATCGTACTCCTTTCAGGCCAAAAGGCACGCGCACACATGTGCTCATACTAAATACCGTTTTTTGGCAATCGTTCTCCTCAATACCGGTTTGGTGCTATCCGCAGCAGGTTGCTAGCGTTTACCAAGCTGGTCGAGGATCTCTGATATGTTTGGAAGAGGAAAAACGGAACCAATAGTAATATCATGAAGTCGCCTGTAGTCAACTACGACCCTCCATCTTTTTTCATCATTAGTCGTTTTTTTGGGGACGTCCAAATGTGGTGAATTCCAGGGACTAGTGTTCGCGCGTATAATACCTTTGTTTAACATTTCAGAAACTTGTTGTGAAATTTCACGTTGCATTGCTTCTGGTAAGCGGTGCGGTTCAGTAATTGGTTGAGCAGTTTCACTTAGAGGAATTTTGTGAGAACTCGCTTTTATCATATAAAGGAAATCACCTTCTATAAAGAAAACGTCATCAAAATCCTTAACAATTTTAAAAATAAATTTCTTTTCCTCTTCAATTAATTCGCCAGTTTCTAATTGTTCGCTTAAGATGTTTAAACGATTATCCATTCTATTGGATCAATTATTAAGTCGGTAAAATTCGAATTTATTCGTCGAATTAACAGAAAATGATATATTTGCTAACGAAACATCTGCGCATGAACCATTATTGAATTTGTTTACGTTCCTTGGATGAGGAATTTCCGTGAAACCATTATTAAATTTGAAATTTGGGTTATTAATTTGAGAATTAATGGATCAGGATTGATTACTGAACGTTTGAAATTGTGGTCGCTTGTAATAATTTTTAGCTGTATGAATCTATTTTGCTACAGATAGTATAATTTGTGTGATCAGCCGGAAAAGGTACGACTCTGCGAAATAACAATTTCCTGTTTTTTGAAACGTGATGCTTTGACTATCAGTTTAATGGGTTCGCGCAATCCTTCTTCAAATGATTTTAGTGCTGTCCCAAGATTAAGATTCCTAATAGTTTTAGCAGATTCTCCAACCTCACATTTTATACTTGCACTATCTAACATAGAGAACATTGTTTCTAATCTATTTGCTAAAGCACGCCCATCCTCAGATTTTTCTTGCCTAACACAAAAGAGTTCATAAGTAAGAGACTATATGGGCTTTGACTCCCCAAATTGGGTATTCAACTCTCTCTTCAAAAAAACACATCATGGGCCTTACCAGTCAACTTAACATTCAACAGTTTAATAAATTTTGCAACCTTCGTCGCATTAATTGACTCCACAAAGATTTCGCAGCGTACCATGAATCTTTCTAATTCATGAGCACTCTCACCGTCAAATTCAGGCACAATTCTAAGCGCCAAATTAGTATCCAATTTATCTGTCATGATTACAAGATTATGATTTAAATTTAAATTTGAATTTGATTCTGATACACTTTTAGATATTTTTCCTGATTCTAAACGATGAACTTGATCAAAACTTCAACAACAGCACATGATACTTATATGAAATACAAAGAAAATGTACAGCTTTATTCTCGAATTTACTGGACTTGTCTGGAACTTCTGCTGAACTATTAGAAGATGATCTGGTTTTGGAAATAATCATCAATCAGCTATCCTTATAAAATCACGTTAATCTCGATAAAGTTGCGTTGATATTGCGTCAGCGACAAACATGTCGATAAAAAATAATGCTAATAATTTTGCGTTTGTATTTTTAATTTTTTCTGCGTTAGGATGATTTGATTAATTTACCCCTTAAGGACCAGACCCGAGATAACTCGACACACACTATATGGTCCAAAAAGACCGTACCCGAGATAACTGGGCCTGTCACATATTGTTCGTTCCATTATGTATTTGCCCGAAATAACTTGTGAAAATAATCTTACAACAATATTATTATTTGTTTATTATCTATTTTATTTTTACAATAATATTATTTGAAAAATATTCGGTCCTTAAGGGGTTAAGAATTTTATCATCGAACATTTTTTTTTTGTTGGTAAAACCATGTGTTTTTCAAGATGTCTGGTCTACGATGAATAATACAATTTCTCACATTTATTTTTCCGCTGCCACCATAATATTTGACATTATGCAACACACAGCATGAATATCGATTTAATTTGGTAAATCAATAAAATTTTATGGTCGCTAAATATTTATTTATTTATGTTAATCCAAATTCAAAAATTTGTACTATCCGCGTTAAGTTCTAAATAATACCGTTAGCTGATCCTTTATATTTTAATATTTTAAGCTTCTATTCTAAATCGATATTTGGTCGGGTGCTTAATCGTTTTTGGAAGTCCTTGAAACCGTTTAAAATTTTGAATTTGGTTTCCTTGTCCATCCATATCTTCTATGGATATTGCGGCAGGCTTTCAGAACGCAATTTGCATTCGAAAAATTTAAACTTAAAAAAAATGGTTTCAAAAAATCTAATTCTAAAGCATTAAAACTATTATACTCTTGAATCTTTTGATATGCTAGCAACTCTTTAAATTATTAAATTTTTTTACGTTACGAACGTAACGTTTTTTGTACTTTGTACTTATCCTTATCCGTTATTTGTACTTATCCTTAATTTCGTGAAACTATTGAAAATTTCTGGAACGTGTAATTTACTAAAAGTATTTAAATTTTTAAAATTTGGTTTCTTAAAAATTCTTTAATTGTTAAATGGTACCGTTTCGAAGAGTTTCCAAAAATTAAAATTTTTAAAATACTTCAAATTCTTAAAAAACCTTTTCGTTAATTTCTTAAAATTTTTATGTGTTATGTTTTAATTTTTTAAAATTGTTACATTTGTAAGTGTTGGGTTTTTCGAGGTATAAAACATTTTTCGAGTTTTCTAATAGTCAATTTCGTTGAATGATTGTTCGTAAATACTAATATACTTCTCGTGTTAATAAAAACACAATTAAAAATGGTCTAATCACCGGTAGCATATTAGAAATTACATGTATTAATTAACATTCAACAAAAAATTAATAAAGTAAAATTAGCGTACACAGAATTAAAGCTGTGTGAATATTGTGAAGAGGAAAAAAAAATTGTAAGAGAATTTATCTGTATTAATACGATTCGCTAGTACATAACGCACAGTACATTCTGTATATATAGAATGTAAATTGTGGTATAATCAGTCCAGTCGCCGCGGCCTGATGAGAAGATTGATTTTTTTATAATCATAAGCTCATCAGTTCGAAACTGGATTGAATTCTCTTACAATCTTCGGAACGTTTATAATTTATATCTTTAAACAATTACATTTCATTACAATCACTAAATTGGAACTATTTGGTTCAGCAGTTCATTATCAACTTTATTTAAATAGGAAAACGTGAAAATGACATATTGTTGTAAGGGCGGGCAGTCAATATAGAATATATTTCAAAATTATCAATTAAAAATTAATTTTACATTGTGATTTAAACTTACAAGAGTATAAACCTAGTTTACAAATCTAAGATTATATACTTAAAAACTATCTGGATAAATCCTTATTTTTATTATTTTTTTTTTTACAAAATGTCATATTTAAACAAAAACAATATAACCCATGTACTCATAAAAACCATTTCTAATTACACTTTAATCTCATTAAATTAGAACATAAAGTTTTATTTTTTTTGTTTGAATATTTTTCGGTTTTAATCCGACACCAAAATTCCATAACATTATCTTCCCTAACCCCAAAAACACACAAAAAAAGCAACATGGAAGAAAAATCTCAACAGCAAAAAAAGAACCGGAAAAATATGTTTATTTCCCAGATTAATAAATTACAAATACAACAAAAAAAAAATTATTTATTTTATATTATTATTATTCTAGTTTTTCGTGGAAAATCTAATTTTTCACCTGAAAAATAATAATAATATCAAATCGAATCGTATTTTCCTTCGTTCCTTTATCCAGTACATAACCATAGTAAAAACATACATACTCGTAATCCATGTATGTCTGTATGTAATGTATGTATATCATTTTCTCGTTTTAGTTTTGTGTTATTTTTCCAAATTTTCAGCTTTAATATGAATAAATTTTTTTGTATTTTCCAATTTTTATGATCTGAAAATTGATAACAACAACAAATATTGCACACAATATAGAACAAAAAAAATACATAAAGGAAAATGTGAAAAATCAGGAAAAACCAAAAGTATATAATTGTATATAGTAAAGATATAGTTTTACTATAGTTAAACAAAAAATTGTATGCTGTTAAGGTCGGAGATTTTAAAGGGGTCATATATTGAAGAGGATTTTCTTTGCTGGTAAAATGCCAACAAGTTTTTTCGTTTTTTCTTCGTTTATTGTTCTAAATTTATATGAAATTTTCTTATTTTTGCTGTTCTTAAAAAAAAAAAAACCAAAAGTCTTTCTGTTAACTTACATCCGGCAATGAAAAGTTTTTATCCTTTTTTATGTATGTGTGTGTGTGTGTGTGTGAGTGCTGCTTTTTGGAAGAAAAGCAAGCAAAAAAAACTTGAAGTTGAATGGAAAAAATCTTTTGAACAGAAATGTTGGAAATTTTTTTGGCGAGCAGCACATTCAAACCATACAAAAAATTTGAAAGCACAGATACATTTATAATTAAAGTCCGATTTTTTTTTTTCTTTTAATTTTAGTGGATTTTTGTACTATGTGGAAATAATGAAATTGCGTGGAGAAATATAAACCTTGAAAATGCTTTCACCTTTAACGTATTTTCCAATAAATTTAAGAAGAAGTACCGTAAAATACATTTAAACCCTAATCAACCTATACGAGTATAATGCAGGTCATACATGTATCCCATCTATTGCTCCACCTATTCATTAGACATCTAAATTAATAAATCTTCTTTTTGACCACTGAACAAACCTTTCTCAATATATTTTTCAATGTACTAAAAGAAATAAGGCAAACAGTAATGTAACGTTTGTGTTAAGTTGTAAAGAAAATAGCATATGGGCGTTTAAGTTTATTCGCATTTAATAGGGTATGAGATTTTGGTATTATTCTCCTTTTCCAAAAAAAAAATGAAGGGAAAAGTTCAAAATACAATAGAAACTAAAATTTTTGGATAACTCGGAATTGTTTTTTTTTTCGATTAACGGAAAATAGCTATTCGATTTTTCGTCTTCATCGTCTGGTCTTTTGGTCCTACTCACATATTTTTCATATGAAGTTACAACTAAAATAAATAGAAAAGGTTAAAAAGGCTATACATACATTAAATCAATTAAATTAGTTTTATTTAAATTTGTATGTCAAAACTTGTTACATCTATGTCTTAAAACTCAACATAAGGTTTTTTTATTAAGAGACTACACTTCAGAGAACAAAAAAGGATCAAATTAGACGACAGTTTTTTTTGCTTGTGGTTCTGGTTGATAAGTTTTTTTTTTTTTGTTTTGGTGGCATTTGTTCGTTTTAATGTAATTTAGAAATAGAAATCGTAATAATACTAGAAAAAAGAAATAAAATACAATTAAAATGGATTTAATTTTAACAAATAAAATTAAATTGGCAGAACATGACTTTCATTAAAAATTCACAAAATTAAAGTTAATTTAACTTTTTATATTTCTGTATTTTTTTTTTTTTTTGTGAGACAAAGTGTAGCTCTGTGTAAGTAACAGTCAGATAAAAATTGTAGTTTATACATGGTTGGTATATTGGAAATATATTTAATTAAAATATTTTGTTAATTGCATAATTGAGTCAATATTTCGCGTAGCAGCCATTGCCCTTTAACTTATCAAAATAACCGCAAGCAAATCAACTAAATCTATAAAAAATACACTTTAAAAGTTATATAACACAACAATTTAACCTTCCTCTTTATAATCTCAACGTGAAAGAAACATAAGTTGTGTTATATAACTTCAAGCAAAAAAAAAAAATACAAAAATAAAGAATTACAAAACCGCTAAAACACAAAACTTTAAAAATTACATGTAAGTCGCATGTTTTACAATAATTGGTTAAAATACGTAGGATCTATGTATATAGAAAACTAAAAGAAGCTTATACAAAAAATTACGGAACAACAAAACACAATCTCACTGTGTGCTGTTCGTGCTAAGGTTAAATAAATACCGCAAAAATATAGAAAAAAAAAAAAAAGTTGTAAATAAATATGAGATAGTAAAGTCGCGGCGTGTTGATTAAATTGGTACCAACAACAACGAAAGTAAAATATTTTTATTAAGTGTTTTAGTAAGGTATTAGAGAATTTCTGAAGCATACAGAAGGACATAAACCTACTGTTCAATTGGCATTAAATGAAATACAAAAACAGCAATAATTCTACGATAGTAATCAATAAATTCCAAATCATTTATATTTTATAACTTTAATTTTAAATATTAAATTTTTTGATTTTGTTTATTATCTAGAAATTAACAAAAATGAATAAAAATTTAACATGGATTTTTCCGGGATTTGCCAAATATACCAGAAATAAAATGTTTTATTTTTTTTATTCAAATTAAATAAATAACTGGATCAGATTTTTTATGTATATGTACATATATATATTTATTATTTAATTAAAAATTTGAATTTAATTATAATTTATTATATTTTGATTTTATTTATTTAATTTTACAATCAGTTTTAATTAAATTTTAAAACCGCGCGTTTGTGTGTGCGGTTAAATTTTTATCTGTATTTAATCCTTTCACTTATCCTAACAATTTAATTTTCCTTTTTTTGTGAATGATAATAAAATTATTTTAACTGATTATATTAATCTTATCTATTCACCATAAAAAAATGGAAAATCCATAAAAAGTGGTATTCTTGCTTTTTAAAATTCAATAATAAAATTTAAATAAAAAATTAAAAAAAAAACTTTAAATACGAAATAATAATAATAAAATTATATATTAAATTCAATTATCTTATTCTTCTTGTAAGATTTTCAACTTCTTATGTATTTTTATAATATATACACGAAGAGCTCAAGAGGAGGATTCATAAAAAATTTTCTTCATCTTACCTGGTCTTATAGAATAATAAAAAAAATATAATTTCCTTATTATTATTATTTTTTATTGTTATAAAAAAAGTTCACTTCAAATTGCTAAAAAAAGGATTAAAAATAATTAAAACATTGTATATAAAATTGTAATGAATTTTGGTGGTTTACTTAATAATATTTTTTTCTTTTCTTAAGAATTACACGAAAAAAGAGCTATCAAACTGTGTGTGTGACACAATAAAAAAAACACGGTGTCTCGGATACATATTTTAGATAAGAAAATCTTTTGAGAAAATTGTTTTTATTTTTTTTTTTTTGTGACAAGACTAAGTTTAATAAAAAAAATCTCTAAAAGAAGATAAGATCGCGAAAAAGATAAGATTTATAAAAATAAAAAAAATTATCTAAATTGAACTGGATGAAATACAAAAAAGGACTCGTAAGGCATGAAAAAGTGACAAAGAAAACCTGAGGTTATTTGTTGTTTTGTGCCGTGCAGTGGAGTACTTGGAAAATATATTTAATTTTCATTGCTGCCAATTAGAAAATTTAATAGAATATTTAAAATATTTAGCAACAAAATTAGCATTTCCATGATTATCGTTTTTATCGTTACAAAGAAGATAAGTAAAGTTGGTGTTTAAACTAGGGTTTTATTCTGAAAACGAACCACTGAAAAAGATAATCGTGGAAAAATAAAATCCCGATAAAGAATATCTTATATTTACATCAAGGTGATGGGTCATAGATTATAATGAACTTGTCACTTCGAGTGACACCGATGTAGAGATATCTCAGCAGTTTATCAGTACCACCATGGATGATTTGGTAACCCGATTGAGTCTAGTAACACAATAGAATGCTACTCTGAAAAAGAATTAATATTATTGTTTGCGGATTACCTAGTGTTGGGGCCGATTTAAATGATTTATTTAGCTGATAAGATGATATCATTTCCGCCGAAAAAATAAAACACAAAAATTCGGTTTCAAATACATTAAATAATGCTTATGTATTATAAAATTGAAATCGTTATAGGTAAAACAACGACAAGTCACTTTATCTGAATGAAATCGATGTCAAGCTCGATCAAGGATTATTTTTCTGCACCAATTCACTCCATTCCAGAGCAAACTTCCAGAGACAAAAAAAAATGTAAAAATGAAATCCTGCTCCGTAAGCTAACCGATGTCCAATGAACATCAAATTCGATCGTTTCATGACCTTCCTTCTCTCTATCGACATTGGCAACTTCGTCACTGGCGGAGTAACTCTCCTGTATCCTTATCTGTAGTTAGTTCACTAGTCACTGAGTTATTTTCAGCAGTTTAACTCATTTTCTCGTTTTTATTTTTGTTTTGAGTCAATTTCTTGTTCGGTCATCTTACACTTATTATTTAGTTTTGTGATTGAGTGAAGTTGGTGGTTATTTAGAATTTTTATTATGGCGTGTAATGGCGGCGTATTACACTGTGAAGTTCGTTCCATGAATTTTTAAGTCTTGATAATGTTCATTATTTAGGAATTTTTAATAATTTATTATAAGCAATTATTTTAAATTTTTGGACTTTAGTTTACATTAGATTGCGACATTTATTTGTTATAAAAAAACTTATTTTATGGTTGCGTACATATTTTTTTGGTTCTTTGCAGTCAATGCCAATATTTTGGAAAATTTATTTTGTCCAACTATTTCATATTTATATTATTTTCAAACAATACCTTTAATTTCACAATTTTCCATCAGATCATTTGTAGTTTACGTGAGAATTTTGATACATTTATTTCTAATTTATGTTGTTTGAAGGACCTTACTTCGATTATGTTTTTATCTAAGATATGGATTTATGATTACGAATTAATTATTTATAATATCCTGATTATACTAATTTTCGATGTTGCAATAATAATTAAACAGCAGATGGTGTATGTGTTTGTTCAGATATGGGTACAAAGGGCCGAATTTCAAAGGGCCGAATGTCGAAGGGCCGAATTTCGAAGGGCCGAATGGGTCGAAGAGCCGAATGTGTCAAAGGACCGAATGTCGAAGGGCCGAATGGGTCGAAGGGCCGAATTTTTTTTTTGTTTTTAGAAATATAATTTTTTAAATTTGTTATTTTAAGGAATATTTTGTAAATTTTTTATGAAATATAAATTAATTTCTTATGAATTTTTATAAATCCATTAAATTTAGTTTAATTTTTATTATATTTTTTCAAACATATCTCAAGAAGAGAAACTAACTTCTGAAGTTATAATTTTAAATAAAATTTGTGTATAAATTAATTATTAAAATTTGTTTTTTATTAATTGAATCTGAACCATCTTGATAAACAAAAATGCCTGCTCATGTGAAAAATCAACTTGGAAAACTGGGTTGGGTATGTAATTTTGCATTACAAAATATTGCAATTACAAAAGGTTGCAATTATCAAATATTGCAATACAAAATCTTGCATAACAATTTCCCGTACATTTTTTTCTCTATTCTGAGGAAGATAAATTGAAGAAAAATGACATCGACTAATTTAACATAGAATTGTAGAGGCTAACGGCTTGGGTAACTCTCGGCCATCCGAGCCATTCGGCCCTTCGACATTCAGCCCTTCGACACATTCGGCTCTTCGACCCATTCAGCCCTTTGACATTCGGCCCTTCAACATTCGGCCCTTTGAAATTCGGCCCTTCGACATTCGGCTCTTTGACATTCAGCTCTCTGATATCATTCGGTTTTTTCATAGTAACAGAAAAAACCATTTTTTACTTTTTACAAGTAAAAATTTTTTTTTTTTTTTTTTTAATTTTATTTTATTATTTAAAATAAATTTTATTTATTTATTTTATGTAATTACAATCTAGTCTCCTGGACTAATGAGCAATTTGTTTCTGACATAATTTAATAACTTAAATTAATCTATGGCTTCTTCCCATTGGCGTTCCATAGTGTTTGGTAAATTGTAGCAAACCACATCTTTGTAGTGGATTTTAGATCACCAAAAGGTTTGGTTCTTTTAAGTCTGCGTACTAAATTCGTAATGCTTAGGAGCTGAGTTGCCTCAATGTTCACATGTTGGCGGAGCCTTTTTTCACGTCTCCGTGCTTTTTCCTGGATTTCGTTTAAGATGAGGTTCATTTTAAGGTCCCTATGAAGGTCATTGTTCCTGACATACCAAGGTGCATCAGCGATGTTCCTTAATACCATATTCTAAAATCTTTGGATGATATTTACGTTGCTCTGTTTGGTACAACCTCAAAGCTGAATACCATAAATCCAAATCGATTTCAATATTTGCTTATAAAGTAGAGGCTTGTTGTATGTTGATAAAGAAGAGTTCCTTCCCATCAGCCAATACATTTTTCTGTATTTAAGTCTTAATTCTTCACTTTTCTTCTTGACGTGTGCTTTCTATCGCAGTTTAGCATCCAGGGTCATGCCGAGATACTTTGCTGTGTTCGCATTCGGTATTATTTCCCGATTTATGGTAATCGGAATATGTTCGAATCGTCTGTTTGTAAAGTTGATGTAAACTGATTTAGCTTCATTTAGTTTTATTCTCCATCTTTTTGTCCATTTATATATTTGAGTTATAGCTGATTGTAAGTTCTGTGTTGATTCTTCGTTGCTTTTTCCAACAGCTAAGATCGCCGTATCATCTGCAAAAGTTGCCACTATGTTGTTTTCTAATGTAGGAAGATCATAAGTGTATAGTAGGTATAAAACCGGCCCTAATACACTGCCCTGCGGAACTGCTGCATTGATTTCTTTCAATTCAGAAAATGTATCATCTAACTTAATTCTGAAGATCCTATCTTTCAAGTATGATTCCAGTATATTAGCAAATTGCATTGGTAGAATATTCCTTAACTTGTGGTTAAGTCCTTCATGCCAAACTCTATCAAACGCTTGTGCAACGTCTAGAAATACTGTTGAACAGACTTTTTTCTCCTCTAATGCTTTCTCAATTATACTGGTTATTTTGTGTACTTGATCAATTGTTGAGTGTTGGTTGCGAAAACCGAACTGATGATTTGTGATCAAGTTTTTACTCTCGATAATCGGATTTAATCTTTTTATCAGAAGCTTCTCAAAGAGTTTGGACATGACTGGCAATAGCGAAATTGGCCTATAAGACGATGTTATGTGTGGTGGTTTCCCAGGTTTTGGGATCATAATTACTTCTGCAATTTTCCATAAGCTTGATACACATTTGATTCTAAATGCTGCATTTATAAGATTGGTGAGTTTCACCAGAGCTTTCCTTGGTAGTTCATTTTCAGATTTCTGCAGTAATAAGATCGTACCCAGGAGCTTTTTTCGTATTCATATTAGCCTTTATCTCACGCATAACTTCTTTTGGTGTTGTGGGTAGGATTTCTTTATTTTCTTGCACAGCTTGTTCAGTTATTATCTCGGCTTCTAACGTTTAGTCTTCATGTGGCTGGAATATTGAATATTTTTTCGAGGTGTTCGGCAAATTCTCGAGCTTTGTCTTCATTATTTCTAGCCCATTTCTCACCTGCTATTTTTATTGGGGGAATCTGCATTATTGGTCTTTTGATTCTTTTGGTTGCTTTCCAAAGAGTAATCAGTACTTTTATCATTAGTTAATTTTCTTAAATAGTAGCTGATTGATTCATCTTTCAATTCTTTGATCTCTCTTCTTAATTGTTGAGTGAGATTGTTCAAATGAGTTTTATCTTGGGGGGCCCTTGTTTGTTGCCATACTCTTCTCGCTCTTCTTTTTTCTGCGAGGAGTTCTCTAATTTCCATAGGGTAATTGTTTCCCTTGATTTTCGTTTTAATTTCAGGAGTATTTTCCTAAGCTGATTGCTGTATATCGTTTACAAATTTGTGAACTTCTTTGTCTAATTGTTCTTCAGTCTTTAATGGAACCATTAAGTTAATTTTTTCTTCTAGTGATAGTCTAAAGCATGCCGAATTAGTGTGATTATTTACTAGGAATGGGCTTCTTTCTTTCTGAATGATTTTTTCACTTAACGTTAGAAGTATTGGTGAATGATCAGAGTTTAAGTCGTGGCTTTGGAATGATATCAAAGGGCCGAATGTCGAAGGGCCGAATGTCGAAGGGCCGAATTTCAAAGGGCCGAATGTGTCGAAGGGCCGAATGTCGAAGGGCCGAATGTCGAAGGGCCGAATTTGTCGAAGGGCCGAATGTGTCGAAGGGCCGAATGTCGAAGGGCCGAATGTCGAAGGGCCGAATGGGTCGAAGGGCCGAATAGGTCGAAGGCCCGAATGGGTCGAAGGGCCGAATGGGTCGAAGGGCCGAATGGGTCGAAGGGCCGAATTTTTTTTTTTTTTGTTTTGTTTTTAGAAATATAATTTTTAAAATTTGTTGTTTTAAGAAATATTTGGTAATTTTTTTTTTGTCAAATATAAATTAATTTTTTATGAGTTTATGTATTTTATTATATTTAATCTTTGGATATTCTATCGACAAAAATATTGCATTAATTGAGGTTGTTTATATTTTGCGTTCCTTTTGGAATTATCAAGTGAAAAAATATTTGTACATAATAGGTATTTTACCAAAACCAAGTCTTATTATATCAATATAAATGGAATATATATGTAGGTATACACATATGTATTACTTTTGTAGTATAACCCGCTCGTATATAATAACAAAAGGCGAAGGTTATTTTTTTCTAATATGCGTACCAAATGTAAATAGATTTTAAATAAGAAAAAGGAATTTTGTCATAAAATGTCATAAAAATTCTTTCATTTACCAACGATGTTATTTTCGAGAACATTATATAGTTTATTATTATTGTTTTAGAAAAAAAAAAGTAAATAATGAATCCTAATTATCGGTCGGCTTTCTTTCAATCTCACTATACGATGTATTTTTTTTCTCTGCACGACGAACACATAACAAACAAAGGGATGGAAAGATTTTTAAGGGATAGATCTACAAAAAAGAGTTTTATTGATGTTTTCCATTCATCCAATCATAAATTACAACATTATGTATTTGGGTAATCCTTTTATTCTATATAATCCGCTCCTACGTGCGGCACGCAGTGCGACATGTTTGCTGATCCCGGCTCCTACGTCCCCCGAAGCTCAAATCTAAAGCCCCTCGGAGGGCTAAGCGGGGGGGAGCGCAGCGACCTCCCGCGTGCCCGTGAGAGTTACCGAAGCCGTTAGCCTCTACAATTCCAAGTTAAATTAGTCGATGTCATTTTTCTTCAATTTATTTTCCTCAGAATAAAGAAAAAATAGTACGGGACATTGTTATACAAGATTTTATATTGCAATATTTTATAATTGCAACTTTTTGTAATTGCAATATGTTGTAATGCAAAATTTACATACCAAAGTCAGTTTTCCTATGTCCCTTATTTTAAGTTGATTTTTTATATGAGTAGGCATTTATCTACTTACATCAAGATGGTTCATATTCAATTAATAAAAAACAAATTGTAATAATTACACAAATTTTATTTAAAATTATAATTCCGGAAGTTAGTTTCTCTTCTTGAGCTTTTCTTCTTTTTCTAGATATTTTTGTTATCTTTCTCTTGTCTTTTCTTTTTCTAGATATATTTGTCCATGATGCAAATAGGTATATAGAATAACCCAAACACATAATACAACATTATTTATTTATGATTATGTTCATGGACACATCAATAAAACTCTTTTTTGTAGATCCACACTTGAAAAATCTTTACATCCCTTTTTTTTATGTATTTATCGTGTAGAGCAAAATAATGCATTTTCGTATAGTGAGGTTGAAAGAAAGCCGACCCATAATTAGGATTCTTTGTTCCAAAAGACAAATTCCACCACTTACTTTTTTTTTTCTAAAACAATAGGAATAAACTATATAATGGTCTAGAAAATAACATCGTTCGAAAAGAATGAATATTATCATCAGTTTAAAGAACAGAAGTAAATTGAATCTTTATGACATTTTATGACAAAATTCCGTTTTCTTATTTAAAATCTATTTACATTTGGTACGCATATTAGAAAAAAATAACCTTCGCCTTTTGTTATTATATACGAGCGGGTTATACTACAAAAGTAATACATATGTGTACACCTACATATATATTCCATTTATATTGTTATAATAAGACTAGGTTTTGGTAAAATACCTATTATGTACAAATATTTTTTCACCTGATAATTCCAAAAGGAACGCAAAATATAAACAACCTCAATTAATGCAATTATATTTGACAAAAAAAAAATTACAAAATATTCCTTAAAACAACAAATTTTAAAAATTATATTTCTAAAAACAAAACAAAAAAAAAAAAAAATTCGGCCCTTCGACCCATTCGGCCCTTCGACCCATTCGGCCCTCCGACCTATTCGGCCCTTCGATATTCGGCCCTTTGACACTTTCGGCCCTTCGACACATTCGGCCCTTCGACATTCGGCCCTTCGACATTCGGCCCTTCGACACATTCTTCCCTTCGACCCATTCGGCCCTTCGACATTCGGCCCTTCGACATTCGGCCTTTCGATATTCGGCCCTTTGAAATTCGGCCCTTCGTACCCATTCCGTGGCTTTCATCTACTTGTACATAATTTACAGATATGTTCTTTATTATAAAGAAATCAATCAGATCTGGTACTTTGTTTGGATCAGTTGGCCAGTAGGTTGGTTTTCCAGTTGAGAGGGCTTCACAACTGCATTTTCTGATAGCTTTTAGGAGTTCTTTACCCTTAGTCATTGTTAATCTGGATCCCCAGTGGACATTTTTTGCATTAAAGTCTCCTCCAAGTACAAATCGTTTTCCTAATTTACTGAGGAACTCGAGATAATCTTTTTCTTTCATTGAGTGCTTCGGTGGGCAGTAGATACTAGCAATACAAATATAACTTTTTTTGGATTTGACAATAGCAGCAGTTGCTTGTATTTCTTCCGTTTCATATTTTAACTCCTCATAGTGATGAATACTATTTCTAACTATAACAGCACTACCTCCTTTAGCAGTGTTTCCAGGGTGAATAGTGTGATATATTTGATAATTTTTAAATTTAATGTTTGATGGTCTAGTGAAGTGTGTTTCCGTGTTGAGACATACATCGATTTTTTCTGTGTCCAGGACCACTTGCAGTTCTTGTTGATGTTGCATCAGTCCATTGGCATTCCAACATAAGATTCTAAGATCTTTGGCCATTTTTCTGTTTAGGGATGGCTCCCTTAGTGCTGTACTCTAGTTTCTGTAATCGCTCATCAAATGCATTTAGTCTGCTTAAAATTAATTTAAGTGTTTGACTTATATCGTCATTTTGAGCAGTTTTTCCTGGATTTCCGTTGCTCATCATTACTTGAGCATAAGTCATTTTACCAAATTGTCCTTGAGTCGTTCCCGACACTCTACGATTTACTTCGGGTCGGTTCATCTTAACCGCTTGTTTCCTGAATAAACTTGGATTTTTAGCAATCACGTTTTAATTTTTGATATTTTGCAGTTCAATAGCAACGCTGCATCCTCTGTAGTTAGCCGGATGGTTTTCTCCACAGTGAACGCATTTAGGTTGAACATTTTGGGCTTTTACACAGTCTTTGGTACGATGTTTACCTAAAAATTTGACACACCTGGGTTCCCTGTTGCAATATTTTTGTGTATGTCCATAGGCTTGACATTGTTTACATTGTGGTATAAGCTTAGATCTTCTTAGAGGCTGAATAACCACTTTGCACCCCAAGATGTACTTAATTTGATAAATTTTTTCGATATCTTCATCAGTATCGAAGGTCAACATAAACATGTTGAGAGGTACTTTGCCTCTCCGTTTTAGCTTAATCGATGCTTCAGTTGCCTTAAATCCTTTTGCTTTTAGGTCATCAATTATAAAAAAAAAAAATTTTTAAAAGAGTTGGCATTTACATCATTCAAGGCAGTGTACCATGCTAAAAATTTTGAAATGCAATTGAAGTGGGTAACGGTTCATTTCCGGACATATGCGTTGTGGTCTTTTTTCATGATATTGATCCAGCTACACGCCCTACTCGTTTGAACTCGTAGCAGTGGGACACCCTGTATATTTTGAAAAAATATTTGGTTTGTGTTATGTTTTCTAAAAGTCGTTGTGATCGTTTTTGGGAAATTTTTGTCGCTTGTAAAATTTTAACATTGCAACATCTAACATACATACATACATATGTATGTATGTATTTAAAATTTTAAAATTATTTTTCTCTATAGAAATGGACACCGAATACTGAGATTATTAGAGAAACTTCCTTTAAGCGCTTTACCCACTGAAAAACGAAAAATCGGATTTAGTTTTTTTTTGACATAATTCCAAAATTATTGCTTTGTTTTCGTTAAAAACTTTTGTCTCTTGACCGAATCTACTGTATAGTATTTTTTAATTAAAACAATCAAAAAAAAAATTTAATTGGCTGAGATTTGGTTCGTTCATAAAGAATTATTTAGAACCGAAACAAATTTAATTTTAATTTTCTCAGCCAATTAAATTTTATTTTTTTTGGATCTTTTAAATTGAAAATAGTATTTTGTGGTACTGTGGCGGTTCACTCATTTGCATATGCGTTCACCGCCACACGGTCAGAACAAACACGAGCAAAAAAGAAACACTAACGGAAATACCCAATACATAAAAGGACAATTAAACTACTGTCTCTTCCATCCAGACAATGAAGCGACAAAACAAAATAAAATTAAAAATTAAAGTCTGTCTGCTCTCGATCTTCAACACGGCGACATGCCGACCACCATCGCACGGTACAAAAATGGTGGTGAAAAATAATAAAATAAATGGGTATCAAATAATTAAATTAAATTAAAATATATTAATTAAATTACATTAAGTGAACACATTAGTACATTTAATCTCAATCTTTCTATATGTCACTGCTCACTGGGGATTGAATCCGGGACCTTAAGTAATTATTTTATTAAATTTCTTGCCGTGCTCTGCGTCCAGACAAAAAATATATTTTCATTTAGAGCGACTTAATAAACTATGCTTGCAAGGGATCTTTGGGTTGTACTCTTCATATTTGTGAGTGGAGACCATCACAGTTACTTAAGTGAAAAATCTTTTTCCGGATTTTCAAATTCCCTTTTAGAATATTCCTTTTTTCTTCCTCAGGTGCTATGTCCAATGAAGGAATTTGTCCGCCACCATAAAACGATTCTCCAAATAGTTCGATCCATGGCAACAGGACGCTAGACAACCAAACCATCTTTCGATGACGCCAACCTTATCAATGACAATAGACATCAATCACACAATGATAGAATTGAAAGCATCGAGAAACAAGTTTTGCTTGGTACATTAACGTTACTCGTCTTTCATCTTATTCAACCAGATATAATATATACAAGAATCCAACGCTGCTGAATAAACGAAAAATACTTAGGTCAACATTTATTGCCAACGTACTCCTAGGTAAAACTGATACATCTTTTATTCTTGGAAAGCGGCATATAAACGCTCGTACTAAGAACCCTAGGCAACACAGAACCAATTATGGGGAACATGAACCAATTAACGAGATGATTAAAATGATTAACTTTTGTCGTTCTTTGTGCTTAAATTTTTATAAATTTTATTGTTTCATCAACTGTTTGAAATCATAAGTACTCGATTTCTTTTTTTTTACGTTTCTTTACTAGGAGGAGAGGGGCCTTCTTCTCTAGAATTATCTATATTTTGAAATTATAAATTAAGATGTTGGTCAGCTTAGCTAACGTATGAGCCTCTGTCCTTCCGGCTCATTAATGATTAGATCGTTTAATCGCCTTTCGCTTTCTTCTCATTTTCAAGCTGGTGGTATCTTTTACAAAATCCTTCATAAGGTATCCTTCTGTATGTTGTTTTATTAATAACCATTATATTATGCATAAAATTATATTTATTAAGATGCTCGTTAAAAGTTTAAAATAACTAATTCTGTTTTTCTTATTTTTTTCAGGTATGTACTCATGTTTAGAATAGCGTTTTGCCCACGAGTGAGTAGTAAACACATTTTATACGGTGATTGAACTATCTGATGACAAAAATAAATTTTATTGAGCCAAAAAATTTGACGATGCACGATTTCATCTGTCGATTTGCTATTTTCGTCAGAATACTAACAACAAAAATAAACGTCATCGCAGTAAACCTAGAAGCCGATTATCGATAAATATTTTTTTGTGAAGACGTTTCAGATTCTGAAAAAAAAATTATAAATTATTTGAAACGAATCATTCGAGGGTTCACTAAAATTACTAAATTACATAAAAACATACTCAGCAAAAAATGCTAATGACACATTTGACAACGTAAATAGATAAAACTAGGAGTATTCTATAATATGTATGTAAGGGTTATTATGTCTATGTATATACCCAGGGTATTAGACAGATTATTCATCATTTTTGTATTTATAAAATATTTTTATCTTATCAAACACATCAAGATGAAATTTTATGCTTAAAAAAACATATTTTTATTTAAATCAATCAAAACAAAAAAGAAAAAAAAAATGTCGTATTATATAACACGAGTAGAGGCAAAATATAAAAAAAGGAAAAGTCAAGACATTTCCGAAATTCATCAATAATAAGAAAATCATTTTATCATCGCATTTGTGTATACGCAAACTTATATGAATATTTAACCCTAAGTTGCCAGTCTATATAGTAAAAAATACAAATTTTGTCTCATTAAAATCAAGGGTTAATGATGAAGACAAAATGTATGCCAATAAATAAACCAGCAACAAAAATAATGTAACAACACTTTTTCCTCATCTAACATCTCAATATTATTTTATGTTATATAAGAAACTCTACTTTCTTTTAATAAACTCAACCGACCAGAAAATTAGGGTAATGTTAAGGAGAAGAAAAAGAAGAAATTTCGGCATAAAATCAAGAAGAAAAGAAAAGTTGATATCAAGTTTTACTGAGTTTTTTTTTTTGTTTCAACTACACTAGAATGTGTATTATATTGTAGTATATAGCACAAAAAAGGGTGTTAAAAGTGTAAAAGAAAAGTGTATTAATTTGCATTGAATTTTTTTTTTTTTTTTTTTCAATCGACATTATATTGAAGTGTTGGTGATTGTAATTAAGATTCGAGTAGAAAATAAATTTTCCAATTTTCTTCGTATTTCTTCCACGTTTTCTTTCTTTTTTTTTATTTAATTTTAATGAAATTTGAGTTTGAATGGTATATGCGGAATTGATACTGCTGGTGAAGTGAAATAAAAATACAAATGGAGGTTTTAATGGAAATGTTAAAGTTTTATTTTGCGAAATGGAAGAAATGGAATAATAATAAGGGTTGGTTTTTAAAGGGGTTTGATGGAAAAGTTTGTGTTTCCTGGAAAAAAGATATCCTCTTAACAATTTTTTATGAGTTTGCAGCATTATTAGAGAATATCGATTCTTTTTAATAGAAGTATGTCCTAAAACTTTATGCATCGTCGACATTAAATTAACAATATTTTTGAAAAGATTTAAATATCAGACCTGAATCTGTCATTGGAATGAAAATTTTGACTTAGTCAGCGAAAGTCAGTATTTTTACATTTCGATGAGTCATTCATCACTACGCACAAACACATCATGTAACCTATCTAGCCGAAAATTGTACAAATTAATAAAACCTGAATGGTTTATATAAATAAACTTCCGTAATATGTAAAAATGTGTGTAATCTTTAAGTAATTTTGCATGTCCATAGAAAATAACAATTAATCATGTGTTATGTCGTTTGTATGTATGTGTATGCATGTACGAAGGTAAAGGCCCAAAACACAAATTTACCAACCGGAAACTTATGTGACAATATTTTTATAAATCAACCTCTTAGGTTAAGCAATATTCAAATTTATCAATTTCAATTAACATATTTTCGATAACAATCAATTTCTACCCTCAACAATCCTACAACAAATAGAAATAAGGAAAATACAGTGGCATTCATAGTGGGGTCATTTGCGATTCATATACATATATATAACGGAAGAATTTCTATGAGTTTTTTATCGTGAGTTTTCCAAGTATGTTAATTGAATTTCGAATTATTCTAATTTGAAATTTTCGTATTCATAAATTTTTTATTTGTTTTATTTTGATTAACTTTTACTATAAGTTAAATAGTGGGAATTATTTTAGATGCTGATGGGTGAAATGAAATAATATAGTGAGACAAACTAGGTTAGTTTATGCCTTGTTTTTGTTTTGTTAACTCTGCATAAAGAAAATAACTTTTTGTTATGCTCTTTTATTGTTCTCGCATATGAATAGAAAGTCTCACAAAAACACCTAAGCCAAATGGAGATTCATTTTCCAAAAAGTGTTGATTCTATTCATGGTGTTTTTACTATTTACATAATATAAATATACACTATTATTTGCGTCGTCACATCACTATATTAACAAGCATAAAATGCAAGCATGTGTGTGTTCGAGATTGAAAAAGTTGATAAAATAGCGAGATGAGATATGAAAATTGAATGATGGACAAACAAACAAAAAACCCATTATTCCATTTTACTAAACATAAAAATATAAAAAAAATACATAAATAGACAAAACGACAATAAAGGGTTAAATATACAAATACTATATATAAATCTAATTATTGTAAAAAAGAAAACTTGGAAAAACTACATCACTTTGTGATACATATACCATACATATTCCAACAAAATCATTTTCATTGTCAAATTTTGAAATGATTAATGAATTTTTGACTTTGACTGAAATATACAAAAAACAGAAAACGGAAAACGATATTTTCATGATATAACAAGTATACATAGTATAAAGGTGGATAAAATTTAGGGGTTGAGGATATCAAGTATAATTTGATTAATAATCGGGGAAATGGAAAATGATAATTGTTTTTTTTTTTGTTTTAGTGGATTATTTGTCATTTATTTGTTGTTTTGATAATTTTTAATGTCATGATTCTAATTTTTGCATGATTTCAGTGAAAGGTTCATTTGTTGTCGGAAATTAATCAACATTTTTTATATTTGGCGTTGTGTTTTTTTGCTTGTTCTTGCTGTCGGAACCAATGTTCTTGGTTAATAAAATAAATGAGTTGACGATTCTTTATTAAGCATTAGATTTTACATTTCACCTATTCCATATCTAAAGTGGGGAAATAAACAAAATTTTGGTTTACAATTTTTCGTTGTATGTAATATGAATCAGTTGCGGAAAAATTAATGACACTGATGAGTAGGACACGTAAATGCCCAATAAGTCATCAGATTCTAGTTACTTGTAAATATTGAATTGGGTAATAAAAAAAAGCTTTTGGTAAACTAATACATGTTTCATATAATTTATTAAGTTGTTTTACTATTAGAATTTAAAAATTATATCTTTCAAATCAAATGACTTCCGAATTTTCCTTAGCAAAGTCTGGCTTTTTTTAACAGAGTTTATATTGTATAATGGACTGTATTATGTGAAACTGCTTTAATTTCACCAGTAATGTTGGCCTTAATCTCTTTCAAAGCCCTCAGCTTATTGAGGTATAATCAGCGGATCTAGGAGGCAACCTCGTCCCCGGATTTAAAGATAACTCTGATCGGGAATTTTATTCTTTAAAGTTTCGCATTACAATTTAATAACGAAAATGTTAGTTATTGTCCCATCCCGTTCAAAGTATTGCGGTGAAAAAGTAGGTTAAAAATCGAATAACCATATCTGGTAACTCTTGTAAACTTTTCCTGTGATAAGATCATTAAACCCGCTCTGTATCATTATTCTTACTTCTAAGATAGAAAACTTACTAGATAGAAAACTTTGTGGTTGAACGATTCATTTGCAATGGTGATTCCAAGTAGACCACCAGTCTACCAGTGACCTTCACTTTTACGTGTCCGCGGAATATGCGGAATATTTTAACTGTTTGACAGCTTTGTTTAGCTTATGTTTATCTTCCGCTAGTTGATATCGTTGCCATGGCTGTCTTAACTTTCTTTTCTCATTAATCATTTTCTTTTAGTGGTGTGGACCGCCTTCTTTCCGAAGTTTCACGTTCAATTGAATCTTTTAGTTTCTACGCATATGTGGTCACAGGTTTGCAGGGAGCTTCGACTTCTCCATTATTTTGTTTCTGGCTGTTTGAAGTCTACGGGTTTGTACTACTACTGTAGAAACCATATATTTTTATCTTTTTTGTGTTCCTCATTCATAATAACGGTACACGTATAGATTGTTATGACACTTTTTGAAATCCGATTTTTTGCTTCCACGTAGTGTTATATTTTCGGTTATACATAAGTACAGTATCGTCAAGTAGTGTCGTGCTCTGATACAAATTCTATTACAACTAAAATGTTTTCGAGTTCTCTTTCTGAAAATATAAGTTTTTTATAAAAATGATTAAAAAAAAATTAAAAAAAGTTTTGTAAAAATTATTGTAAAAAAAAAATGCTTTCTTTTATTGTAATTTATCATCTAAAGAAAATAATAAATTTGCGTTCTGGAGGCCAAACTGCGAACCGAACGTTTCGGGATTTACATTTATTTAAAATATTAGTGTATAAGCTATAAATTATTAATAAAACTTTCTTTAATTATGATACCTAATCAATTTTGGCAATAAATTTCAGATTTGCAGCCCTCTGGTGGTCAAACTCCCTCTGCATTATTTCAAGGTTTGCACTATTTTTAATCGTTTGCTTATTTTCTATGAACATCATTAGGAAAATTTCCGTTAACTATAAATATTCAATTATTGTTCACCACCAATATACCCTCTATACATATGTGGTAGCCAAAAATCACATTTCAAAAACTGTCAAAACAAAAATATTGAATAACGGGACAATCGAAGGAACACGAAAAAAAAAATCTAAGAGATGAATTTTGGGAATTGTTGAAAATTGACAGTATTATAATGGAATCAGTCATTAATTTTATAGTTGTTAATGTTTTGTTTTGCTTTTCTTTTATATGTATGTATATACATACTCGTATGGTGAAAAATATGTCAAATCTTTTCCTCATTTAGTTCTATTAGACATACTAAAAAATCAGCCCAAAGAATCATTTTGTTTCGTTTCTTGCAAAATACTTTTAAGTATGTTGATCTGAATCTTCTGAAAGCCTTTTTTTACAGCCAACCTCATAAAGTAAGTCTGTAGGAATTACTATCAAGAGAATGGGGGTACTATCAAAAGAATGAGGAACTATCAACGAATGCGATGTTATCATAACCAACGCGGAAGAATTATTGAAATGAGCAAAAACCTTGAAGACTGACATGATTTTTGAATTTTGTTCAGATGCTGAACCGAGGCTCAAAAAGTAAAAATCTGTAAAGAGAAATCGCGATTTTCATACAGCCATTCCTTTAAAGGAAGGCTACTTAAATTTTAAGAAGATTATTTTTTAGTACATCTAATAGAACTAAATGAGGTAAAAGATAAAAAAAAAATGAGGTGAACACCGGAGAAAATTGGAAATTAACATTTCGGCGGCCATTTTAAAAATGGCGAAATAAAAGATGGTAGCATTTTTGTAACTATTTTATAATTTTTATATATTTAGGTTCTTTTTGTACAGCAATAAATACAACACCACGTGCATGATTATTTGAATATTTGACTCCCTAATTTTAAAAAACAATAAAAATCATAAAATTAGAACATGACTTCCGGTCCCATATAGAGAATTTGTGATTTCACGTATTTTTCTTCAAATATATTTTCAAAATGAGGTGTAAATCAACTCGAAACGTTACGAGTAATATACAATATTTAAAAAAAATAAATGTTATTTTAAAAATCAAAGTGTAATTTAATTTCAACATACCTGGGTTCTTCCCCGTGACTTTAATACGTTTTATTTAAAAATATGCAAAAAAATATTTTAAACCTGAGCGGGTCCTCTAAAACGCTAAGTTTCACCCTTATTGCGATTGTCGTGTCGACGTCGATAAATCGGACAAAGTAGCAACAAATTTGTGTTGTATATGTCAGCTTCGATAAACATTTGAATGTCATCGACAGAAAATGGTAGAATCGATCGTCAAATGTTTATCATGTTCATAGGGCGTCTACTATAGGCTGAACTCTATTGGGGGTTATTGTTTTCAGCTGTCCCCATTATTTACCAAGTTGTTTCGCTTCGGCTAGCATAGTTCTCTTCCAAGTTATAGCTGGTATTCTCACTTTTCGGTTCCCTTGCGGATTCCATTCTAATTCCGTCTCAGTGACTATTTGCTTTGTTTGCCGTAGAAGCTCTATGTTGCTAATGGTGTTTGGCCAAAAGCATTTTATTAGGGTTCTAAGGCATCTATTCACGAACACCTGGAGTCTGCTTGCGATCTTCTGTGTGTACATACAGCGGTACTGATTTTACACATTTTTCTTGACAAGACGGACGCATTCCAGACATTGTGTAGCATGTTGAAAGTGTTTCTTGCCGTGTTAATGCGTTGGCTTATATCTTCTTCAGTGCCGCCTATTTTTGCTACAGTACAACCAACAAGGTATACGAATTATTCAACCTATCGAAGTGGACATGCGCAACACAAATTTTTTGCTGCTTCGATTTGTCGACATCGATGCGATGATCGCAATAAGGGTGAATGTCATCGAAATTTGTAAAATCGTCTTCCAGTTGCAAAGTATTTATTAGCCGACTCGACGTCTGCATCAAGACAAAAGGTCGAAGCATGAGTATTTTGTATTGAAATAAAATTATTTTCTTATAATTTCTCAAAATTTCATTTTTAAATTATTTTCTACTACTACTATTATGCAGCGAAAGCATATACTATTTGAACATAAAACAGTGAGAAAACGTTAAATGGATACTTTGGGAAAATCATTTGCTGGAACTGGAATTCTATAAATTTCATTAAACACATTTAAGAACGCGATGCTTCCATTTTTATTTTTCGGTGCTGGGATCACGATTGTACCTGTGCTGATGTGCTGATAACAATTTTTTTTTTTTACAATATTTGTGCTTTAAATTAAACAAAATTTAAAAATATGGTAATACCTATTTCCTAACATAAAATTAATCTTTTCTAATTTATAGAAGATTGGTTTCGGATTGTTCATCCTTTATCAATTCTAATTTTAAAATTCAGGTTTTCAATAAATTAGAAATGTTACATTACGAAATATTAACATATTTTTTGATTGGCTTAATTTTTAAATAAAATAAAATTAAAATTGTGAAAAAATGTTTAAATAAAGTATTTTATTTGCGAAAAAAAAAATTTATCGGTATAAATTTCACTTCAATATATTGATTCAAATCGGTTGTTTGAATCTGTTAATATTTTATTCTTGTCAACTTATCTTCATTCATTTTATGTATATCAATTGGCAACATCTTCAGAGATTAAAAACCTAACAACCTCATTGAATTTATTTAATTCAGACCAATTAATAAGCCGGTCCCACTTTCTCTGAATGACCCGATGTTAACAAGTCATAAGAAAAAGGTACCAGAATTCATGTACAAATTTCCCATTTTTTATTTTTGTAAAATTCTCCCAATTAATGTTGAAAATTCCCCTCTAAATTACAATTTATAACACACTTTAGAGCGTACCTCTTATATTCTTCCTTATATTTATTTATATATTTGATTTATTCAACTTGTGAAGAGGCTATTTATTTATATTCTCTACCCATAATAATTTCCACAAAAACAACAACAAAATATACCTAATAAATTTTATTTCTATTTACATAAAATCAAAATAATAATAATTTCCCATTTCCCATTCATTTGTTATATGATTTTTCCTTCTTGATAGTTGTATATGAAAATAATTTACAAAATGAAAATACTAATTTGCAATATTTTTTTTATTTATTTTTTTTTTTTCAATTTAGTAGATTTATCGCATGTTACTTATGCACGATAAAAAAAACAAATTGTGAGAGATTGATAAATTCATATACATATATGCGGATGCCAGTACCACGCTAAATGAGTACCTTTATATAAATTGCAAAAATGGTTCGTCATTAGTACGAAAATCTACCTGTTATTTTCAAGGAAACTCTTATATTTTATTTTCCTTTGTATATATTATAAAAAAATTTACTTTTCAAGTTTTCTTTCCAAATAAACACAATACTACGGCATCATGTACAATACACATATTTTAGTTGTGGTACAATGTTTGGATATAACAAGCCATATTTCCTTGTGCAAAGTATATAGTGTAGGTGGTTGGGCAAAATTGATTTAAATAAAATGATAAAATGGTAAAACAACAACGATAACAGTAAAAAATTGGACTAATAATGATCCTAATAATATATAATAGTAATAATATTACTATTAATATCAATGTTAATTGATATTACGAATTATTATTAGTGTTTTGTGGCTTTCTTATGTTATATAATAAAGTTTCTCATTTTGTTGTGGGTGGGTTTGAGTGCTTTTGCCTTTTTTTTTTTTTTTTGTAAGTTTTATACATTATACAATACATTATTTTAATATGTTGTTAAGTTCAAAGAAAGGAAGCTTATGTATACCAACAATAAACGATAAACTATAATAAATTATATAAATTAAATCACAAAAAATGGTAAACTGAAAAAACACAAAAATTATTACCTTCTTGCTAACGAATCAATGTAAATTAAATTTATGTTACTTTATTAATTATGTTTGAACGTGTAATTAATTTAATTCCTATTCCGAAATAAACAAAAGAACTTACAAAAAAAAAAAAAAAATGTTGTGCTTAATTTGAGACACGAAATTTCCTAATTATGTATTACATGAATCCAAATCCAAGGATCATTTCTAATTCGCGTATTACGTTATACATACATCGTTTTTTACTCGTACATAAAAATATTATATACAAAACATAACATTCGGATTTATTTCTAAATTGTTTGCGTTCAGTTTGTCAAGATAAAAAATTCGAATTGTATTTAAATTAAAAACAAAACAAAAAAACAACACGGAAAATCTGAAAAAATATAAAACTTTACTAGTTGTTATCTGGAAAAGTTTAATTTTATTTAGTGTGTATATTTTGGAAAGTAAAATTCACAAACTATATTAATTATACATTCAGATTTGTTTCATTAAATATATTATGACCTTCCTGATTTGATCAATGTACAGTTGAACTTTTAGACAAAAACTTGGCTTTGTAATTGAACGAACAATTTTAACCTGTTGCGATTATAGAAAGTAATCCGTTTATTAGACTGTAATTTTGATGTAAATTTTCAAAATTAACGTAAAACCTAAAAACGTTGACAGGTTTTGTATAACATTTTTTCGGATGGCACATTCAAAATTGGAAATTTATTCTTCGAACTAAATTTTTAAGGACATTTCTTATTACAATTCAAAATGCTCATTTTTATCTTTAACGTAAATCATAACCCATTTACATAAGGACATTCTCGTTTTGAAACGCTAAATGCTTGTTTAATATACATACGCTAATTATTAGTTTTGCAAAATTTTGTGCACATACCCTCCACGGATTACAACAATGAACGCAAGACGCAATTACCAATCCATCCCGTTCATAACGTGTTTTAAAGTCATAAAATCGTGTTCAAGCAACTGAATGTTCGTTATTATGAATATTATTGTGCATAACATTAATTATTGACATCGAGAAAACCATCAGTGATTTAAGAAATATAAAATGATCTCCGTAAAATTTTTGAAAACGAAAAATTTATTAGGGACATAGGAACTGCCAAAAGTAAGATCAGTCTTATCAAAAGCCTACAAAATCCATCTATATACTTATCTATCGGGTAAAACAGCTACGAAAAGTTATTTGCGAAGAAAACCATGTACCACTATGTTTTCCCATTTACTTAACCCCATAATGCTTCTGGATTTGATGAAATCAGTTTGCCTCTAATCTGTAAAATATAGTGTTTGCAAAAAAAAAAACACAAAACATAAAAATGTACCCGTTTCAAGCCGAATAATATTACACTGCGTTAAACTTTTATAGTGAATGAAGTATATTGTGGCTGAATTCGGGTTGGTAAATCCAGATTTAAGAAAAGTGATACCCTAACGCTACCCCTCTCGGTTTTGAGCATATGCTCATTCACAACAGATTGTGGCGAATGAAGTGGTTTAACATTATAAAAAGTAAAATTAAAAACTGCAAGATTTTATACATTACGGCTGTTTAAATGATTTACATCATTCGCTTAGGTTTTTGTATTTTAGGATGTACCACTTGAAATTCTGCAAATTTATGTTGAGCGGCATCACCAAGGGATCCATGTGATTGTAGCATTGTGCCTTTGTGCTCGATTCGTAAGAAAAAAATATAAAAATAAAATCAACTAACTAACTCGAAACAAATTAGAGTATGATAAACTCTACTTGAATCAGTAAAATTCACACATACGGCGAGAGCTCTAACTACACGGCGTGGGAAATAGCAGATTACCCAAAACATCAGATTAGAGTGGCTAGTTCCTAATGAAGACCGGAACCAATTTATTTTTCGGTGTAAAAAAGCAGGAAACATTAATCCGAGCTAAAGCTATTGGCAAGCCAGGTTTTACAAATGTCTATTATATCGATCAGAAATATTTGTAATACTAGAAGCATTCAATAAAATGTACGTCTGAATTTAAAAATCATCCCTGATGTTTGCATGTTGCAACCTCTTTCATGGCATAGCTCTAGAAAAATTTGTGAATCGATGTAGGACTTTTGTATACCATATTCATCTTCGTTGACCTTGTATTGGTCCTTCCCGAAATGTTGTCTTGTCGAATGGTAATACTCGTTAGTAGTCCTCACTAGTACGAAAATCGTCTGTAAGAGAAACCAGGTTGTAGGTGCTTCCTGTGTACTACTTGAATTTAAAAATTTATATATCGATGGTTCAAAGATAAAAGTAATTAACTGCATTTTCGTTGAAAATGATATAAGAACATGTATGACTTTACAGTTTAATTAACTTTAGTCTTGTAAAATTATTTTTCTATTTTTCCTTTATTAAAGTGAGATTTTAGTGAAGAAAAACTCACTAATTAATATGTTTATTCAAATTCAACAAGTAAATGTCATTATTACTAATAATGAATTGTTTATTTTAGGTAAAAGTCATTACTGTGGTAATTGTTAATTTATTTATCATCAACAAATTTTAAACAAAGAATTGTACATATTTTCGTTCTTATGTACCAACAGAAAAAGTTGAAAGATTTTGAAAATTTAAATCACATTCAAAGTCGTAATAGTGCATATTTTTTATCATTATTATCAATTACTCGAAATGTAAATTATAAGCTTTAATACGGTTGGCACATTACTCCATTTTGCATAAGCGAATCAGACTTTTATGACACTAATGAACAAAACAATACTACTAAGAAGAATGAATTAAACAAAAAATATCGCAAAAGTTAAACGTGCACAGTGCCTTACATAACAAAAAATGGGAGCAAGAGATGCTAAATTACCTAAAACAGTAGACTGTTCAAATTGCAAATTTCGCTGCATGGAAAATATCTCACATGAAGAAAGATTCGATATTTGCAAATTTTATTGGGGCCTTAGCAACTATTGCAGACAAAAGGATTTTATTTTGAAAAATGTTGTGTCTGTAAAACCAAAGCGTACAACAGGAAATATTTCTTCGCGCTAATGCTCTAGGTATAGGTAGTCGCTTCAGAGTGTGTTCAAGGTTTTTCCAAAAAACCTTGTGCATTTCAAATAGACCAATTAACTTGGAGTTTTCGAAAAAAAATTCTAATGGCTTTTTTGGTGGAACTGATCATCATGGTAAAAAATCTCCAGGTAATAAACCGAATAATAGGAGCAGAGATGTGGTAAAAAAAACACATACAAAGTATTCCTGTTACACCTGTGCATTATGTGAGAAAAACAAGTATGTAATAAGAAATATTTGGACAGTACACTTTCCGTTCTTAAAATGTATGGACTATGCACTGTAAATTTGTAAGGAAAACAATGAGCTCTCGTTATCAGCAGCAACATATCGTAGGGTTTTTTTCCATGGATTTTAATATTTCACTCTATAAGCCGAAGAACGATCTATGCAGCACGTGCACAAAGTAGCTGAAACAGACAAAAATCAAGAACTAAAAGATGAATATGAATTACATATCATATGAAAGACCGATTGTGTGGAACCTAAACATAATGAAAAAAACGTGCATGTCTTGATTCTGGTTATTGGTCCGCTACCTTTGACTTACAGAGCGTTCTACAAATATCATCCACAGAAACATCACAGATGTATTATAGCAGGAAGATTAATGTTTTTAATTCTTACTGTGTGTGAAGAAGAACACGATCAAAATGGATTTTGTTATTTTTGGAATGAGTTGAATGGAAAACGTGGTATTTTATTCAACCACATACCTAACTCCATAGCCTGCATCTATTACTGAATTGACCTTGACGAATTCTATAATTTAAATTAAGTTTGAATCGTATATAAAACCGAAATATTGACGAAAATGTTAATGTAGGATCTTGGTTAAAAAAAATGATTCAAATATTATATTTTATAGATATGATCATACTTCCAATTACATAAAAATCGACATTAATTACTTAAAACAAAAAGTTCGAAAGCGAAATGTACAGGTGAAACCATTAAATATTGTAAGAGCTTATAATGCATTTCTCCCGATAAATGATGAGAGAAAAAAAGATCTGATCAGGTTTTGTCAATCTGGTGTGATCCCGGATGAGCTACATACATGGTATGCAAGTCATATTAAAATTATGTTAAATTCTTTTCGCCAAAAAACATCAAAAAAAATTGATGTACATCGAAAACCATATTCGATTTGCCAAAAAACATCAATGTTTTTTCGATGTACATCAATTTTACGAAATGTATATTTTTTCATAAATCAACTACAACAACAAATTAGAAACGTCAATTTTTAGTTGTCAAAGTTGTCAATTAGAGTTTTGTGTCTTGATTTTATTTAATTCGGTTAAAATAATTAAGCACAACAATTTAAAAGGATAAGAAATCGAGACGGAAAAAAACTGTTTATATTGAGAACTTTATTTCATACGATTAAAATAATTAAACACAACAAACAAACAAAAGGATAATAAAAATCGAGACGGAAAAAACTTTTTATATTGAAAATTTTATTTAAACGATTAAAATAATTAAACAACAATTAAAATGATTTGAAATCAAGACACAAAAAACTCGTATATTCACAACTTTGACAAATACAAAATGAAGTTTCTGTTTTTGTTGTTGTTAGTAACGTCAAAAAAACATCAATTTGGTTTCGTGTACTTTTCGCACCACAAAATTTACATTGATTTGAAAAAACGAAAAGAATTCGACATCAGATTTTTTCATTACGAAAACGATATGAATAATAGAATTGTGCAATAATACAATTTTGTTCCATGTTGTTTATTTTTTTTATCTTATTTTTTATCAAGTTATATTTAGAATAGTCACTAATTGTGAGAATATGAATACAAAAGTTTCAAGTAAAATTCACTGTTACAGCCCTATTCCTATAGTCGCATCACTTCATGTGATGTACAACTATCACATCACTTTAGTTTTGGTATTCTCTTAGTCGATTGAAGCGACGTTTATCGTTTGATGTGATAACTATCACTTGAAGTCATATTCTCTTAGTCTTATAAAATGTTAAACATCACTTGAAATGATATATTTATCACCTGAAATTTGTTAGTGATAGATCTACAAATGTCAAATATTACGTCAATTGTAAGAATTTTTTATTGCTGCCTGATATGTATACTTCCTGTCATTTGTCGTATCACATCATATGAATCGACTAAGAGTGTACCAATTTATACTTGAAGTGATGTGATAGTTATCACATCACATGAAGTGATGCGACTATGAGAATAGGGCTGTAAATGTGGTTTTTACCTTTTTTTCTAATAATTTAAGTTTTTTTCCTTAAACTCTCCTAAAAACTTATAATAATACTTTGCAGACCAAATATTTATTTATTAATTAAATGTATTTAATTTTAATCAGTTTTATTTATGTTATTAATTTTTATACAATTTACTTTTGATTCGCCACCATTTTGTATTTGTTTTATTTTTATTTATTTTGTTTTGTATATTTTGTTTTTGTGTCGCGCGGTTGGTATACCTGGAACACAAGGGCGCGTTGTTTTGGTAAGTTCGCATGCGAACTAATTGTGTGGAGAGAGTAAATAAAAATGAATGTATGAGCCGCCACAGGACTCCCTCGCGAGTGAATTTCCCCCTCTGTACTTGTAATGTGTGCGTATGTGATGTTTGTTTGTGTGTGTGTGTGATGCCCGTGCGTATGCTAGTGTGTGTGATGGTCGTGCGTATGCTAGTGTGTGTGTGTGTGTGTGTGTGTGTGTGTGTGTGTGTGTGTGTGTGTGTGTGTTATGCTTGCTTGTGTGTGTCGACTTGCAAAACCGTGACTTGCCAGTTTACGTCTGACATTTTCGTGTCACGGTTTTGTTAGTCTCGGTCTTAGTTGTTAGTAGCTGGTCCCAAAACATGTACCAGACCAGAATGGTATTTTCTGAAGCCTGACGTAGCATGTTTTGGGGCCAGTTTCGGTCCTGTCAGTGTATCCGAGTGCGTTTGGGGATGCTTTTTTTTTTTTTTTTTTTGTCGGGTATGGCTGGGTGTCGCTTTGACATACGACGTTTTTCAAGCCATTTCAAAAACACTTGAAAAAAACAAACTTTTATTGAATCTATTCACAAATAAAAAGAAAATGGAAATGAAAATGGAAATGGTGGTGACTGGTGATTACACTGTACATATAAAAAAAAAATGTTGTGTTGCTAATGATGTTGTTGTTGTTGGTGATGGTGTTGGTGGCGATGCCGGCGGTGATGTTGATGATGGTGTTAATGCCGCTGCTGCTGGTCCCATTCTGTCTGCCGCTATTGCTGCTACGTGTTTGTTTGGTTGTAGTTTTGGCACGCATTGGTCTCGGATGGTTTGTGTAAATGTGTTGAATGAATGTCTGACTCCATTTATGATTCACAATTTTGTTTTTCATTTTAAAAATATTTATAACCGCGTGTTTGATGGTCCATAAAAATGGGCGTCGGTTGTCACCAATATAATAATACTTTGCAGACCAAATATTTATTTATTAATTAAATTTATTTAATTTTAATCAGTTTTATTTATGTTATTAATTTTTGGGCAATTTACTTTTGATTCGCCACCATTTTGTATTTGTTTTATTTTTAAGGTCTATGCGAGCGATTTTTATTTATTTTGTTTTTGAGTCGCGCGGTTGGTATACCTGGAACAAAAGGGCGCGTTGTTTTGGTAAGTTCGCATGCGAACTAATTGTGGAGTGGAGAGTAAATAAAAATAAATGTATGAGCCGCCACAAACTATTATATGCATTATCACTTACACAATGCGAATGCTATAAATAAATATTACCCTCAATGAATGAAATAATTCGGAATAATAGAACTCATAAATCAAAATGTCATTTCCTCCAACTTGTATTTATGTCAGTTAGTGACTTTTACCTTTGAATCATCGAGATGATAATTAGAAACATATGAAACTTACTTCAAACGACTGCGAGGTAAAAACAATTCAGATACGATAAACGCAACAAATTAAAATCTTATATTGAGACGTTTAAAGCAATAAATAATTGTATGCGAAATTAAATTATTCTCACAACCAAACTGAAGGTAAATAAAGCCACAAAATGTTCGAATTGATTTGTTTCGTGTCGTTGTCTCTTTCGTGTCGACTGTCGATCGACTCTTGAATCATAATAGGGTGAATTTAAATTTTCGACTGAAATGACGTATTTCACTAGCAAATAACAGGTGACTTTTTTCGGGTGAATTTCAAGAATACGGACCAAGGAAGAAAAATCATCCCTATTATGACTGTTGAGTTGATCGGCAATCGACACGACTCTGTATTGCCTTTCCGTTTTTCATATTGGTTAATATCAAATGAAAAAACGAAAACGCTAAACGACTCGACAATCATAATAGGGATGATTATTTATAATCGTTATAATACAAACAATCAATAAGGTAATTTGCGATAAACGGATAACTAGGCTGTATAGTACGAGAGGGCTTAATGTGTTATCCTGCCTTTGGTGGATTCCCATAGAGAATGGTGTAGTAAAATCGAAATAAACAATTTTTCTTTTGCTGTCCTGAAAAGTTTGATTTTTTTGAGTTGTGTCACTATTCTTTGTCATGTGCGATATGTTATAATTAAATTTTATAGGCGTTTCATATAAATTATAATAAAGTAACAAATTATCGAAAACATACTCTAAAAATTATATTTATGAATCCAAATTAGTCAAAATAATCGAATTATTTCATGTTGCTCTAAATGATAGTTTTATAACATACCATAATGTCAATAAATAATCCATGAAAAAAGCATTTATCACAAAGGGTGCTCTCAGAGCAATTGTTGGAGTTAATCGCTTTTTGGGCTTTAGTTGCTTTTTTGGTCAATTAGAAGCAAAGGCTAGACTTTGACGCTTTAGGCGGCCGAATACCGCGTTCCAACCTCCTTCATTTCTAGATAAATGTTTCCAGATTACCGTAAATTTAGAAAAGTGACTGTAAAAGTCCTTCGTCCTTCTTTTCTCAAATCTTGATAAAAGTTGTACACCCGCGTCGAAGTCGACAAAATTAAATTCTTTAAACTATCGTCTTTGATAAATCTCTACACAACTCGTTGGCACCCCTTTTTGCTAACAATTTATAAATATAATTGTTTATCATATAAAAGCGCTCACTTAGCGCACAATATTAGGTAATCATTACATTCAATTTCCGTCCCAATAAAATTTAATTTCGGTGAAAAAAAAAAGATGTATCAACAAAAGCAACTTCTAAAATATAAATCGGGTGAAAATGGAAGAAAACTTATTTTCACCCCTTTTTCCAAAAATTTATTTATTTATTTTTTTTTTTTTTAATAAAAATATCATTTTTAATTTAAATATTTTTTCAATTTTCATTTTGTTATTAATTTTCTGTTTTGTTTTCATTTGAATATATTATGTACCTACATAATAATGTATATACGAGTATTTTCCGACAGCAACGCGCAACCGGAAAAAACTAACAGAAATGTCAATAACAATTTGTCTCGTTTTCTATTTGGGTTTAGTATTTAACTTTCAATTATACTTTTCATTTAGTATTTATACATACATAGATAGTAGTTATATTCAGAATACTTTAGAGAGAAACAAAATTGTTTTTTAATTTAGTTTTAACTCAACTCGGTGGGGGTGGAACACATTTAAATCTTTAAGAGGTCACGAATACGTTTTGTTTCCCGTGCACTTCCAATCTGTTTGATATACATATATGATCCATTAAGTTTAATTTATGAATTCGAATACCCCTTGATAAAGCCATGTTATTGTTCGACGAATACACAAAAAAAAAATCTAGCGAAGACAACAAGAAAAATTATTATGTCTAAAAACAATGAAGCGGAAAAATATTCATTTTCCACAAAAATAAAAAAAAAATTGATTTTCCACTAGTCTATTGAACAATTAATAGAAAACATAATTTCAGTTTTTATCTGTATATACATAGTACAAAACATTTTTTTTTTATTATATTTGGGTTCGATAGTGTTTTTAGTTAAATTAAAAAATAAAAATAAGGAAAAATTGGAAAATAATAGTGATTGCGTGTTTTTTTATGTTTTATCAAGTTTTTAATTTTTTTGTGTTTGTTGTAGCTGTCTATTGTTTGTCCTGTTAATGATATGTATTGATATCTAAAATTTGTAACGATTTTTACTGTTTGACATTTATTGACATGCGGAGGTGAGAGGCGATGTAATATGTATTTTGCGTATTTTTTATGTGTGCTTTTGCTGAAGGGTTTATGTTTTCAATCAATGTGAAAAAGCGGAAGTCATTGATCTGGCAATTAATTTAAAAATAACACCACGTTCATAAAAATCAACCCATTTGTCACCTTTACATTCGGTGTTTTTCAAATTGGCGTTGAATTTGACAATTGATTGATTGATTGATTGATATGAATGCACGGCCAAGCTTATGAAGCAAGAAATCCCGTGTTAGTGATGTGGTCATTAAACTGTCACACCAACTTTATAACACAGTGAATGCTTTCCTTACTGAAGATACCTAAGCACCATTACAACAAGGAGAGCACAACCACTCGCGATATCACATAAATGTGACAGCATCATGTCCACCCCTGGCCGGGTCCCACCGTGCACTCTTTCACACATAACAAAACCGAAGGATAGAATAGGATAGTTAGAAGTGACAGAATCGGCCCGGTTACAGACACCTAGGTATAGCCGATAGTTAGTAAATTGTTAGTAATTATATAGTAAAATAGTTAGCACAGGACAACACAATTTCTAAACTACAGCTAATTTACTACTTCTTGATCCTGGAGCGTTGATTCAAGCTAAAATTTAATTCAGAAACTCAGGATTAATTTAATTTAATCCCTATAATAATGATTAATTCTGGAACTATGTTATATTCTGAAAATTGGATTATTTATTAACATATTAAGGAAGAGATCCCTTTAAATATTCTTTAAACTAAATTAATTAATATACATTAATGAACAAAACACAACATAATAAAAAGATTAGCACAAGACAGCACAATCTAACTACATTATTAGATGATCATGTCTCTGGAATCCAGGGTCGGATACTCAGGACTCCCTAAATTTATAACAGGACTTAAAAAAATTATTAATAATGTTGTAATTTCACCCCTGTCCGCTTATCATTCATTTACCTGCTAAAATATTTAAGAAAAATATAAAATAACAACACTTATTTCCTTATTCATAGTCATTTTATATTTAATTAATTAATTATTACGTACTGCAACAAGGATTAACATAAACATTAAAAACCATTTAAACATAAAATTTAACTTAAAACCAATCATCTATTTCCTACCGAACCAGAAAAAGAAAATACATAATTATAGATCCAATTATTTTATAAAATTTATATAAAATGATTTAAATGATAATGTTACAGCACCACAACACCTAGACTTATCAATAATTCAATTAGGTACTATAAGTATATGAAGAATCAACAAATAAAATTAATATAAAAATTAATATAAAAATTTCCAGGCGATTCTGAAAACTAAATTTAATTAATAAAACACCGTAATATCAAATTTTATTACTTAAATGAATAATTATTATAACAGGATCTTCAGTATTCATGATCACACCAAATTAGTATTTATTTACATAATTAGTTAATTTATAAACTATTAATATTAATAAAAACTAACTAGACATAATTTAATGCAGTTTGTAATACCCTGTAAGAAAATTAATCTTAAATTATAGCTAAATATGTTTAATATTTTATACATATGTATGATATATTGCGGTTTCTGATGCGACTCAAATTTACTCAATTAGTCGAATACACTAAAATTTTCGTTGTGTTTGTATAGATCATGTTTTATTAAGAACACTAGTTGTTTGATGGATACAAAAAACACAAGGTAAGAAAACAACACCAAAATATAGTGATGGGCTAAATCGATCTTTTTTGTTGAAAAACATATGAGAAAATAAACAAAACAGAACGAAAAGGATCGATTTTGCACATCACTACCAAAATAAATAACAGATTCTTATATACTAAACCCCCAACACACATTGAAAGCAAATATTTCTACAATCTTCCATGTGCATAGTAGTCTCCACTTATCATGTTTTCATTATATTATATACAGATATATACCCTTATAGCTACATACAAACATTCCTGATCTATGGATCAATACCAAAATATTTGTGACAACTATACCAAAACTAACAAAAATGTCTCTCTGTTTTTGTTGTTGTTTAACTATTATGTTACAAAAACCAATAATATACTTATAGTACATTTCCTTGATAGGATCTGTGTAAAAGCGAACGAGACGGCCTGTATAAACATTTTGTTGGTTTTGCTATGTATCACGCTTCAAGAATGTATTTATGTCGATTGTACATAACATAAAACACAAGAACACATTCAAATATGCGTAAAAATCAAATCAAATATGAAATTAACTACGACGTATGTCAATTTACGATCTAATTATTAGATTTTAGTAATTAAAATCCATGTATTGTACAATCACATAAAAGTTAAATCATGCACTTAATCAAGAAATCAATAATTTTGATTTCTTTATCTATAAATATAAAATATTGCCTGACAAATGCATCCCGGTGGATTGCATTTTCCAAAATTACACTTTAAATTATTTCACTACCACTTTAATTATTTTTTCATTAAAAACTGAATTAATATCAATTAATTAATTTTATAATTTAATAATTATTAAAATGTATATACATACGTATGTATATAGAGTATATACATAACACTACATAAATAAACCAAAAATAAAAGTAAATTAAATTTTTGAAGAGGATAGAAAAAAAAACACGTCTATCCTCTTTGAATGTTCGCACTCCAAACCCAAATTGGCGTTGAATTTGACAATATAGAAAAAATCAGAATTGTGCTGTAAAACCTAAATCTTTGACACATTTTGAATTGTAATGTTTTTCAAGCTTAAATCAGATTTTTTTTTAATTTTGTATAAATGACTAATTAAAAACGAAACTAAATTTAGAATGAAATGAGAAAATTGGGGAGATACGACTTTAAAATGATTAAAATTATTATTAAACTATGCAAGGCGGTACTCTGAGAGCCTATCCTTTCGCGAATGTAAACGAAACATATAAATTCTTGCGATTGGACCAACATACAAATTCTCACGATTGGTCATGTCTAGTAGAAAAAAAAAAAGCGTAGAATAGAATAGCATTGAGGTTTGAAATTGTCTTAGGAAAAAAACTGACTCTAGAAACCTTTTAGAGACCTAGGTAAACGGCTCACAATAGATAATATCGTCGTGGCAATGTAGAAATCGTGCGGCAATTTAATTCCAAAACTAGTTCGGCAAAGTCCGATTTGCTATTACGCTACACCAACTAAAACCAGAAGCTTCAATTTTTAGATTGTTTAGTCTAGATTGAGGTTAAAAAAACCTCCACTGAAAGCTTTTCCCAAAGTTATTTTGAAAAATGTAAAAAAGTTTGAAACCAAAATTTGAAAGCAAATATCTCAAGTTATTTATTATTAGATGTTTCATGTGGAAGTGATTTAACGAGAGCCTGGCCAGGAGGACGGACCCAAAATGTTAACTTCAGAAATTTTAATGGAATAGGATTTATTGATGTAGTCAAAGATTTTATATGCGGCTAATCTCGCATTCCCGTATATTTCTGTAGAGTCATAAATCCCCATCATGATCCCTCTTCGAAGCTTGGTTCATAACATCGGGAGCAACAGAGGAAAAATACCATAGTATTGAGCTGAAGTTAGTAGCTGTTGGTTTTGCCCAAAATATTTGTCTATTTTGTACGTCATTTTATTTGTGATATTTCTCATTACACGTGAGACGTGACATCGTGAGATTTTAAAAGTATTTTTAATTTTTATTTGCACAAAAACACATCAACCTCAAATTTTAAATCACAGAAAATCAAATCAAATGAAACGTCAAAAAAGTGCCAGTTAGCGCCTTTTGTACATAAACAATTTAGCGCGTTTTTTACTAAGAGCAAAATATTGCTAATAATTTTGCTTTTTTTTTTGTTTTTTGGTTGGTAACCCTGCGCTACCCTTTGCTCAAAGTAAGAATTTTTTCAACTCGAGTAAGGAACACGTAGGAGGAGCTTATGACATTTAAAGTGATTTGATTGATAGAGAGTTTGTAAGTAAATACTATGATATTTTTCCTATGTCGCTCCCGATGTTATGAATCAAGCTTGAGGACCTAATAATTATTTTTGTAAGTAGGAAGCAAAGCCATTCAAGCACAGTACTAATTTTGGACAGAGATTTCATGGTTTTTGGGAAATCAGAAACAAACTAAAAAAAATAAGCTCCACCATTCTTTTTCCAGTTTTCTATGTTTTTTCAGGAATTTGACACAAACGAAACGTTCACACAGCTGCTGGAGCTTAACTGTTATTTTCGACGGCTTTCGTTTAAGCTTAACTGCGCGGATCCCATTTTATCTACCACGTACTTCTACGGATGTGTTCGTGAGATTTTCTGCTTTTATTGTTTCTCAATAATAATGGGTATTTGTTATTGGTTTCCGAATATTATTATTTTTGTTTTTTGCAAGCAGTGTTGGTTGTGAAGGTGGAGTTGATTTTGGTTTGAGCATTAAGTATGTGTGGTGGTCTGGTGCGTATTTGTACTTAAATGCATTTCTGACTCCAATTATTTTCGTTATAAATTTATTTTTATATATATTTAATATTATTTATATTTATGCTTTAATTTATTTAGTCAATATTATATTTAATACAAATTATTATTTTTTAAGTTTATTTCAAATTATATAAAATAATGGCTGACAACATTTATATTTTAACAAAGAAAAATATGTGTCTTTTTCGTTGTCTAATTTTAGGTTGAATCGAGATGTTCTGACAGTATCATTCCTAACAAATATGTGTGAGCAAGAATTGAGTTCTTTATGAATAAAAACTGATGATTGATTTCCGTGACGTGATGCAGGACTTGGTTTTATTTGTTCCATTGTACTTTTAAGTTGAACAACAAACTCCGACTGATAATTATGCTTATTACAACTGCCAACTAATTGTCCTGGCAATCGTAAACCTTCGCCGTAAAGCATTTCTGCTGATGTTGCATTAAATTCCTCTCGCAATGCTGTGCGTACTCCCAACAAAACAATAGTTTTGTTGGTAACGAGATTGTCCAATCCAGATGATTATGACACATTATTGACGCCTTCAGGGAGCGATGCCAACGTTCGATAAAACCGTTGGCTTGTGGATTATATGATGTGGTCCGTTTTCGTTGAAATCCCAACAATTTGGACAATTCCTGGAACAATTCCGATTCAAACTGCATTTCTCTATCAGTGACTATGGTCAAAGGTACGCCAAATCTTGCGATCCAACCATTATAAATTGCACTTGCAACTGTTTGTGCCCTGATATCCGCCACTGGAATGGCCTATGGCCAGCGAGTATATCGATCTATTGCTGTGACGCAATATCTCATACCATTAGATGTTGGCATTGGACCAATTAAATCTATATGAATCTCTTCAAACCGTTTACTAACTAATGGAAATTGGCCAACTGGACTCTTGGTGTGACGTTGTATTTTCGACTTTTGACAATCCACGCAAGCTTTAGCCCATTCTCTAGCGTCTTGGTTGATTGATGTCCAAATATATTTACTAGCCAACATTTTAGTAGTAGTCCGAACTCCGTGGTTTGATAAACCGTGTACTATATCGAATATCGTTTTCCTGAATTCTTTTGGTATATACTGCCTAATAATCTTTGTAGAGACGTCACAAAAAATAATTTTGTTTGAATTCAATATTGGAAAGTTTTTAAATTCAAGCGATTTGTTTGTTTCAATTAGTTCCTGTAACTCGGTGTCTTGGCTCTGTAAATCGGCAATCCCGATTTTGCAAATGTGCGATAGAGTGTCCGCTACAACGTTGTCTTTACCCGAGATATGTTGAATGTCGCTAGTGAACTGTCCGATATAGTCCAAATATCTAAATTGTATAGGTGAAGCCTTACTTGGATTTTGCTGAAGTGCATAAATTATTGGCTTATGATCCGTGTATAATGTAAAAGTGCGACCCTCCAGCATAAAACGAAAATGTTTAATAGCTGCGTATGCCGCTAATAGCTCACGATTATAAGCGCTACAGCGTTTCTGCGTATCCGAAAGTTTGATCGAGTAAAAACTTAAAGGCTGCCAAATACCTTCTACTCTTTGCTGAACTACTGCACCAATTGCAAAATCTGATGCATCCACGATCACCGCTAGATGCGCCTTAGTGTCTGGATGTGCAAGGATTGTTGCGTCGATCAACTGCTGTTTGTATGCTTCGAAAGCCCTGCTTGTATCGGTCCAATTAATTTTACGTTTATCATTTTTTTTTTACTTCCCTTTAAGTATTCGTTTAATAGTGCTTGATTTTCGGCTGCGTTTGGAACAAATCGTCGATAAAAATTGGTCATTCCCAGAAAGCGTCGTAATTCTTTTATTGTTTCTGGTTGTTGAAAATCGGATATTGCTTGAACGCGTTCTAACATAGGTTTAATACCTGATTTATTAATGGTGTGGCCCAAAAAATTTATTTCGTTCTTAGCGAATACACATTTATTTACGTTAATAATTAATCCGTGATCTTGTAATCTTTGAAAAACTTGTTCCAGGTGAATCATGTGTTCCTCCATATCTCGTCAAGCGAGCAAAAAATCGTCAATATAAGTATAGCAACAAGTAACATCCCTAAAAATAGAATGGACAAATCGTTGGAACGATTGCGCAGCGTTCCTTAAACCAAATCCCATTCGAGTGAACTGGAGCAAGCCGAAAGGCGTTACGATAGCCGTCTTCGATCTGTCCGACGGTTCCACTGGTATTTGGTGATACGCCCTTACCAGGTGCAATGTAGAAAATATAATACCCCGCAGTTGATGGGCAAAATCCTGGAGATGCGGTATGGGGTACCGGTCAGGTTGAGTAACAGCATTGAGTGACCGGTAGTCACCACAGGGTCTCCAGGCTCCATTTTTCTTTCCAACCAAATGCAGTGGGCTGGCCCAAGGGCTATCCGGTGGTCTACAGATTCCTGCCTTTGCTGTAGCTAATTTATCCGGAGCGAGTCTACGAACTTTTGCTGCCACTGGTGGACCTTTGGTTTGGATAAAATGAGTAACTTCATGTTTTATTGGTCTAATAACTATCAATTGTAATTTCACTAAATTTGTTTAACAGAAGTTTAATTCCTGTATCGACAGCCATGTCATTAATGGTAGTCAATGAAGAAGACACTATATTAATTGTTCTTCCAGTCGTATGAAGAGTCGTAAATGGATCAATTATACGATTCCGTTTGATATCAACTATTAAACCAAATTGCTTCAAAAAGTCAGCTCCGATTATTGGCTTGGAAACATCTGCTATTATGAACGTCCAACTAAAATCCCTTCTAAGGCCTAAATCAAGTTTTAAAATCCGAGTACCATATGTATTAGCGAAAAGAGTGAAATCATTTTTACCCTTTTGTTTTTCATCGAACGATGGTGGAATTACAGATACCTCGGCTCCCGTATCAATTAAATAACTGCGTTTGCTAGAGACATCGTATATGATACGACGACAATTAGCACGATTATCCCCCTCGCATGTCGTCTTTTGCGGTGAGGAAGTTAATTTTCCGACGTTTGTACGTAAGCACAAAGCTTAACACATTTGGCTGCTTTATCATTGAATTTAAAATAATACCAGCATAAAGTGTGTCCTTTCGTTTCCGCTGATCGAGATCTAGAGCGTCGTCGTGACCCATTTGCCCCGTTATTTCTATATTGTGTCTTCAAGCCTTTAATTTCCAGTATAAGTTCCTGAATTTTAATCTCAAGATCAGACTGAGAAGCTCTTGAATTATTTGTAACCGACACTACGGGTCTACTTTCCCTTTCACTTGATACTGACATCACATTTGCGTTTGAATATGCTTCTAAAATTTTGTCGTTAGATTTTCCGTACTGGATGCCAAAATAATTTGTATTTGTTGTGGTAAACGTTGAACCCACAGTTTTTTTAATAATTCATCCGTTATTTGTTTATCCGCCAAGTTTCTCATCTCTCGCAACAATTGGGTTGATTTTTTGTCTCCCAAGTCCAAATCCTTTAAAAGCTTTTGTAACTTAGTATCCGCTGACTCTTGCTAATGGTTGCTTCAAATCGTCATATTGCTTGTGAGTCGCTGTCTGTAACACAATATCGCTAACGGTATTTAACGTTCTTTGATCGAGACCCGCTATGACGATATTAAATTTTGTTTGTTGTTGCGTAATGCTAGCGTTCATGAATTGTGCCTCCATATAGAAAAAAACACGCCCCAATCGTCTAATTCCATTCCTCTTGATATTTTTAATGGAATTAGATAACGTAACGCCAAACCAAATGGCGTTCCGATAGTTTCCGGAAAAAAAACATCCCTATCATCCCAGGGCCAAATCCCATCCAGTTGCATGAAATTTTGGCACTATGTTAATTTAAATACATATAGCGCCAATCTCAGCATGCAAATCATCTTGATATTTTTAATGAAATTAGATAACTAAGGTACCAAATGGCGTTCCGATAGTTTCCGGAAAAGAAACATCCCGGTCATACCACGGCCAAATCACTTCCATTTGTATGAAATTTCAGTACTACACTAACTTAAATAGTTATAGTGCCAATCTCAACATGCAAATCGTCTTGATATTATTATTGGAATTAGATAATGTAACGCCAAATCAAATGGCATTCCGATAGTTTCCGGAAAAAAAACATCCCTATCATCCCAGGGCCCATCCAGTTGCATCAAATTTTGGCACTATGTTAATTTAAATACATATTGCGCCAATCTCAACATGCAAATCGTCTTGATATTTTTATTGGAATTAGATAACGTAACGCCAAACCAAATGGCGTTCCGATAGTTTCCGGAAAAAAAAACATCCCTATCATCCCAGGGCCAAATCCCATCCAGTTGCATGAAATTTTGGCACTATGTTAATTTAAATACATATAGCGCCAATCTCAGCATGCAAATCGTCTTGATATTTTTAATGGAATTAGATAACTAAGGTACCAAATGGTATTCCGATAGTTTCCGGAAAAGAAACATCCCGGTCATACCACGGCCAAATCCCTTCCATTTGTATGAAATTTCAGTACTACACTAACTTAAATAGTTATAGCGCCAATCTCAACATGCAAATCGTCTTGATATTATTATTGGAATTAGATAATGTAACGCCAAATCAAATGGCATTCCGATAGTTTCCGGAAAAAAGACATCCCTATCATCCCAGGGCCAAATCCCATCCAGTTTCATGAAATTTTGGCACTATCTTAAGTTAAATACATATAGCGCCAATCTCAACATGCAAATCGTCTTGATATTTTTAATGGAATAAGATAACGTAACGCCAAACTAAAAAGCATACCGGAAGTTTCCGGAAAAGAAACATCTCGGTCATCCCAAGACCAAATCGCTTCCATTTGTATGAAATTTCAGTACAACACTAACTTAAATAGTTATAGCGCCAATCTCAACATGCAAATCGTCTTGATATTATTATTGGAATTAGATAATGTAACGCCAAATCAAATGGCATTCCGATAGTTTCCGGTAAAGAAACATCCCTATCATCCCAGGGCCAAATCCCATCCAGTAGTGTACTAACTTATATGCCCTTTTCTTTAAAATTCAGTATTTGCTTCTATGATTTCCTGTATAATGTCAAATTTTAATTTTTGCTATTTTCTGTAATAAAATATGTTATAAAATTAAATAAAATTTTTGTTCAGGGCTAGAGTAATTTATATCATTTGAAATAATGTTGGGATGGGATAATGTTGTAATTTTAGTGTTGCCTGATGATATTTTTTGTTTTTCCTGGGATGAAAGTCTGGGCTAACTTCACATCGGTCTACTGAAGATAAAGAAAACCAAAAACGCACTCACCTTGTTTACTGATGAATTGCGGAATTGAGGTAAAAACGTGGATATGGAACCAGAATTTAAAAGAAATAAAACTAAATAAATAAAATTGAAGAAAAATAAATTAAATGAAAATATAACTTTACAACTAACGTTAATAAAAATGTGAAAAATTAAATTTAAATGATTGAATAAACTGATAATATTTAAAGAACTGTAACAAAAGCAGAGCTAAATCTATAATTAAGAAAAGTATTGGGAAAGAAAAGCCATTGTGTAACTGTAGTTTGGGCGCCATCTGTAACAACCCGTAGATAGCGAGCTATCAAAGGCTGTTACTAGAAAATTTTTCTATTCCCTCAGAGGCTTTGAGGCGGTCTTCTTTGGCCGGCTAAGCTCAGTGGATTGGGGTGGGGTTTCTCAAAGCTTAAGGAAATTTAGTAAAACCGCAAAGAAAGGAAGAGGAAAAAAAAGGACAGAACTCAAGAGAGGGACCAACTTACCATGATCGACTGTGATCACACCTACCTCTTCCTCTACACAATTAAGCTTTTAGCTTCTCATCCTGAAAAGCGAAATGCGAATATTACCAAAAAAAAAAATTTAAAAAAAATTTAACCCGCAGATGTTGTAATAAAAAAAATATATTTGAAATAATATTTTTAACCGGATTTTATTGAGAAAAAAAAATTAAAGAAACGACCAAAAACTTAGAAAATGTGAAAAATTCAATAAAATGGTTAACTTAAACCCTATCACCTTTGACGTCACAAACTAAATCTAATTTATTATTTCTTTAGAAAGATATAAAGCAAATAGATAACTAATAACTTAAAACTAAAAGAATATAATATAAATATAATTAAAAGATAACCTGATTCCAGAATGTTAATATGTAGGTCATAGCTTTTAGCGGTTGCACCAATGCCAACATTTGGCTCAATTTTTATTATTATTAACGGTTTTTGTCTTTTTGTGTTGGTTTTTTTCCACACTACACTATATAACTGTTTTATTTATTTACGATTAATAGTCAGTTGTAGATAGAATTAATAGTTTATTTTAATTAATTATGTTCCACAATTATAAAAAAAATTTGTAGGTCTTACTATTTATACACTTTACCATGAACATGTGGCGCTTGTTATATTGAATTTGGAATAATCTGTTCATCAATTTTGTTAAACTAGCCCACAACCACTTTTAATTGTTATTCTTTATTATTTTTAGTACGATCACAAGATCATATTCACTGTTAAAGGTTTTTATTTTGTTGTTTTTATATTTGTGCATGATTTAATTTTATTTCGATTACACTACATAATGTTTTGTGTTGTTTACAGATTTTTAATACAATATGTATGATAAAAAAAATGTTATTCAGATTATATAATTTCACTTGTGATCAATGGATCATATACACTTTTGTCCTTTAACTCATTCATAATTTTATTAACGTTGAGTTCGGGCATTAATTTCAGATACCGTTCGATTTGGACAATTATGATTATTATTATATTTTTTTTCTCCTCTTATTATTATTTAAGAATCATATAACAATGTATTCACTAATTACAAATGATTTAACTATTAGTTTACAAATTTTCACTACGCTTAATATTAGATAACTGAGAATTTAACTAACTTTTCTTAAAAATTACTTTTATAAACCATAACGTTATTTAGAATTTTTTTCCACATTTGTCTATTTATTTTATAACGTTTAAAATAATTTTATTTTTATAGTATTAACAACATCATAGCTTGTTGTTTTAATATATCACCATATTTCAGATATCACATATGGTTATTTTAACAAAAATAGAAAACTTAGATAAAACTTAGAACTTGAAACCAAAAGCTTGAAATAGTTATTTGTGTATCAAGAGCGCAAAGTGCCAGTTTGTCACGCGAGAAAGGAAATTGCTGGCCGACGTGACGGAGGCCAGCAACCTTTCGAGCGTGACAAACAACTTTGCGGACGTGTTTCACACTTTATTTTTCCTACAATCATTTTAAAAAATATAATAAAAAGATAATTTTGTAGTAAAATTTACTATACTGACAATACGATTTTATTTTAGGACCGACATTTTGTTCAATCGAGTAGTCAAAGATTTTTTTTATTTTTCATAAAGAAAAACAAAAATTTGGTTTGATGTTTTATACAAACATTAGTCTTTCTTAAAAATTGACAATTTATTTTTTGCAACAAAAAACTAAAAAAAATGGATTTAAGTGACAGCGATCTCTCAAATACACCGCCGGACGTTGCTCTAGAAGCAAGAAATGTAATTTTGAATTTGCTTTCCGAAAAATCGAAGCATAAGTATGAAAAGCAATTCGAGCTGTTTTCGAATTGGTGTAACCAAAAGCACATAAAAAACATATCAGAAAAAATAATTACATCATAATTATGTGAAATTTCGCTTTTCAATACTCTTCTTTTACTCTTACTCTTCTTTTCATATGTTCAAATTTAGCGTGCGGTTTCAAGTTTTGTCACACGTTTCTAAGAGAAACGTGTGACAAAGTAATTTGTTTATTAACTGTCAAAAAAACAGACACTTTGGGCTTTGAAAACAGAGAAAAAAAGCCTGCTTTTCACGGCGATTGTAGGAAATATATTTTTTTTCAATTTTTGGTTATATCGCAACAGAAAAAAACTTTTTTAAGTTATCACGCAAACAGAGCCGTGTACTATCTCCAAAATTGTTAATTTTTTCCCAAAAAAAATTTTACAACAAAAAAAAATTCCCACCCAAAACAAAATGTTTTATTATTTCTTTATTTTTGAACGGGATTATTCAGCTTAGTAATTTTTTTTTTCTCCTACAAACTTGATTTTCCCGCGCTTCAATGTTTTTGTACGATTTTTTTATATTTTTTTTCTAGATTGTTCTTAATATACGGTTTAATCATTAATTATCAGGGATGGTTAACCAACTTGGAACGCAGAGCAGGGCCAGTCGTTACAAATGGCTGACAACATTTATATTTTAACAAAGAAAAATATGTTTCTTTTTCGTTGCCTAATTTTATACAGTTGTAGTTGAATTGATGGTGGTTTTTGTTAAAACGTTGGAAAACCTTTTATATGTTATATGCCATGAATAAAGTGTTGATTTCAGGTAGTCCCTCCTACTGTTTTCTGTTTCTTGAATATTGTTTAGGACCTGATGATTAGCAGATATGTGTAAGTCCACATTTAAAATCTTTGCGGTGGAATTCACCAAAAATCAAATTCATTCATTAATCGAATTGTTCATATAGTTCTCTTATTAATACCTCTTTACTTATCAAAACTCCTTCAAACAGAAATTTAAAAAAATTTACGATATTCATAAAACTAATCTTTTCCATTTAACTTAACATAAAAAACATATTATAAATACATAAAAAAATCAAGCAAATTTATGCAACCATTTGAACTCTCATAAGCAGCAATAAAATTGTAATATGTATATGAAAAAAATATAAAAAACACAAAACGAATACAGCTAAATATTCAATTTTCTAGCGTGTATATATAATATTTTCATCGCTCGATTTGTTCCTATTATACATACTCTGAAGCTGAATCAAATATTCTTGTATAAGTCTAAAGAGAAACAGATTGCCAATTTTTTTTTTCTTATCGTAAAAATTGAGTCTAACATCGTACATTGTTATGTGTATGCTTTTATCTTTGGCAAACTTTCAATATTGTCTATTTTTTGGTATAATATTCTGGAATAAGCCAAACCAAAAAAAAGCAGAAGGCAAGAACAACAAACAAAAAATATTATTTTATTAGTTATGATTAATCGTAAGAAAATAAAAAATACATGTACACACAACAGTATAATGCTCTTTGTTTATACGAACGACCTAAAAGGGTGAATATTTCTTCCGCTGTCTTTAAGATATTATTTAATATTTTATTTATTTTTATTGAAACTTAAATTACTATTCGAAGTATTTTATCGTTTTCGTCGATGCAGCCGCCTCCAAAATGTATACTAAAATAAATATTATAAAAAAGTCCCGTATAGTTAAACGCGACATCATATCAATTGAAAGGGAGACAATAACAAGAAACATATTCAGACATACTATAATAAAATCACCCCCAAAAAAAGGATAAAGCTTTCAAATTTTCCTATTGTTGTATTCTTGACTTTTTATACTTGCTACAACACACCGAGACATGGGATTTATACAAAACAAAATCGTATATAACTGAATTGAAAATGATCGAAAGGTAAAGATAGAATTTTGAATCGTATACAGTATTTTTCTTGTATATCTACGTATTGTATTTAAATTACATGGTCTCCTGTATTTTCTGTATACAATACTTTTGTCAAAAAATGCTCTGAAACTGCTATATGTCATGCTGACTGTATATTTTATGTTCATGTCACGTAAAATGAGATAAATTTTATTTTCATCGTTTCTTTTTTGTTTTCTTAAATGTTTGGATTACGATTACATGTAAGAATGTACCATTTATAGTTCTATGTGTTTTAACAAACTTTTTATTTTGCTGGTATACTCAAAAGGATTCATGCATTCAGAAGAATGATTGTTTATTCGCATTTGTATTTGGAAATTGGTTTGCTAGTTTTAAGATTTAGTTCAGAAATATTTGATTCAAACAGTTGAATAAAATGCATTAAATTAAACAAAAAAGGGAATGATTTCCTTGAATTCAACATAATTTAACATCCCATTGAATTATCTCAAAACAATAAAATAAAATTAATTACACCAAAAACTTCATTACATTCGTCTAAATGAGCCATCCGTACAAAAACAACAATACACAATATTAACAAACTCAGAAAACTTTTCTAATAAAAAACCTATAAATATAAATCATTAGTTTATTTATACTTATACGTATACATTGTATTAAGCTTTTTTAATAGAGCAAAAATAATTAGCAGAAAACTGTAATTAATAAACTAAACTAAAAAAAAAAATAATAATAATTTAAATAACTTCTTAAATAAAGAAACAGACAAGATAAATTACATTAATGTCAAAAAATATTGCCATTCTTTTTAATAATAAATTATCTTTTCGTAGATAAAAACTCCTTTTTGGCATCCATTAAGATGTGTAAACAACATAAAAACCGATATACATTTTTTAAAGCTAAAAAGAGTGATTATTTCATCGACTGGACCTTATATATTTGAAAAGGAATCTCGCACATATCGAAAAAATTTAAAGTGAAGGGATGATAATACAACATGATATGTTGATATGTTTACATATTAAGCAGACCCCGAAAACTTTGTTTTTCCCCAAAAATAAGTTTTCAACAACCATATAAATGCGACAATAAAAAAAAAACTATTTTCTCAAATATATAAAAACCATCCACCCACTTCCTATAGATATATGTATGTATATATTTGATTTTTATTAAAATAAACAAAGCAAAAAAAAAAAAAGCAGGCGGACTTTTCCGATGAAACTGATAAGAAAAATATGTTCTCCATCAAGTCTCACATATTTGAACTCGATAATAGTATTACAACATATAGTATACACGCACAAACACAATATTCGATGAGCTCATCAAATATGCAAAACATGTTTTTCCAAGCAATAATACAGTAATATACTCTTCCGATGAAAATTAGTTTAGGGATTGGAGCAAGACACGGTGAATAGCAGCAAGCATAAGAAAATATATAAAAAAAAGTTTGTGTTAATAGGATTTTCCAAATTATTTCGAAAATAATTTGTTTATGCTTTTTAAATTTTTGTTTGATTTTATCATGTGTGCTGCTTTGTTGTTGAAAAGGGATTCGAAAATAAAGTGTAAGCATCAATTTGTAGGCCCCAATAATTTATTTGTTGGATACATTATTTATTACCTGAAAAGAAAAAAGAAATATTTGAGTAAGTTTAAACTTAACACAAATTGGGGCAGACAGCTAATACAAATCGCTTTCCAAGCAAAACAAAACAGTCGTATAAAAAGTCAACAGAACAAGACATAGAATTGACATGTCAACTATAATCAGCACTCTTAAATATGTATTTTAATTTTACTGCAAAAGCATTAAGGCTGCCAACTTTTTTTATGCTTTTAATACCCAAAACATGTTTTCTGTAGTTGATACTTTGGTCGCATGTGCCCGTAGCAATGTGGAACTAAGTGATTTTCCCTCCCTAATGCTGCATCCTCAAAAACTGTTGTCAGTAACTTTTTTGATAATTTCGCAACAGAACAATTTGGCGGCGAAATTTTTTTTGGTGATATTTCAAAAACGATGAGGACACATAATCGTTATGGTTTCCATAAGGCAACACACAATTTTCCGAAAAATAATTCTATCAAATAGAATGCAAATCAAAAAAAAAAAAAATAAAATAAAAAATGCTAGCCGTATTTCCTGGGCAGAGTTGATACTGTCTTCAATTTCTTTTCGTGCAAATTAAACTACGCCACTAAACATTGCTAACCATTTACCGTTAAAGCGCCGTCATCTACCCGGGCGTATTGTGAGTCATCTTTAAAGATAAACATATTCTGTCAGAGATTTTTTTGTAGATATGTTACGGACAATTTAGCTTCTCGTGTTAAAAGATAAAACTGATAAGAAAAAATCTTCTAGTTCAAATGAATCGACGAGGACCAAGTTAAAGCTGAAAAGTTCGTCTAATTAATTGAAATATCAATTCGATCAGATTCTACTGGGAATTGCAATCGTTTAAAATTGAAGGGCAATTCGGTCGAAATTCAAGCTATTCGCGGTATAAATACCCTTTTCCCTTTTTCTTTGCCGGTCATTGCCGGTCAAGTGACATTTCACAATTTTGGCGAGTTTAGATTCCGCAGCAAAAATTGCCAGTTTAAGACAGTACAACGGCACATTCAATGAATTCAAAAATTCGGTACGATAATTTACACTTTGGTTTTCATCGGTCATGGTGTCGATTAAAATGTAAATTTTCTCTTCACCAGGAATTATGACTGTTGATATTCTTGACGATTTTGTTTTTCTTCGCTAGAATGGCTTTTTCGCATAGCTATTATGAGTCGGTCTAATTTTCAACGATTTCCGGGTATATTAGTTTTTAAGATGTTGTACTACTCTTCTACTGTGTATAAGGTATCTTCCGCCTATTTGCAGGAATTTTTCGGCAAATACTTGCGCTCTTTCTTGTCCTAAGATCCGTGCTCTAATATTTGTTGTTAATTTTATTTTTTACGTGACGCCAGATAGTTTAGTGTTTCAAGCACCGTTTGACGAAAATTACCCGATAATATTAGCAAGGCAACTCTCATTATCGTGTTTTCTCTTAAGTCTTGGAGCATTCAATTCAGTGCTTCGAAGGACTTTCTGCCGTTGTGCATTCGTCCCATATGATGGCCTTGATTGTTTTAATATTTGCCCACGTACCAACGATATTGTGACGTTACATATCGTGAACTCATGTTCAGCAACATTTAATGGTAATTTTGGACCAGATGGTGCTTGCTGTTCGTCCGTCATCCATAAGTGTAGCCGCTACTCCCGATGATGCCAAGGTTGATTAAAAATGTTTTTCCTCTGCCACCGGGAGCATCCTGAAATATTACGCAAACTTGTTGTTTTCTGACGTAAACAATTATTATGTCATAGGTCTGCTGTTCTCATTTGCACTGCTTTTCCTTAGCAAATTCCAGGTGGTTGACACTGTGCCCTAATAGCTGACATGCTTCTCGATATGTTTCACAAATACGGACCATGTCCGACGATGAATCGTGTGAAGCACTAAACGCAAATAGAAGCATTCAGCATTTCTTGAATGCACCGTGTAGACTGACCTTATCGTCTCGTTCTTGAGCAGTCCGCCATGTCCTTGCACGAGAAGTGATTGAAATGAAATTGAATTTCTGACTCAACACATCCCATGTATAGTAACTTGGCACTTCCTGGTAGAGTAAAGTCCTAGCAAATAGGTCATCATAGCTCGCATATGAAAGCCAAAGTTATTTGTGCTGGTGTCTTCGTTACAACTCTTTCTGCCGTTTCCCTGATGAAATATTCATATTCTCCATTTTCTAGGCGGGCGGGTAAACGGGCAATCGATGGATCTCCATCGTGTATCGGGAAACATAAAATTTGCCAAACCGTTTATACTTACTTGCTGACGTATTTGATCAATTTTACAGAACGTCAGTATTCAACATTTATATAGGCCTTAAATATTTTTGATAGGAACTTCGTGGCTTCACGTTTTAATTTTTACCGTGGATCCGCCCTGTTCCGTTGATCGGCGGACATATTCATCCGAAAGCAATTTTCGTTGATTATACGAATAAGCTGCAACCGTTCGTCGATAGTTCAAAATGTAATTGTATTCAGCATCTTTAAATATAATACGGTGAGCATAGAATTGCATCGATGTTACTATCTTGCAGTGTGTTGCTTTGGCGTTGAATAATCATGCCATATAAACTACATTCGTTGTCGATGATTACCACTGCGTCCTCGTTTAATCTAGATGTAATAAACCTTCGTTCTTGCTCGCTGGCTGGTCTTTTGTCGACGCGAATGACGATTTTATATCTGTCCGAAAACATTTGTTCCAGAGAAGTCTTGAATACATTGATCAGTTTGTTATGGAGTAGATCTTGTACCTTCCGGCTAATTTCTCGTTTTAGTCCCTGGATGTTGGTGCAACGTTGGTCCAGTCCGAATTATTCATTGACGACCAAATATACTTGGTGTTGGAGAAGCGAACCCACTTGTGAAAGTGTCTTTGTCGAACGATGTCATATAAGTTCTGGTGCTTGTTATGCTGGTAATCTGACTTTGCCAATCATATATACAACACACGCCTGGAGTTCTGCCTTGGAATTTTTCGCGCAACAGTATTGACATATCTGGCCCGATTATTCTTTCATGGGATCCTAACGAAACACGAAACTTCCAAATCGTAATTCCTACGTGCTTCGACTCGTGGATTTTCGCGAAGGGTGTTCTTTCGGTGTTTCGTTAATTTTACAATTTTTGTTGTTCGTCTCATTCTCTTTTATCTCTTCGACGTTTTCTAATTTGTTGCACTGTCGAATTTTGTTCCGCTTTTACTTTAGTTTGCCTTTATTTTATATGTTTCTGGCAAGTTTGTGTTGATGATAGTGTTACTCTTCAACAGGATTTAATGTCAAACGACACCTAATAACACTACCTTCGCTACACAACACCCAACCGTGACCAAATAATTTTTGGAACCGTTGTTATCGGTACTCTTTCGCAAATCAATCATCTTTGTTTTTCACTTCACCTATCTCGAAGATAACCGAAGTTTATAGTACATCCGATTTAAAGTCTATACTTCAGCATAGTAAAATTGTTTTATTCACCTCATATAAGGGTCATAACATATATACAAACATATGTTTATTTAAATTCCTGATCAGCGACGATAAATCCCTTAGCGGTTTTAACTTAAAACTAGCTCGCTCGGTGAAAAAATTATTATTCCACTAATAAGACGTTGTTGCGTAGAGAAGCGAAAAATGAAGCGAAAAGTGAAATTTTATTCCATAATTAATCAAAATTTCGTTAAAATTTGGAAAGATTTGCTACATTTTAGTTTCTAAACAGTTAATAGTTAGTCCTCATTCTACATAGTTTTTAGCTACTCGTTTCTTCTTTATTAAATTAAATTAGGATGTGGATATCATACCTGGATAATTCTTTATTTAATAATTCAACATATTTATTTTGTTGTACTTCTAAAACTATCGAATGTCATCAATTGTTAAAGTTTTCAGAAAGAATAGCAAAGATTCAATTTAAGTATGTACTTGTTTTCCCCACTCGTCTCTTAAGCTATTTTTCTCTCTCTCTCTTTTTCTCTATCGGCTCTCTCGCTCTATATCTCTCTGTCTCTCTCTATCTCTCTCCTCTCTCTCCTCTCTCTCTCCTCTCTCTCCTCTCTCTCTCCTCTCTCTCTCTCCTCTCTCTCTCTCCTCTCTCTCTCTCTCTCTCCTCTCTCTCTCTCCTCTCTCTCTCTCCTCTCTCTCTCCTGTCTCTCTCTCCTCTCTCTCTCTCTCCTCTCTCTCTCCTCTCTCTCTCCTCTCTCTCTCCTCTCTCTCTCACTCTCTCTTTATTTCTCTCTCTCCTTTGCTCTCTCTCTCTTTCTCTCTCTCTATCTCTCTCCCTCCCTCTCTCTCCTCTCTCTCCTCTTTCTCTCTCTCTCTCTATCCTCTCTCTCTCCTCTTTCTCTCTCTCTCTCCTCTCTCTCTCTCTCTCTCTCTCTCTCTCTCTTACATGTCTTGTAGTCCGCAACGTGACTTGCTTGAGTTGTATCACGATGCCTTTTTCTTCTGTTGTATTCATCCCGCCTTTTACATCTCTAACTACATTCCTTAAAGATTTCACACGGTTTTGATCACTTAGTGATCATCATTACATTTCGTTACAACTGAGTATAGTTACTATAAACGTTTGGTTTTTTTTTAAATTATAATAAAGTAAAATTATGTGTGAACATTTTTTGAAAATAAAATTTTTTGGAAAAGTTTATATACATATGGTATATAATAATTGCTTCGTCAACCATGCAGACACAGATCAAAGAGTTTTTATTGCTCTAATTACTTCTTCTGAAAGTGTATCACAAATGTTCAAATATTTTCAAGAAATTTTTTCCAAACATTTCATAAATATTAAAATTAAATATTAACCACAGCCCATTGACTTTATTTCCGTTGTCTTTATTTTTCTGCGCTTCATTTTCTGCTAGAACAAAAAAAAACAGTGCTTGTAATAGTACCTTAGAATCGATTTTTAGTGTCAACATCTTCAAAATTGTATTATGATCACTTGATCATAATTCAGCCCCTAAAGCTGCAAACGAAGAACACCATTTAAAGGCACCTAAACAAATACTGTCTAAAGCACCGTCTGCTGCCCGTCTGATGGTAACGTAATTTAGATCCAAATTGAGCAACGACGAAGTAAAAATATAGTGTGTTTCAGAATTATTTAAAGTTACGAAAATAATTTACCGATTACCTGTTTTTTAAAAGTCATTAAATTTGTGAACCCTACCCTACCTACATGTTGCTATATTTTGCGGTTTGGTTCCAAATTTTATTGGTTCACAAGTTATATCCGCTTTATTTATAACATTTTTTTTTTTTGGAAAAGTCCGAACGATGGACACGCTATAGAAATCAAATACAAAAAGACCTAGTTCTACGTAAAAAAAAATTGGAATTTTTCAAAATTCGTAAATAAAACGTATCCTCACAATAAAACGATCCACACTTATTTATTATGTGCTGTAATTTATCAATAAAATTTATGTAGAACATATATAAGTTAGTACGTCATTTAAAAAACGAATACATATAAATTTATAATAAAACCATTTAAAATTCAAAATATCCCAATTTCTTTAAAGTCATACCTATTAATCCATATAAAATGCTACTCACACGCAGTTAACTCAATCCCTCGCATCAAAAAGAAAGGCCATGTTATTTATGTACATAACATTCATATTGTATAAATCGTGCACCCGCGATCATAAATCCGTTAAATAACAAGTTTTTTTTTTTTCTTTTTGACAAAACGCAAGGCAATAAAATTTTTAATAATATAACACAAAAAATATAAAATTCAGTTTGGTTATTTTATTAATTCATAAAAAAATAAATAAAATTATCTACATAATTTTATTTCTGTTGGCATAAATTCAGATCCAGAAGCTAAAATAAAAACAAATTTTTAATTCAAACGCACAGAAAATATAAAATAAAAATTTGATTTCATTAAAACAAATAAAAATACATAATTTTTCCAATGATAACCAACCATCATCACCATCGCGCATCACCGTAATAGACAAAAGAAAATGGTAAATCTAAATTTTCGTGACATTATTTATTTATTTGGTGACAAAAACAACAATATGTCTATTTATAATATTATAAACATGTACACAACCTCAAAAAGAGAATATTTTTATTTTTTTAACATACCATAAAATTTAATTTGTTGTACTGCTGGGCCTTTATTTGACATTCGTTTGGATTCGTCAAAAATTAAGATTAAATTAATTAGAATTTGTTTGATAATTTTATGAGTTTACATTAAAATACAAATTTTGGGAGTGCTTTAATCTTGTATATCGACAAACGCAGCAATGACGAGGCGGAATATATAGTTTAAAAATATCAAGGTTTCTTTCTGCGTCTGTAGTGTTCGTTTGACGGTAAATTACAAAAATAAATAAATTATCTTTGCTATCAGTGTGTTACATAACGATACACCTATGCGCACATTTAATAGTGTAATAATAAAAATGCATTTATTTATGACATTTGACGTATTACTTTTAATATAACTATGCTTGTTCTCATTTCTCCGTAATGAAAATATTGCAACAAAAAAAAATTCTGAAAAATCCATCAATATCAAATCACCAGATTGTAAAAATCTACGAACGTAGCTGTAGCTGTTGTGTGTATACAAAATATGATTTTCAATTTTCATATAACATAACTTAAAAAAAAAACGTGAAGGAAAATATTAATAATTTTTTAAATTTAATAAAAACAAGATTAGTTTGGCGGGTTGACATTTCCAAAACATATTACATAGTAAACAGACTCACACACATAAACACAGAGAAGATGTATGATTTTGAGGGTGGATTTTTTTTTTTTTATTGTTGTTTTATAATTTTGTAACAATCAATCATTTGGACATTTTTTTTGTTTTTGTGTATTGTTTTTCGGTTTTGTGATTAGTAACGGAAACAATTTGTTGGTTTGGAAAAATCGCGAGACCTATTGTTATAAAAATTTGAAATTGTTTGGCCGCGAAATAATTTCTGATTAAATTTAATTAATTATTGGTTAGTTATATATTTCAACATGTAGGCTAAATTGGAATTTGGGTCGACAAATTACCCTAAATCCGAATAGTTATATTTTTATGAGAGATTATTGTAATCATTTTGATAATATATCAGTTATTCATAAGCCAAATCAAAGCAAATTAAATTTTAGTGATATAGCACTTGATTGACTTTTAACAACACATATTATCAAATCAACCTTGGTTTTACGTAGCCTTAATGTAAAAAATTAAGCTTTTATGAACGAATTAGAACAGAGCCTTCTAGAGTAAACATAGAGCCATAATCATAATGACGTATTTTTTAGAAGCTTTTTAGTGGTATAACTTTTCATTGATTTCCATAGGAATGCATAGTAAAAATGGTATTTTAAACTTGTAGCTAAGTTTTTCAATGAAAAAAGCAAACATATTATAAAACGTTTATATAAATGTTTTCTACGTACCTTGAACAACAACATTTAAGAAGACTATATTGTTATTGAATATTGAAATATTAATTGCAGAAATATTAAAATTAAACTATGCCTAAAATATATTTTTCGAATTTCCATTTTGAAAAATAAATCAAAGTTGCCTCTGATGAATTAAAATAATACTTGCTAAATTTATCTTTAGTTTTGCTAGTGTACGTAAGATGTCTAAAATATTTACAGAAAAATACGAAAAAAAATTATTTAGTCACAAAATTATCACTCGTACTTAATATTTTGTGTATTTGTTTTGCTTTTCGTACAATTTTTTTACTTGAAATTTCCTCAGGTGGTAATTTTTGTTATGATTTTACCAAATTTTTACGGCCATCACTGCCATCTATGTAATGTATATTGACTTAATGACCAAACGAATTGTAGTAAGCTTTTATTTTAATATGACCAGAATGCTGTTGTTATGATTTTTTTTTATATTTTGGTTTAAATAAATCAATTATTTCAAGAAAATGAAAACGATTTTCTTAAACGTTGCTCATATATGTTGAAATTCAAACATTTATGAAAGTCAAACATTTATGAAAGTATTTCAGAAATCATAATTAAGAATTTGTAACGTTTTTATTTAAAAATTGTTCTTAGGAAAAAAAGTGATTTCCCATATGTTTTGTGTATTTTACTATGAAAAGTTTGGTTTTTCCTCGTTTCTAATTCCTTTATAAAAGCTGTGTTTTTTTAGACCATGGCCTTGTATAATCAAGGTTGCTTTGATTAGAAGCGAGGGAAAAATTTTATTCTAAGACAGATTTCTAAATGAAAACGTTACAAATTCTTAATTATGATCATTGAGATATTTTAGCGTTTCAATTTCAACATACCTAAACATCATTTAAGAATAGCCTTTTCATTTTCTTATAGTAATTCATTTTTGTAAACCAAAATTTATAAAATTTTCATAATTCTGATCAAATTAAAATAAAAGCTTACTACAAATCGGTTAAGTCAATAAAACATAGATGATAGCACAAATATGTTAAAATCAAACCAAAAACTATCACCTGAAAAAATTTCAAGTTCGAAAATTGTAATAAAACGAAACATGTGCACCATTTACAATACTATAAAACGTGTGAAAATTTTGTGAAACATTATGATTCAATTTGATAAATAACAAACTTTCATGTATTTTTCACAATCAAAGTTCGAAGAATGTATTTCAAACATAATTTAATTTTAATGTTTCAGCAAATACTATTTATAATGTCCAAGTAGTCGTGCATGTTGTTTTTAAAGATATGTAAGCTTGAAGTAAAAAAAAACATAATTTTTTATATGAATTCATGTAGATTATTGATAAACTTTACTTTAACTCGAAAAAAAATTTTGCAGACCTTAAACTTTGGTTATAGCTTCAAAATAGGCTAAAGTTCACGAAAAAAAAAGTTTAGGAGTTTTACCAAAGCAACCAGGAAATACGCAGCTTTTATAAGAAAATTAGAGACGAGGCAAAAACCAAACTTTTCATAGTAAAGCATAGGGGAAACACTGTTTTCGATTTCTTGTTTGAATTTCAACATATACGAATATCGCTTAATCGTAATATAATATTGATTTATTTAAACCAAAATTTAAAAGAAAAATTCGAAACAACAGCATTCTGGTCAAATTGAAATAAAAGATCATGTCGTGATTTTTTCCGTCAGAGGACTACTTCATGATTTTAGTATTGAATCATAAGCTAACATTATATTCTATGACAGCTAAAGCCTGTATTCCATGAGAAAAATTGACTGACAGTCAAAAAGACGAAAAGAGAAAAATAATCTGATGTAAGAGAATATAGGAGACAAAAACAATTTTGCAGCTTTTGCTGCTAAAAAAAAAAATCAATTAAAATTGGTTTCTGACCAAATTATCTTAAATTTGCTGTTTTTAAATTAATTTTATAGCAATAATTAACCGAAATACGGCCATTTTTTATTTGTTTTTTTATTTATGATAGTTTCTCCGAGTTCTTTGGCCTCGTGACAATTTGTTGGTGAATCACCTATATTCCAATTCCAAGAGAGGTAACCGTTGAGGTTTTAACAAATGGATCATGTGTACTGAACCGTTCTCGCAATTCTACGTGTAGATCACTACAACTTCAAGCGAATAATACATTTCAAGAGCTTCACATATGCTGGAAAATGATGGTTTCGTTAAAATGTATGAATTTAAAATTTTAATTATGAAGCCTCTGTCCACGACGCCAACTCCGGTACCTGTGAATTCTCTATTAGCATTTGGCTCTATAATCATATCTGTCCATGTACCAGAATACATTTTTTGCTTGCGCCTAATTATAAAATACCCTTTTACGAATTCATTTGCTGTAGATATATACGGCATGCTTTTGTATCGTGTTGCAATGTGAAGGAAATAAGGTATCGTTGATCTCCACATCGTTTTTCCGAGTTACCACATCTTTCAGCATCTTTAAAGTGATTATGTGAAAATACTGTATCCATAACTTTGCAGTTGGCCCATTTTTTTCAGTTTCTCTTATGCAATAAATGCAGAAGGCTTAACATTTACTGGGGGAGCCATACTTAACGAGGTTTCTAAAATCTTTATATATTGATATGAAGGATCAACTCCTAACTTAGATAATATATTAATTAGGGTTTTGGAGCCCAGTTTTTGATATATAAAAGAGCCAACGCTTAACAATAAAGACGAGTGAAAGCTATATGGTTTTGTTGCAGATGTAATGCATCTCATATATATATATATATATATATATATATATATATATATATATATATATATATATATATATATATATATATATATATATATATATATATATATGTATGTATATATATATATATATATATATATATATATATATATATATATATATATATATATATATATATACAGCAGTTGGGCCATTTTTTTCAGTTTTTCTAACATCAATTTAAATTTAGTCGACATGTTCTTTAAACAAACATTCTCTTCATAGCAGATTTTTCTAGGGGCACATTTTCAAAATCTTCAAAAAAAAAAAATTCGTCAACATTCAGCTTCTCTATCATCACAAGTTTTCCTAAAGTTAAGGACACTATTAAAATATGTTCAATTGAATTTTTCGCATAAAGATTGTATAACAAATCCGCTAAGCGACTGTCGGACATAGTATATCCAACATAGCCCATAAAGACCTTAGAATATGGAAACCTCCCAATACAATCTTAATACATAAATCATTCGAAGAAGATAAAACTATATCCAAGCCTTTCATATAAAGTGGCAGGTCAAGACTAACTAAAATGGTATATCTTTAATATGATTAATCGGCAACTTGTCTGTGTGATTTTGTACGTGACCCCTTGTCTATCTGATTTTGTAAATATGACCTTGCCATCCAGGAAAGTTTTTTATTTTAAGAAATTTTCCCCTTATCCACAACGCATCGTAATTATAAATCACTTCAGAATAATTTTTTGAAGGATATACATAATTCATCCAAATTTTGAAATAAACAATTTCATAGACCCGTCAAATTATCACTTGGAAAGCGTTCTATTTCATCGATTACTACCTTTAGAATATCTATCTGACGTTGATTTAATTTATTTCGCTTTAAGATTTTATCTTCAAAATTGTCAATACTACTATCCGGAGTTATGCATTTAATTCATGTTATGAAATGAGTTTTTTCCATCAATAGTGTTGATGTTAAAATCGCAATTATCAAATGCATATTGCATAAATGCAGAAGTCTTAACATTTACTGGAGGAGTCATACTTAACGAGGTTTCTAAAATCTTTATATATTGATATGAAGGATAAACTCCTAACTTAGATATTATATTAATTAGGGTTTTGGAGCCCAGTTTTGATATATAAAAGAGCCAACACTTAACAATAAAGATGAGTGAAAGCTATATGGTTTTGTTGCAGATGTAATGCATCTCATATATATATATATATATATATATATATATATATATATATATATATATATATATATATATATATATATATATATACACCTATCCCTCGCTTAACGAAATTAATTCGTTCCCAAAAAGTTGTTCGTTCGTAAATCGAAATTTCGTTAAACAAAACTAGTTATGTTATAGAAATTTTGTTAGACGGTTTTTGTTGAATCGAACTATTTATGTACAATAATATATTTCGGTTGTCTATTACATATATATGGATATGTATGTACATATATAATGTAAGGCTTACAAACTTTAAAAGGAAAATAAAAACCTAATAGAACAAAATTACACATAATAAACAAAAAGCAGGTCTTAATTCAAATCTGAAAACATTTTTATTTTTTTTATTCATATGTTCGAGTACATAACTTAAAAAACGAAATAGAATTTCTAAGTATGAGAACATTTCAAACTTAAAATAAAGTTAACATAAACTTAAAATCTTAAAATTCATTTAATAAACGCGTTTAAATATCGATTATTATTCCGACTATAATGAAGACGTATAGAGAGAATCCGACTCCTATGTTGAATCTAGCTCTGAACTCGAAGTCAAATTTTCAATGCTGTCGTCAGGAACATTAATACTTATTGATGATGTCGAAGCAACTGGTTGGAAAAAAGAGTCTAGCGTTTGTTGCTTAGCCGTGTTTCTTTTTTCTCCGTAAAGCTGTTTATAGCAATCGATAGCCTCGCTGATGCCTCGAGAAACCTTCGAACTTCGTCAATCTATCGGATCTTTTTCACGAATGATCTTCATACCTTCTTAAAAATGCGACAGTGCATCAGGCAAGTCCTTTGTAGTAAGTTGGCGGGCTATATTTTCAATAATTTTTTCATTCTGCTGTTCCTCGACCTCGGTTGAACGAGTTTGTTCCAGGTGAAGCAAATCTTCATCAGAAAGACTACTGCCATGCGTTTTTATTAAGTCTAAAATATCAGAATCTTCGAAATCGTCAAAACCAAGTTGATTATACCCATTGTTGGTTAGTCATTTCAGCCCAAGCTTCTCCAATATTTTTCAAAGCATCCTTGATACTGTATGATTTCTAAAATTCCCTAATAGATCCACGATCTGGCTCATCGGTAGCAGCTATTAATTGCTTAAATGTTAATCGTAAATAATACGCTTTGAATGTTGAAATCGCCCCCTGATCCATCGGCTGAATCAGAGCTGTAGTATTTTTGGGCAAATATTCGATTTTTACAACACCAGATGGGTCTGTTAAGTTTATGGGATGTCCAGGAGCATTGTCTAGTAATAATAATGCTTTATTGCTAAGGTTATTGCGTTCCAAATATGCTTTTACCGACGGACAAAAAAACTTTTTAAACCACTCCTCGAATATGGATGAAGTCATCCACGCTTTTTTATTTGATCTCCAAATAACTGGCAAGCGGGATTTTTCTGATCCTTTCAGTGCTCTCGGGTTTTCAGAGAGGTATATTAGAAGGGGTTTTATTTTGAAATCCCCAGCAGCATTGCCCCCAAGAAGAAGAGTCAAAGGCTCTTTCGATATTTTAAATCCAGGTACATGCTTTTCTTCCTGAGAAATAAATGTCCGGTCAGGCACTCTTTTCCAGAACAGGCTGGTCTCGTCTACGTTTAAGATCTGCTCTGGACGATAATCTCCATCTTCGACAATTTTTTTTTTAAATATTAGGATATTCCTTAGCAGCTGCGATATCAGCACTTGCTGCTTCACCCTTCATTTTTACGTTGCAAAGGTTCTGGCGGCTTTTAAATTTCTCGAACCACTCTTTGCTAGCAAGTTTCGTCTTGCAATGTTCCAGCAGCATCACTATTTTTTTAAATTTCTAAAAAGAGACTTTGCTTTTTCTTGTGGAAAATGCGACGAAAATAGAAATTATGGTATTACATTTTTTTGCAACGCAAGTAAAAACGGCCCAAGTCGAATCGACTCAACTCTGGTGTATTCGAATATACCTTATTTATAGCGAAACTTAAAAAAAAGTTAACCCATTTCAATCTTCCTCAAAAAATGGCTGTATTTCGGTTTGATTATTTCTGTAAAATTAATTTAAAAACACCAAATTAAAGATAATTTTGCCAGAAGCAACTCTTTTGAACTATTTTTTTTTTTCTAAATGCCATATTTCGCGAGAAAATAGAGAAAAGCAAATTTTTATTTTAATTAAAAACCCTCCTTTTTACCCGCTATAGGTTCCTGCATATCCGTAAAACTGCTAATCTTTTTTGTTTCGTAAACTTTGGTCTATTTTAAACTTATAAACAAAGATTTAAGTATGTATGAATTTTTTTTTGGAGTTGCGGTCATTTTTTTTCAATCTTTTCCTTTACTGCTATGGGAAACAATGAAGAGTTAAACTACTGAAAAAGCTGCAAAAAAATTATGACGTATCATTATGGCTCTGAACTCTAGACCAGACGGCTATTATTCTATTTCTTTTCTCTAATTTTTGTTTTGTAGAGTTGGTCATATGTACTATATTTACTTGATTTGGTTACATATAGCATACCCTATTTTCCTAATCCTTTTCATTTCTTACACAGTTTTACGTAAATAGAAATGTTCTGAATGTGCTTTTTGTGTTAGTTTCGTATCAACAAGATTTTACAAACACAACAAATATGAAAGTTGAAGTAAATACACACGTATACATAAAGAGTTCTCGTAGGACTAATTTTAATTAAATCGAGTTATATAAATATTTAATTTAATTTTCAATTAAAACGTAAAGAAGAAAAGTTAAACTTTTTTTTTTTATATTTATTTATTTTTAAGCTTTTCTTCCTACTCTTTGGTATAAAAATTTTGTTCTCTTATGTCTCTGTGTAAAACATAAATTTTGTAATTAAAACTTTTTATGTTGGTGAAATTTAATTTGATTTTTTTTAATATTAAAATAATTATTAATATAGTAGTTTACTGATGTAATTATAGGAGAAATTTGTGCTTTTTTATAAATATATAAATAATAAATTAGTATTAATGATTTTTTAATATACATATCAGTTACAAACATATAAGAAAATGTTGTGTGACATTGCGGTTGATTTTAATTAATTTTTTTGAGTACGTTTATTGGATCCTATACATGTAAACAAGAAAACCACAAGAAAGCATTAAGTTATATGTATATTAAATTTGAACTTTTAACCTAAAAGACACATCAATAAATTTAAATTTTTTTTTTTTATAATTTTTTTAGCTTAACTTCGGATTAATAAATATTTAATAAATTGTCATTTAATTATATGTAAACCAAACGTACATATTTAAAAGGTATAAATATAAATATAAACCTATTAACTATTCAAAATTTATTCTTGTAATCCATTGATTATTTACGTATAGTTAATGATTGCTGTGTATATTGTATGTTATAGCCAGACAAAAGTATTTATAAATAAGTTGTAACAAATAACAAAGAAATACTACATAATAAATGAAACATCCATTATGTATTATAAATTAATGAAAGCAAATGTTTTTGTTTATTTGGGTTGTCAATAGTATACCCCTTAGTTGGATTTTATACATTATTTACGTTTTTTGAATTGTTGCATAACCTTTTGTTTGTTTGTTGGACACCAAATGTCCTTTTAATTACCTAAAATCTTAAATTTCCAAGACATAAATGTATTTGCTAAATAAAAGTATTAAAAATAAGTAGTAGACAGTTTTCAACTTAATTAATTTCGATGTATAGGTGTAATCGGAAGTATATTTTTAATGCTTACACCTATTAAACATACGAAATCGGAATGCAATATTTAGCCATTTCGGCAGCACATAGCTTCAGAAAATTTATCAAACCGATAACAAGTTTACATTTAATTTTCAGTGAAATTTTCAAAATTTTAGATAATTGAAAGTTTTTTTTAAATTTTATTTACTTTGTCATTTAATTTAGAACAGTGTTGCTTAGAGAGTTGCTTATAAAGCCACAATCTCGAGTTTGGTTCTACCCTCTGACCAACAATTTAACCCTAATCTAACTAAATAGTAGTTGGAATTTACTGACGTAACAAAAATATCTTGGTCAGATTAGGGTTAATTAATTAATAACAAGATTCTTCGACAGACATAAAATATGATTGTATAGAAAAAGATTCGTTAGGCTCACCACTTCCATGTACGTTGGAAGTTTAGTTATAAGACTCAGGTTATTGTAACGAAGAAAATGAGAAATTCAATGTGCAATGAACAGCCTTACAGCAAAGTAGTTAATTTTCTTAAATTTTATCAAATTATTTAACATTATAAAAATTTCAGTTATATTTTAATTTTTCCGTTTTATTAATGATGAAATTCCGAAAATTCTTATTATTTTTGTCATTCATAGAAGTGCCTTTAATATTATTGTTGAATAAAATGTTGATAAGTGAATTATCGTAAGATTCAATTCTCAAGAGCGAAACAGTCGCGGATCGAAAACTGATTATAAAAAATGAGAAACAATAAATGTATATCATACCAGAGCCTACTCTATAAATAAAAGCCTTCACATTGACTATATTTTTTACTAAGCTTAAAATAAAGTACATACAATTTTTTCTTTACTATGAAACTATATGGGAAAATGATTGTTTTCTTTTACATTTTTAGTCTATAAGAATTATGAGCTTTTACATTATTTTTATACGAAAATGTTCATAAAACATGTAATTTTATTTGATTGAAAAATCGAATCATGAAAATGTTTATTTCTTAGTGAAAATCCTCTTGGAATATAAACTATTGCTAAACTTTTATGGAATATTGTTGTTGTAAAATGTTGTAAATTTATAAACAATTATAACCATTTCTTTTTAGTCTCCTTCTAAAAGCATTGCCATATCACAAAAATCTGCCCGAATACAGATTCATATCATGTGGTAATGCTTTATTAACCACTTTTGTTTAAACCATTGATGTCGCTACAATTAAAAACATATTGTTACGTTTTTGCCTTGAGGTTCATATCACACCATTCACCAAACACAAACATTAAATAATCTGAAAATTAACATTACTCGTGTCATTTGTGAAATTGGCCTCGATTTATGTGAAAAGTGGTTAAAATTTGATGTAAGATTAACTTCTTAAAAACTCTCGTGCCTGTCATTGACATGATATCATTTTTAAATCATAATCCTATAATGTTATCTTCAAAATAAAATAAAAAAATTATTAATATTTAATTAGGTTGTGTTCATGTCAATTAAAAATTTGTTCAACTAAAAAACAAAAACTTTTTATTTGATGAACGGTCTTGGTACGGGTAATGGAAATGGAAGATTTTTCTTGTAATGGTCAATAATTCGACAGAGTTAAAATATAATATTCAACGCCAAAGGTAACAAGCCACTTGTCGGAACTCCTTGCAACTGCATAAATTTGATAATTTTATCCATACGAAATAAGGCATACTTAACATGTATTCGAAAGTCCCGTTTATGTCGTCTGCAAATTAATATATCGGATTAGAAGTGGATAATAGTCAGTTTGATGGTTCCGTATTAATAAAATTTTCCATTCCACTTCAAATTTCAATTGAACTTCTAAGAGTGCAATATTCAAAATCGGGTGAGATGCATTTCGGCTTATTTAGATTTTTTTTTTAAATTATGTAGTTCAAATTCAAGTCCAAAATGTTGATTATTGAAACTCCAGTTAAAGTTAAAAATGTAAATTTTTTTATCAAAATTCTTTGAAATTCATTCAGAATCTACCAGGACTCAACCATCAATAAACCTAAAATAAAATCTTTAATTAGAACCACTCAGTCATACAACGTTTTATCCTGAAATATTCATGTTTCAAGTTTCTAATTTCTATCGCTTGTCTTTTCACTACAGTTGAACAGTTAAATTCTCGGTAGACAGACACCCGTGACAATTTCTTATTAACCTATGCAAACTCTTTCAATGCTCAAAATAAAATAAAGTTTCGATGTGTCATAGCCCTTCAAGTCAAACCACATCTCCGGGTATGGTGAAAAAAAATGTAGCAACAATCGGACTAGTGGCTCATTTTCAATTTCATGTTGCGTCCAAAAATTTACCATGTACCATGTTACAGAAATCATATAAAATAATTTGATTTAAACAGAAAACCTGCCTAAATAATTGCAAATTTTACTAACTTATGGTTTAACGAGGAAAGAGCTTTTGAAACTCTTTGAACTGTCAGTAGTAAAAAAAAGTATAAATAACTACAGAATTAAAGAAGTTAAATTTAACCAAGGTTGAACTTTTCAAACAATTTCAGAATTTCCAGCTAATTTGATAAAAATTCCAATTCTTACTTACCCGCTTGAAAAGATCGAATTTTAAAATTTACCTAAATTACAGTATACAATATTAAAACAAAAGGATGGAATGTTAAAGCATATCAAATTTGTAAAACACAATTTTTAAATTTCTTTTAATTCAAAATGTTAGAAGTGCTGTTAAAAGAAAATCCGACCAATCACTTCACGATGGTTATTTTTTCAGGATAGGGGGTGCATGTTAATATTTAGGTAAAAATATATTTAGGTATTCTTAAACATTAAATGGGTAAACCCATAAACTCATAAACACCGTACAAAATATATTTGTTAAAAAAGTTTCACAATTCTTTTATCAGTAGTCATAAATACTATCGACATAAAAGTTTAATATTGCGCATTCGGTTGCAAGGCTGAGAAAAAGGTAAAGGAGCATCTGCGCTGCACTATAGAGAAATCGCTTCTTGACAGCTTTCAACAGCACCATATCTTTCCTACTTAATGATAAGCTGCAAAAGGGCACATACTGGTACATACATGTTATGGAAATAGCAAACTTTTTAGTTTATAAAATTGTTTAGTTATTCCCCTAAGTAATTTTCCAAATTTTGAGGCCCCTATATTTTGAAAAGCTTGCTTAGAAGTCTTATGTACATAAGTATTTTAAATCTTTATTAGATGCTATTTCTTCAAAGGTAAGGTCTTTTATTAAGCGTTCAATAAATTGTGCATCTAAGAGGTACCGAAGAACAACACTTAACTAACCGAAAATTCATGGATGTGACCAACATTTATGACCAACTGATGGGCGTGATCATATTTTGAGCGTTATCTGAATGAGTTCTTCTCAAATTATTTTGATCAAGTGAAAGAAACTTTTTTGGCCAAAATTTTCATAACTTAAAAAATGACCTTCTAAAACCAAGTTCAGCTAACGTATCTGAAACTTTGACAAACAAATTTGAAGACTATGGCTTGATCTAGTCCTGATTACCATTGAGATTATTTAGTAAATTAAATATGATTAAAACCTATCTTGAAACAAGAGGATACAATACCGATTGAAAATCGGTATGAACCATTGAATGTTTCTTTGTTTCAAAACGTAAATAAAAATATAAATTTGTTTAAATTTTTCATTAGAATTCTTAAAGTACCTCAAAAATGGTTTTGTTGGGGTGTGGGGGGTATGAAATCGAAATTTTGCCAGTTCATGCTTGTACAATCACGGGAGTACACAACTATGTCTTCGCCACACACCGCCGAAATAATGGTCAAAAAACAAACTGGATTGGACAATTCCTATAATTGGTTCGAGAAGCATCCTTTTCGATATTTTCTTCCAAATTTTTGTACACATTTTAGTAAACTTAGTTATTACATGCTTTGACATATTTTATTAATTATTTGAACATTAGCCGAGGAAATTATCTTCAAAATATGAAATTTTACCATACAAAACAGAATGTTGAACGCACAAACAAGAAACCACCAATAATCACCATTCATGGTTAACCGGCTTATACAAGGATTAGACATGCTTGTTTATTTCGTATATGTGCCTTTTGTGATCCACAAAACACTTTGCTGCCGCTAACAGCATCTGCAACAAAGTTTTAGTATTTTTTAATTGAAGCAAGCCAAAAAATACAATGAAATTCAAAAATATTTTCTTTAATGCAAATTTTACTTTGATTGTATGAGTATAGAAATTTACCCAGTGTAAAAATTATTATTAACCCGTTAAAAAATCGCGAAACTTTTATGGTTCTTAAAAATTTTCCTTCAGAATTTTTTCTTAGCGGTATATGAAATTGTGGCTTATTTCTCCGAAATTGCTGAAAGTTTCCCCTCTTCAGCAGGGAACATAAGATATCTGAAAAGAGTGAAAAGTACCGAACTTATGTATACGAATTCTATTTAAAAACGGTAGAAAAAAACGGTAGAAAAGAAAACAGCAAAAAACGAAACTTTTAGTTTAAATATGTTGTTACTGCACACAAATGGTTTTATAAATTTTGTTTAAACTGGAGGTTGTATGATGATGGTATCCAGATAGATTTATTTTTATATTTTGCTCTGATTGGACTATCTCTATTATGTAAATTTCTTTGGTAGAACTAGATTCTTTGTATTCTTCCTATTTAAAGCCAAGTAAATTTAGATTCTTCTCATACAATAATAGTTAACATGTAAACCAATTATCAAGTCTTAAAACATAATTTAATTACATTCTTAAATCATCTAAATAAAGAAAAAAATTATCGATTAACAAGTAACATAGAAATGTAAAAGTTGAATAAACAACAATAATACCACCATCAATCATATTTCATTTATAAAAGAAACATAAATTCTTTAATAAATCTCATTTAATTTCAATGTTTTCCCATTACTATTCCGAAATATATTCGTATACATAAAAATATGAAACCTCGAAACTTTAATTATAATTAACTTAAATTTTTAATTTCCCCACACATCCCGTTTTATAATAACTGTTTTATAGTGGCCTTAAACTAGGTTTTCCTTCTATTAATCGACTATTAAAATGGAAAACATGAATATCAGCGGGTTGGTATTAGCGATAGGGATGTTTCCTTACTCGAAAATAAATACAGTGGTGGTATTAAAGATTAACTTTTTTGATTAAACGTTGTGTGTTTGGTTTTCCGCGACCGTAACATCAAAGTTAATGACGTTAATGTAACCATATATAAAAATAAAATCTTTTGTTTTTCTCTTTTATTTATGTATGTTAAACAAAGAAAATTTGGTTTAAAAGAAATAGGGGTGGCTCACATATTTCAGGTGAGGTATTAGGGTTTTCCATTTCTCGATTCTCGTATCAAAAAGTTCAAATCTAAATGGTGTTTTTATTTTATTATGATTATATTCTTCATTTGATGAAATGAAATTCCAGTTTTTGTGTGTGTGTGTGTGTGTACAGTTTTTCATCAAATTTCTGCTTTTGTTCCCCTATTTCTCAATACGATTTTATTTACTTTTTTTTTTTTAGTTTAGTTGTTGTTGGTTCTTTGACTCCAAAGAAAGTTCGACTTAAATTTGAAAAGTTATCTAATTTTTTGTTTTCTTCTTTCGATGTGTTCTGTTTTGGGTTATATCTTCGCCCCTTCGATAGAATATCAATCAGATATTTTTATGTTTTCAAAATAAAACAAACTTTGATGGTAATTTTAAGAAAATAAAAAATAAAAAACTTTTTTTTTTGATTCGGGGAAATAAAAATTGAAAAATCGGGAAAAGTTAACTTTATAGATATGTATGTATACTTATTCCTTGTCGTTGCGGGTTATTTTTTTTCTTGTTGCAACGAATCTGCTTATTTTCGTCAAATGTATAAAAGTAGGAAAATGCCTTTAGGTTATTTATTCAATAATTTTTATTTTTTTTTTTCAACGTTACTGGATTTCTATTTTATATTTTTATTTAGTTCCACTTTGATCTGAAAAATTCATATTTATTATTTTTCATTTTAATAGAAAAATAAATCATATTTGAAATAAAAAATATGTATAATATAAATTTTAATGGAAAATACATTTAAATATTTGATGTTTCCAAATCACAAAAACTATACAAAAAAGTTATGTTTATGTGTATTTGACAAAATAGAGTACAGTTTTTTGCCTATGTTTGGAAACATTGATCTCTCGTAATAATAATTTGTGATTGTTACAATATGATACATGAATTATTACCAAACCATTGTGAAATTAAAGTTATGATGCCATTTGTGTGTGTGTGTTGTTTTTTATATTTTCTAATAAATTTCAAATGAAGTTAATAAAATTTAATGGCTATTAAAGTTTTTTTTACGATTATTTTTCAATTTTATGATTGATGTAATGGATTTGGTGGTACGTTTTACTCAATGCCATTTTGTTTTCTCCGCGCCATTTATCCGATTAATTAGTCAAAAAGTTTTCCAGTTTTAAATATCCAATTTATTCCTATACGTGGACGTTAAATATTAGATGTTAGATAAAGTTTTGTCGTTTTTACTTCATACAATTTTTATCATCGTTTTTTGTTAGTTTGTAATATGATTTTTTATGACACTAGCTTCATTAGGTAGATTAGTACACGTTAGTTATTTAAAATTGTGTTGTATATTAGTCATAGTCAGCTTATTTAACCCTGCGTATGTACACTGGGTCTTTGAAGGAACATCCGAAATTTGAAGCTCAAATTTCGGCTATTCCCCGTAAAAAAATCAAGATAGGAGTGGGGATTAAATACTATATGTATGTGAAGTTGACCCAAAAAGTAACCCGAAAAAATGCTATGGCAACACTAAACACAATTTATATTTTCATGATATACAAGTGTCAGCCCAAAAAAGTATTTGTATACAATGACGCTATTTAAGGTCATCCCAAAAAATACTCTCATGACAGCTAAAGCTATCGCGACAGTTAAGTATTGTACTCTCAGCCCAAAATTATGAGTGTCGGGTACTAAACATGCCATAATTTGATAGTAAACTTAAATTATTTAAGTAAATTATGCATCTACCACACGCCTGTTTTCGCAAATTGTAAACAAAGACAATAAATCGAATTGTACTGTAATTTAAATATTTATTTGGTCATTATAAATTAAGTACTCGTTACCATACATCGGAAATTGCAATTAAATTAGTCTCGATTCGAAATAATTGGAGAACAACGTCTCGATTTATCACTCAATAATATTAACTGGTAATCCAGAGCATTAAGTCAGTCAAAAGTTTTTGGGGAATTGTAGTTCCGCGGGTCCTTATGCCAAAATAAATATGTGAACAGTTGCAAATCAATTTGTTTTAGTTTCGAAATAATTCGAGTACTGCCCCTGGATTTGTCATTCAATTATATTAACTGGTAATCCAGAGCATTTATGGCAATCAAAGATTTTTGGAGAATTGGAGCTGTGGGCTGTCTAATATGCCAATATATGTGAACAGTATACCATTCAACGGAACTTGCAATTAAATTTATTTCAGTTTCGAAATAATTCGAGTACTGCCCCTGGATTTGTCACTCAATTATATTAACTGGTATTCCAGAGTATCTATGGCAATCAAGGATTTTTAAAAAACGGATCTTTGGACGATAATTTAACATACAAAAATACTTGTGCGTTTGATGCATTTATCCAATGTCTTTGTCAAGTTAAGTTCGATAAAATGAAAACTGAAAGTAGTGAAATACAGTCGATTCATAAATTGGTATGCGCAATGAATGGGGAGCATAATATGAAGCAACTAGAACAATTGAGACACGATGCTTTATTTGACATAAAAAAATATTTAATGTATGATTTGGGCCTAAAAGCTAACTGTGAGTGCAATATAACCCAGTGTTATGTCAGATTTTTTTTAAAGATTCAACCCTGCCTTACAGCAGAGTTTGACTGTACAGTTTGCTTTAACGAAACTGTAGATAAGCGGCCATACGTTCAAGTAGAAATGCATCGTTTGGAACAAAACGGTATATAAAATCTAAATAATTGTCTTGTCACATCTCCTCCAAAGCCGTGCTGTAAACAAACGGTTTATGCCAATAAAATTACACCAAACCCGTTTGTAGTTTTATATACTGATATTTAAATTGCCACAGACAACCATTAGTTTCATTAAAAGAAATTCCACAAACAATATCATTGGACGGAAAAACGTTCATATTAAATTCCCTTATTAACTATATCGAAAACCAAAAACATTATACGTCATACTGCAAAAAAGAGGACTTTTGGGAACTATATGATGATTTGAAAAATACAATCATTAAAATTCGAAGTGATACCTACAAAGTTAAGCCTCACTTAATATTTTATACGATAAATTAAATATCTATCGATGAGTTACACCTGTGGTACCTTCCTTCTTCCTTGTGATTGAGTCTGAGTATGCCATATTATTTGGTGCATTTATAAAAATATTTGTGGTGACACTCCCCTTTGGGCTCCACAAAAACTTCACCTGAACCTAAAAATTGATAAACTACAAACAACACTAATTTTATTTCTTTAGATTTTATTTCTTTAATTCAAGTACTATTTATAATTGTATGTTGGTAGAATTGATGTTTTCTTGATGATATTCAATCAAAAATTAAAGTAAATCAGTAATTAAATAGTAAATTTATTATAAAATGTTAACTTAGCTTAGATTTTGGCTATTATTATTATTTGTTGACGTCTCGCGCAAATCCCTCTGACAGTAAATGTCAATAGTCAATAGTCGAATTCTAAAATAATAAATTTGTCTTCGAATTTGAGCTCGACGCGACATCTGATTTGTGACATTTGATTCACAACGAAAAGGCTTTTGTGTTCGAGCACAAATTAAAAGGTAAAAATTAATTTCTCTTACCTTATCTTCGAAACGACAGCGGCTCAACAACTAATACAGCAAAAATTATATTGAAAGATAAATTAAATAAAGAATAAATTGTTGAACGAAACATCGTGAGCAACCATATCAGGACGAGAAACATATCAGTTGAAATTTCCTCCGAGTTTATTGCTCACCAAGTGGTACTGTCTAGTACATTGGTCCTTCGAGCCGGATGTCGATTTCTTTTCAAGGCAAATACAATATCGTGAGTACCGTTGGAGACAGGTATAAACAACAATACGTGTTGACTGTCGGGAGTACAAAATTGGTGATGTATAAATTGTGTTATTAAATTTAACAGTGTTAGTTTTAAGCGGCGTCATTTAGAAAATTGAAAATTATTCGCGAGTGCTTGTTAAAGCTTGAAGTGACTTTCTGTAAGGGTGACTGATTAAACATAACTTTTGAGAAAAGTTTTGTTGAAATTGGTTACGATGGACTCGTTAGTGAAACAAAGAAGTGCGTGTAAAGGTAGTATGACAAAGATTTTGAACTTTGCAAATGCTTTAACAGGCAATCTGAGGAAACTATAGACGACATTAAAGAACGTTTGGCATATGTCCATAAATTGCTCGATCGTTTTCATTTCAACGAGTATAAACTTTTGGAATATCCAGAGAAGGAATCGCAAATTGATGATTTCGAAAATATACTATATACTACCCTGCAGTCTCAAAGCTGAACACGTGGCTGAGAAAAAGACAATTTGGTATCGAAAGTGCAGATTTTAATGATAGCGCTAATCAAAGTGTGTCACAAAACGTTTCGAATATAGTGAAGTATTGTAAAATCGAAATTTCGGTATTTTCTGGTGACTACACTGAATGGACTAGTTTTATAGATTTGTTTAATTCGGGGGTGCACAATAGTGAAGCATACACACCATCGCAAAAATTTCAGTTGTTAGTGCGTTATTTGCGCGGTTTCTGAATATTTCAAATATTTCTAGTGCAAACGCCAATAACATTTGGAAGACTCATGACACCGCAGATACAGTGGTGCGAGGACTACATGCACTCGGGAATGAAAGTGAATTCAGACATCCGTGGCTGATTTATTTTCTTCTGGATGGATTGGATGAAAGCACAAAGGCTTTATGGGCAAAGGAGTCCGCTGATTTTGATTTCCCAACCATCGATGATTTTCTCAAGATTCTTGATAAACGGGCAGATACTTACGAGGCAACGAGAATATTTTCATCGTCTGGCCCTTCAAAAAGAAATCAAGAAGTAACCGCGAAAGCCAAAAGCTTTTTGTCGACGTCTGAGTTTGGTTCATGTTTACTTTGCAAGACTGAAAGCCATCGGTTGTCGGAGTGCCCTAAATTTAAAGAGATGCCCATCGAAGAGAAAAGGCACTGCATCAGCAAAACCAATCGCTGTTTCAACTGTTTAAACATCGACCATTAAGTACGCGAATGCAGATTGAAGATTAGGTGTCAAAATTGTCATCGCCGTCATCATACAGTGGTTCACGAAAACGAGAGTAAGACAACCAAACAAACGGAGAACAAAGACGTTACAGTGACGTCTGTACTAAGCCAATCAAGGGTCAACATGGTAGTACTCGAATCTTACCGACAGCCATAGTTCGAATCACGGATGAAGATGGGGTAGAACGGGAACTTAGAGCGATATTGGACTCAAGCTCACAGACCTCATTTATAACCAATGACTGTGTACAAGGTTAGGGCTCAAAAGATAGTCGCGTCGTAATAAACGGAATAGGTGCTATCAGTGCAGGAAGTTCGAAGGGAGTAGTCACCGTATATAATATATATCCACAAATCGATAAACTCACAATAGAGTGTGAATGGATTTCCATTTTTTCACTATTTTGTGTGCTTTTGTTACTTTGTAAAATTTTTTATATAAAAAAGAAAAATTCTTTATTATTATTTATTTTTATTATTTTAATATTTTTATCTTCCTTATAGTAACAATCTGTTTTATTTTTTTAAAAAAATCGATTTCGGATGCTTTCGCCTTCCTTTCTCAATTTTTAATTTAATATTATTCTTATTAAATAATAATATTAAATTAAAAATTGAGAAAGGAAGGCGAAAGCATCCGAAATCGATTTTTTTAAAAAAATAAAACAGATTGTTACTATAAGGAAGATAAAAATATTAAAATAATAAAAATAAATAATAATAAAGAATTTTTCTTTTTTATATAAAAAATTTCACAATAGAGGCTTTGATATTGCCAATAATTTCATCAAGGCCAGATTTAACTATTAAGCGTGGGGATGGACAATGGTTAGTAGATATTCCACTGGCAGATCCGTATTTTAATGACTCAAGTAACATCGAACTACTTCTAGGAGTTGATGTGTTTTCCATATTCTCGAGGATGGCCAAATGAGGTCTCCTGATGGTCATCTCGTAGCTCAGAAAACCAAATTTGTATGGGTCTTTGGAGGAGGCGCGCTAATAGGGTCGAGTGAAAGGGTCTCAACGAACACAACAACAATCGATATTGACGCAGCCTTCACAAAATTTTGGGAGATAAAGGAAGTCACTGGTGCATCAGAAACTTGTATGACTCAATTTGGCGTTACGATGTCTGGAGAGCATGGAAAGGAGATTTGAACGAGACCCAAACCTACGCCGTCTGTATATTGATTTTTTGGACGAATATGAGTTATTGGGTCACATGAGCAAAGTGTACGGAACAGTTGATCGGGATGCGTATTTCATGCCTCACCATGGTGTCCTGAAACAAACAAGTTCAACCACAAAGATGCGAGTCGTTTACACTGCATCAGCTAAGTGTGGCAGAAAAAAAATCGCTCAATCAAATTGAGGAAGGGACCAACGGTGCAACCGAGTTTACACGAGATAATTCTGAAATTCAGAATTTTTCAATATGTTTTGACCGGAGACATCGAGAAGATGTTCCGGCAGGTTCTTGTACACGACCGGGATCAGAAATACCAGTTGATAATGTGGCGAAAATCACCCAAAGAAGACATTGCGTCATTCGTAACTATATACACCATAAATCATTTAGCTAAGCAATTTGAGGTTACCAAGCCAGAAGCAGCAAAGGTCATAAGACAAAACATTTACGTAGACGATCTTATGATAGGCGCCGAGTCTGCGAGCAAGCTGTTAAAACTCGAGATAGATGTGGTAGAGGTCTTAAGCAGTGGGGGATTTAACTTACGGAAGTTCACAACAAATGATGCAGCACTGCGAAAACTACTAAACAGCGAACCAGATACATCAACTAAGACTCTGTCCGAACATCCAGATACTGTGCGAGTTCTGGGTATTCGTTGGAATCCAGAAGATGATGCGTTTATGTTCTCCGTAGATAAGCCGGTCACCGAAAAACACACAACGGTTGGTTGTCACCGCTGCTAATAAGGCCGAAGATGTTATTACAAAGTTTATGGCTCTGCAAACTTGAATGGGATGACGAGCTACCAGTTGGTGTGGCGAAGAATTGGCAGGAAATCAGAGCAGATATAGCTAATGCAGCAGCAATTATAATCCCGAAGTGGCTGGAAATAACTGAGGTCCTTGTGGTTCATGGATTTTGTGATGCGAGTGAGAGAGCTTACGCCTCAGTAATATACGTATAATCAATAAGAAATGGTCGTATTTAGATAAACTTGTTGGTGGCAAATCACAAGTTGGTCCACTGAAGCAGAGAAGTTTGCCGCAATTAGAGCTAATTGGAGCACAGCTACTCACAAATCACATGAAATCAGTTTTGAGCCAAAGCGGATTATGCCCAAGGGAGACTTGTTTGTGAACCGATTGGAACATTGTTCTCGATTGGCTTTCAAGCCATCCCGGAATATGATTCGTTGCCACTCGAGTTTCGGTTATTTTGGATAATTACAGTAGAGATGTATGGAGGCACGTTCGAACTAAGCACAATCCTGCCGATAGACTTTTCCTTGTGGTGGAAAGGACCAGAATTTTTGTGTAAACCAATTGAAGACTGGCCGCAACAGAAAATCATCGCTATAACCGAACATCCTTACGAGAGAAATTATTTCACAAGTTTCGAGCACTGAGTCAAAGGATTTTCTTCAGCGACTGGTTTCTACAACGTCCCAATTCCGCAAATTAGTTCATATCGTATCTTATGTTACAAGGGCATTTATCCGGACCGAGAACAAACCTAAACATAAACATTTGTCCGTCGAAGAAGTCAACGAAACGGAACTGTGGTTATGCAGAGAAACGCAGAAGATATACTTCAAAGAAGATTATGAACGATTAATGAGGAAGGGAAAAATATCAAAGGGGGGGGGGGTCCTTTGTTGGATCTATCTCCGTTTTTAGATGAATTCGGGATAATGAGGGTCGGCGGCGGATTGCAGAAGTCGTTGACAAATTATAACAGAAAACATCCGATTATTCTTCCTTCAAACTCGGATTTGACTCAAAGAATAGTCTATTATTACCACCACACAAATTGTCATCCAGCTTGCACAAAACCGGCCGAGTGAACGAAGAAATAGGCCACAGAAGGTGGAACAACAAGCCGAATCCCATCGTCTATTCGCCTCTTTTTTTGCGATGCTGGATCAGGCAAGAGTGAACAACGCTATTGTATATTTCAGCCTCACCTTGAATCGTCGTGCTTTTTTAAAATAACTAGTTCGCAGTGTGATGAAGTCGCATTTAGAAGATCGTCTGCAAAAACCACCTTACGCAAAAGCATCAGAACCATGATTGTTGTTGATCGTCCGCAGCATCTAAAAACATACAAAAAAAAGCACAGAGAATCATTTGGGACACAATTATTTAGATGAAATTTGATACAACAGCGATACGGCATTATGCAAAATCAATCCTTTGATTTTTAAAAGCATTAAACCACAAACTACGAGTATTTGTTTATAAAACATTTATTTTCTTTATTGTGACACTTAATTATTTGGTATGATCAAGTACCAACCTTTTCAATTAAAATTAATTTTTCATTGTAAATAATTATAGTAAAAGAAGTACCAACTTGATTATACCAATTAATTATGTGAAATGATAGATGGCGATACTATTGTATAACAATTAAATTTAATTTGTATAACACTTTTTAGTATAAAAGAGCGCTCTATACTATTCATAAAAAATATTGTAAAAAGAGACATTGTGAATTAAAGCTCTTTTAGTAAATACAGTGAACAAACAGAATTGTGAAATAAAATTGTGAAGAAAAAATAAACATAAAATTGTGAAGATCGGGTGTTTTTTATTTTAATATAACTGCGATCATAAAGAAGCCCCCTTCAAAGGCGAAACATTGGTCCTTCGAGCCGGATATCCAACAGTATTTTGCAGCGAATTTGGATTTCCAGCAATATTTTTTGGATTGTTTTTTTTTTTATAAGCGATAACGCTTAAATATACATATTTGGCGCCAAAACGCAAGCGAGTCATCACTTTGTAATAGTAAGTAATTACGATACTTTATAAAGTGATTATTAAGTGCAAAAGGCGTTATTCAGTGCATGAGACTAAATAAGATTAAGGCACTTAAAGACATTTTATTTGAGAAATAAAAATTGTGCGTACTACTAAATATATAAGCGTTGTGTGTGTGTTGTGTTTGCTTAAATATACGGAGGCTTTCCTTGATATTTATAAAATTATAAAACTCCGTTGTGCGCTTTAAAGGCATATTAAAATTCCGTGAACATTTTCATTCGGTCTTTTCCGCAAATTTTGTTTATATAAATTTCAATTTTGTGCGTCGTTCTCGTGTTTTCCATTGCGAGAAGTTTGAACATATCTTGTAGAAGCCAAAATGTCTACTATAAGGGCGCTGAAACGTGTCTTAGCGCATTGTCAAGACATCAAAGCATCTGCCATTAAATTCAATGAAGACACGAGTTTGGAAGAGGTAGACACCAATATTCAACTACTCGAAGAAGAACGGAAGGAATACCGCGAGCTAGAGAAGCTGATTGGCGAGGAAGTTAAGCACGAAGCCCTGCAGGATTCAGTGGAAGAATCGCTTTTTACGATTAGAAAAGTGCTATTTCGAGCAAAGAAGGATCGTGAAGCTGAGGTATCGAAGCATTCGCATAATGCTTCGATCGATGAATTAATGGCGAATCAGCAATCATTCTTGCAAGAAGTCTCAAGTTTAAATAGAAGAGAAAGTGACGTGCGACTTCCCAGGATCAACATTCCTACGTTCTCGGGCATATATTCGGAATTCCCATCTTTCAAAGATTTATTCGAAGCATCGATTGACAACAATGCGAAAATATCTAAGGTACATAAATTTCAATACCTAAAGGGCCTTTTGACGAATGAAGCTGCTGCATTGGTTCGTCATATTGCAGTAACTGAAGCGAATTACACGGAGGCATGGGAAAAAATAAAGGAGAGATATGACAAGAAAAGGTTGGTGATTTCTACCCTCATTAAGCAGTTTGTGGATCAACCAATAATTGCAAAGCCCTCGGCTAAAGCTCTGCATCAGATGTCTGACGTATCTGATGAAGTGCTTAGGGGATTAAAGGTGCTGGGTGCAGAAGCAGAGAAAAGGGATCCGTGGCTAATCCATATTCTGGTGAATAAATTGGACGCTATTACCAAACAAGCCTGGGCAACAGAAACTGCAGAAGATGATTTCCCCTCAATGGAAAGATTTTTTAAATTTCTAAATAGAAGAAGTGATTCTTTGGACACGATTGATTCAAATAAATCACCAGCACCACAGCCAATAGCAAATAATCGCGTTAAAAACTTTCACGCTGCTTCCACTGATCTGATGTGTGTTAAATGTTCCAAAGATCATTATAATAGCAGATGTGAGCAATTTCTGTCTCTAAGTGTCACCGATAGGCGAGGATTTGTTGCGGACAGGAAGCTGTGCTTTAATTGTTTGTCTCCAACCCATCAGGCAGCTTTATGCAGGTCCAAATATAGATGCGGTAAATGCCATAGAAAACACCAGGTAACATTACATTCCGAAGATATGCAACGAGAAGGAGCGAACTCAACTTTAAGCGGCAATACAGTGAAACATTCAGAGGAGAGTACCACTTCTGACACTCAAGTGTATAACGCAACATTACCCAGTTTCCAGTCATTACTCCCGACAGCAATGGTTCAAGTCACTGACCGATTTGGAAACGTATTAAAGTGCAGAGCGTTACTTGATTCTGGTTCTCAAGCATCGTTTATTACGGAGGCATGTATGCAGCGATTAAAATTGCCGAGATCGAAAGCGAACATATCGGTAACTGGGTTGACTGCGGGAAACATATTCACAAGAGGAGCAGCTTCTATCAACGTGAGATCGCTGCACTCTCCAGAGGAAGAAATACAGCTAGATGCCCTTGTAATTAATAAACTGCCAACTAGGTTGCCCAGTTTTGGATTTACTTTAAAGGACAGTAGCTTTCTGAAGGGGTTGAAACTTGCCGATCCGCAGTATAATGAAGTTGGCGCAGTTGACATATTAATCGGGGCGGACAGATTTTTCCACGTCATCAGAGATGGACGAGCCAGTGATTTTAGTGACTCCATTATTGCTCAAAACACTATATTTGGTTGGGTTGTTTCTGGGATTACCGATAGTAACAGGTTAAGTGAAGCAGCTCAGATGAATATATGCACATTAAATCTACATTTGGATGTCGATATTGACGAAACTTTGAAACGCTTTTTCGAGCAAGAAGAAATCCCCAGTATCCACATGTTAAGTCCAGAGGAAACCGAGTGCGAAGAACATTTCAAATCTACACACAAACGAATTGAAGGAGGTAGCTATATGGTGAAGATTCCTTTTAAAAAATCAGCAGGCCGGCTTGGTGACTCAGTGAAAGCGGCCGAACGGAGGTTTTTAGCATTAGAAAGAAAGTTGCAGTCTAATCCTACAATTAACATGGAATACACCAAGGTAATAAGCGAATGCATGAAGCTGGGGTATATGGAGCCTCTGAATGAAAACGATTTAGAGATTGAGGATCACAAAAGGTTTTATTTGCCCCATCACTGTGTATTCAAGGAGTCAAGTGAGACCACTAAATTAAGAGTGGTATTTGATGGGTCGGCGAAATCTTCGTCCGGGGTTTCCCTAAATCAAACAATGTTGGTTGGACCAACTATTCAGCCTACATTATGGTCTATATTAATGAAGTTCAGGAGTCACAAGGTAGCGTTAACAGGCGATATCGAAAAAATGTACAACCAAGTCTTAGTTGCTGAAAAGGACACGCATTTTCAGCGAATATTATGGAGAAATGAACCATCGAGCAAGCTAAAGCACTATAAGCTCAATACCGTCACTTTTGGGTTGGCCAGTTCATCATTTTTGGCAATAAGGACATTGCAGCAAATAGGCTACGACAGTCAGCAAGATCATCCAAACATGGTACAACATATTTTAGAGGATTTTTATGTAGACGATTTTATTTCTGGAGCCGATACCATTGAAGAAGTCCTGCAACTAAAAAGCGAGATCACCGAAGTGTTGTTATCTGGAGGTTTTAAGATCAGAAAATGGAAATCGAATATACCTGACATTACGGCGAGAGATGATACTGGTCAAATATCGAGTTTCCACAGTTCAGCTGAAACAAAAATATTAGGGCTTCAGTGGAATTCTGCTGATGATATTTTCTCATTCAAACTAAATCTTAATGATGGCTCCAAAGCTACAAAACGGCTAATCATCTCAGAATATTCGAGAGTTTTCGATCCACTTGGATGGCTTTCTCCATCTATTATTTTGATGAAAATAATATTCCAAAATCTTTGGTTGATGAAGCTGGGTTGGGACGATGAATTGCCGGACAACATCGCAAGCATGTACAGGGAAATCCGCGGTGAGTTGAAACTATTGGAAAATATACAGATTAAGCGATACATTCCTCAAGGAAGTCTGGTTGAAATTCACGGTTTTTCGGACGCAAGCGAGAAGGCGTATAGCGCAGTGGTGTATTGTAGAGCGATGGCTGAGAATGGCGAGGTTACTGTAAACATAATGGCATCTAAAACTAAAGTAGCACCTATCAAGCAGATATCTTTGCCCAGACTCGAGTTGTGTGGTGCACATTTATTGACAAAGCTTATGATGCTGGTGAAGGAAACAATAAAGCGTCCAGTAAAATGTTATGCATGGACAGATTCCAGTATCGTCTTGATGTGGTTATCCAGTCATCCAGTAAGATGGAAAACGTTTGTGGCAAATCGTACGTCAGAGATTCTGGATAAACTTCCTAGAAAATGTTGGAATCACGTACGATCCGAGGACAATCCAGCAGATTGCGCATCAAGAGGAATACTCCCCTCAAAATTAGTCAATTTCAAGCTTTGGTGGCACGGTCCGGAATGGTTGCAACTGGCTGAATATATTTGTGCTTCACCAACAGAAGAAAATAACAATGAGGAGCAGCTGGCAGAAGAAGAAAGGAAAAACAAAATGTTGGTTCTGAACATGCAGCGGACAGCAGACGTCATCGATTCCTTGATGGAGAGGATTTCGGAACACATTAAATTGGTTCGTGTTTTCGCTTACGTTCTGAGATTCCTAAAAAATCGTCTATTATCGAAAGATGACAGAATTTTAAGTTTCTTAACGGTGGAGGAATTGCAGACATCAAGACTTATCATCATCAAGCATGTGCAGCAACAATCATTTGCCAGTGAGATTGATCGCTTACGAAAAAGAATGGATATTAGCAAAAGAAGCGACATATTATCCTTGGCACCGTTTATAGACGCTAAGGGAATTTTGAGAGTTGGAGGTAGGCTGAGGCTTTCGGATTGTCCATACGATTACAAGCATCCGATAATATTACCAAAGAGCCATGTATTTAGTCGTGGAATTATATGGCACATACATAAGCAAAACCTACATCCGGGCCCATCGTTGACATTCCAGTTAACTAGACAACAATATTGGATAGTTGGAGGAAGAAGCAGCATACGGGGAGTTGTCAATAAATGCGTTGCGTGTTTTAAAAGTAATGCGAGGTCGTCAAAGCAGCTGATGGGAGATTTGCCGGCAGCGAGATTAAAAGCAGCAAGGCCATTCACATCATGTGGAGTAGATTATGCGGGCCCAATACAAATAGCATCAAAAAAGGGAAGAGGCGCCAGATTTATCAAGGGATATATTGCGCTATTTGTTTGTATGGCAACAAAGGCTATTCATATAGAGATTGTGAGTGACCTTACAACTGATGCCTTCATTGCGGCTTTAAAAAGATTTGTGTCTAGAAGAGGAACGCCAGCGCATATCTATAGTGACAACGGCTCAAATTTTATTGGAGCGAAGCGACAGCTGAATGAGGTATATAAATTTATTTCCAACAATAACAATAATTGTGTCATTGCAGAACATTTATCCAAGTCAGAAGTGCGGTGGCATTTTATTCCACCCGTGACACCCCATTTTGGAGGTTTATGGGAAGCAGCAGTCAAATCTGTCAAAACTCACCTTATAAAGTGTACTTCCAACACCCATTTAACATTTGAAGAGATGGCCACTCTACTAAGTCAGATCGAGGCAATTTTAAACTCCAGGCCATTATATGCAGCATTAGACGGCGATTCATCTTTCGAGGTTTTGACACCAGCGCATTTTTTGATCGGGTCTGCAAATTTCTACTTACCGGAGAAAGAATTCAATGAAGGGATACCTGCGGGCAGACTTACGAGATGGCAATTTATTCAGCAGCGCGTTCAATCATTCTGGAGAAAGTTCAGCGTAGAATACCTTCACAACCTTCAGCAGAGAAATAAATGGCAAAAACTGCACGACAATGTCAAAATTGGAGATGTCGTACTAATCAAAGAGGATAATTTGCCATCCTACAAATGGGCGCTTGGTAAAATAATTGAATTGCATCCTGATGATCGCGGAACAGTTAGGGTCGTAACATTAAAAACATCAACATCGATTTTAAAGCGACCCATTGTGAAAATATGTAAACTTCCCGAACAAGAAGATGGTTAACGACGGGATCGTTAACGCGCCGGAGAATGTTGTTGATCGTCCGCAGCATCTAAAAACATACAAAAAAAAGCACAGAGAATCATTTGGGACACAATTATTTAGATGAAATTTGATACAACAGCGATACGGCATTATGCAAAATCAATCCTTTGATTTTTAAAAGCATTAAACCACAAACTACGAGTATTTGTTTATAAAACATTTATTTTCTTTATTGTGACACTTAATTATTTGGTATGATCAAGTACCAACCTTTTCAATTAAAATTAATTTTTCATTGTAAATAATTATAGTAAAAGAAGTACCAACTTGATTATACCAATTAATTATGTGAAATGATAGATGGCGATACTATTGTATAACAATTAAATTTAATTTGTATAACACTTTTTAGTATAAAAGAGCGCTCTATACTATTCATAAAAAATATTGTAAAAAGAGACATTGTGAATTAAAGCTCTTTTAGTAAATACAGTGAACAAACAGAATTGTGAAATAAAATTGTGAAGAAAAAATAAACATAAAATTGTGAAGATCGGGTGTTTTTTATTTTAATATAACTGCGATCATAAAGAAGCCCCCTTCAAAGGCGAACCAATGATTGACGCAATTCTTGGGGTGAACGAATACGGGGCACCATCACAACGGGCACACTAGAAAAGCGAAAACGGTGTTCTGAATGTCGTTGGAAGGAAAACAAAAAAAAAAACAATGTCCATTATAACTCGCTATGTCAGTACGTTCTGGCCAGATACTTAATGTAAGTGGCGGGAGTTGTATCTTTTGTAGTTTGGTCGTAGCTACCTGATGAGTAGACCAACTTTTCAGTAGCAAACCAAACTACCAACATAAAGAACTCGTGGATGGTTCTCATTTTTGAAGAGTAATACATTGGTATAACTCTTGACCCTTGGGCTAAATTATGAAGAGGGCGGAATGATATTTCTACTTTTTTCAGAAGATATGTTATAAGGGATTGGCCTCTTAATTTTTCTGATTTATCAAATCGAAAATATTGGGATTGCCATGAACAATTAATATATTTGTCTAATATTTAAATAACATAAAAACATTGGTAAAATATCTAAGCAAGGGGATTAGAGTATTTAGGATTGATAGGATCTCATATAATATATCGAATATAAGTATAAGTCATCTTCCGAATTTTCTTGAGAAAATCCTGGAAAGCAAGCATCAAAATGACCCATATTCGAAAATGTCACTGGACCTAAGCTATCCGAAAAATATTCTAGTTTTGGAAAATGTAGGTGATGTGGGTGTTTAGGACAACAAAGTTTGATGACATCTCATATAACATAACTACTATAGGTAAAAGACATTTACCGAATTTTCTTGAGAAAATCCTGGGAAGCAAGCATCAAAATGACTCATATATAATAATGTCACTGGACTTTTGCTATCCGAAAAATATTCCAGTTTTGGAAAAATTAGGGGATTAGAGTATTTCGGACAACAAAGATTGATGGGATCTCATATAATATATCGAATATAAGTAAAAGTCATTTTCAGAATTTTATTGAGAAAATCCTGGGAAGCAAACATTAAAATGCCCATATATAAAAATGTCACGGGACCTTTGCTATCCGAAAAATATTCCAGTTTTGGAAAAGGTAGGGGATTTCGGTGTTTAGGACAACAAAGTTTGATGACATCTTATATAACATAACGACTTTAAGTAAAAGTCGTTTTGCGAATTTTCTTGAGAAAATCCTTTTCCGAATTTTCTTTAGAAATTCCTGGGAAGTTAAGCATCAAAATAACCCGTATACAAAAATGTCATTGGACCTAAGCTATCTGAAAAATATTCCAGTGTAGGAAAATGAAGGGGGTCTGGGTGATTAGGACAACAAAGTTTGATGAGATCTCATATAAAATAAGGATTATAGGTAAAAGAAAGACATTTTCCGAATTTTCTTGAGAAAATCCTGGGAAGCAAGCATGAAATGACCCGTATGCAAAAATGTCACTGGACCTAAGCTATCCGAAAAATATTCCAGTTTTGGATAGATGGATTTTTTCAAGGAAATTTGCAAATGGATTTTACCTATGGTATTTATGTTATATGAGATGTCATTAAACTTTGTATCCTAAACACCCTAATCCCCTATTTTTTCTATAACTTAATCTTGTTTCGGATAGCAAGCCAACTTAGCATAAAGACTAATGTTGTGTCAGCTTCCTAGAATTTTCTCGAGAAATCAGAAATGTTTTTTCATAATATTTGGTATATCTTGGGAGAGAACTTATCAAACTTTGTTGCCATAAACACCCTAATCCTTTACTATTTTCAAAACTGAAAACAGTGGCGAATAGCCACTCGATGCTACTTTTGTATTTTGATCATTTTGAGCCAGGCTCCTAGGATCTCATCAAGAAAATTGAAAAACCAGTTATTCATATTATTCAACTAAAGTACGGTAATTATAAAACATTATATAGACTTTAAAAGTGAAAAACAAGCAAAATGTGTCGTGTGAAAACTATATTGTTTCATCCTCCATAACTAAAAAGCGGAAAGTGTCCGTTACTGAATAACTTGACGTATTAAAACTCAAAAACCAAAATAACATGAAAAAGTTACGAAATCAAATGGGAAATAAACCCCGCCTTATTGAAACACAAGAAACCAATATTCAAAACAATACAATGTCGCTTGATGACGATGATATTGTTTATGCAGACAATATTGAAAGCAACAATAGATTCAACGGAATTACTGAAATTGCTGATGAACCAGTAATTGAAAAATGCAAAGATAAAAAACACAAATTTAATATTCCGCCGATAATTATACAAAACCCAACATTTATCACAATACACGATTTATTGAAAAATTGTGAGATAACTAACTTTACAATTAAAATAATTAGCATTGGTCTTAAAATTAATTTCTTAAGTGTAGAAGATAAAAATAAATTTACAACTGTTCTTGATGGAAACGGAATAGAATACTATTTATTTGAGTCTGTAAATGATAAACCACTAACATTTATTGTCTTCGGAATACCGGTAATAATGACAACAGATGAAATCCAAACTGGACTAGCGGACCATAAAATAAATAGTAACGAAATAATCAGCATTACATCAATTCATTACAATGATGATAAAACAAAAATTAAATACTTACCACATAATAAAATTTAAAAAAGACAAAGTGATTAAACAGTAAATTTATAATATTAAACAAATAAATAATGTTATAATTTCGATTCATTCCGCAAGAAATTATACGACTAAACCAACACAGTGTCGTCGATGCCAAATGTTCGGCCATGGCACTTCTCATTGCCATAAAAAATTAAAGTGCATGAAGTGTGGAGATTTTCACTCAAACATAGGTTGTACATCTACTATCCATAAATGTGCCAACTGTAATGGCTCCCATCCCGCCAATTGAAAAGACTGTCCCGAACTACAAAAATATAAAATAATTAAAAGTAACGTTAACATCAACAGGAAAATTAGAAATTTGTAATCTGCTAATATACGAAGTTTTCAATCAACCGAATTATACAAACCAGCAAATGCATTCATATAGAATAACAAATGCAACATCAACAATAGAAGCTAATAAAAATTTCTTTTCCATTAATGAAATAACTAATCTTGTTAATGATATAATAACTCAATTGGCAAATTGCAAAACGAAAGATGAACAGGTCCGCGTCATCACAAATTTATCAATTAAATATTTGTATAATGATAAATAGATTAGCTTCACTCAATGTAATTATATCCTTAAATATTGTAATATTAATATTTGCATCTTAACTGAAACTTGGTTATTGGATACTGACAATATTTATGGTAAGCCCAACACTAGAGGTACACTTATCGGACGTGGTGGCGTAAGTATCTTAATTAAAAGATATTGGAATTAAAGTATTCAGTACTAAAGGCGATATCACTTTCATTTCGGCATATTTCCCGGGAACGAATGATAAAACTAAGCTTGATCTTCTTAAAATGGATTTACAAAAACTAACTAATATTGTGAATCCTCATATCATAGGATGCGACTTGAACGCAAAAAATCAAAACTGAAACTGTTTTAGAGGAAACCGGGCTGGAAAAATACTCCAAGATGAATCTTTAATTAAAAATTTTGATATCCTTTACCCGTCTGAACCAACTCATTATTCTAAAAGAATCTAGACATCCATCAACTCTTGACATTATTTTATCTAATCATATTGAATTGGTCTCTCATATAGGTACAAACTTTAAAAACAAAATAAGCTCAGATCATTTACCAGTTAAATTTAAAGTTAATTTGTTACAAATTCAAACTAAAAATGAAATAATCCAAAATTTAGACTTTTAAAATGCCGATTGGTTAACTTATAGACACATAATCAATAATAAAATTGACTTAACCTCCAATAATAACCTAAACAAGCCAACAACAACTATAGATGACATTGATACCTCATTGGTTAACTTCAGTAATATTATAAAAGGCAGTGCAAACGTAGCTATACCTAAAATACAGACACCCCTAATAAATAATAGCATACTAACTATACCAGACGAACTAAAACAAATCATAAAAACTAAAAACTCATTCAGAAGGCAGTGGCAGCGAACAAGAGATCCAAGAATCAAAAATATTGTTAATTTACTTAAGAGAACAATTAATTGCGAGTTAAATAAACTAAGGAATGAAAGATTTTCGAAATTCATTTCTACCATATCAGCTATACTGAGCATAGGAAAAGACTATTTCGACTTACGAAATTACTAAATAAGAGAAATCAGAAAATACCTGCATTACAATTCATCGATTCCCAAAACAACCCTATTACTTTACTCACTGACACAGAAAAATCAAATGTATTTGCAGATCACTTTGCTCAAATCCACCTTGACAATGAATATAGGAATCCCAACTTTGCTGCAAGTATCAATGATATCGTTAACAATACAATAGGTCAAAATCACTTATCTGAATATCCAATATCCGGTAGGGAAATTGTTAAACCAAAAGAAATATCATCAATCATTACATCACTCAAGAAAACTAAATCGCCTGGATTAGACGGGATAACAAATCTTACTTATTTAATGCATGTCTTAGAATAGGTTATTTTCCTAAAATCTGGAAGTTAGGTACAATTCTTCAATACCAAAACCTCATAAAGACAAAAGTAATGTGGAAGGTTACCGACCTATTAGTCTTCTAAATGAACTAAGGAAAACTTTTGAGAAAACTATACTAAGCCGCTTAACACACTTTAGCGATAGTAACACAATTATACCAAACGAACAATTCGGGTTTCGACAGGGGCATTGCACAAACCATCAGTTGCTAAGAATTTGCAACTTCGTTAAAGAACAACTAAGCATAAAAAATCAACTGCTCTTGTTCTATTCGATATTGAGAAATCTTTTGATAAAGTGTGGCATAATGGGTTATTACATAAAATGATTAATTATAATTTTCCACTATATTTAGTTGGAATAACTAAATCATTTCTCAACCAACGGTATTTCAATGTCACAGTAAATAATGAAAAATCTATAAAACAACCAATATTGGTGGGTGTACCGCAAGGATCAGTACTTTCGCCCTTTTTATATAATTTGTTCACATCTGATATTAAGCATCAAACACAAATGAAGTACACTTCGCCCAATATGCGAACGACACTGCGATTTATTCCACTTCTGCCGACATAAATATAATAATGAATAATCTGCAAATGACTATTGACAAAGTAACCCTCTACATTGCTAAATGGGGTATACAAATTAATCCACAAAAAACGCAAGCAATTTTCTTTAATCGTAAAACAGCCTCACTCTGCAGATTGATGGTGTACCAGTTGAATGGTCAAATACCGTAAAATATCTGGGTATTGTAACGAAATCCCAAAAGGGATTACGTTAACAGACATGAGAATAGCGGTCTGATGCGGTATAGTAGCTGGCTAGAGCTCACGGTGCGGCGGGGGGATTCTCAGACATATTTCTCATGCTTGAATAACCGCATGAAGAACAAAATTAGAGGGCAAATGGAAATTAAAAATTAAATTGCCACGGCCTCAGCGGCAAAAGGAAATAATAAGCTGGGAGTGATCGATCCGGAGTGACCGTCTCAATCCCAGGCGACTACCGCCGTGACTGCCACACGGGCCTCCCCTCATCGGCCCGTCTACTGGGATGCTGTTTCCCAGTCGCGACGGCCACCGATGCCACTATGAGGGAAGGACGCCCGCATGACAATCCCAGCGACAATCCCCCGGAACGGAGACTGTCACCCCGACGCGATCAACTCATGTGGCGTGCCGCCCTCCAGCACAGCCTGTCCTGGAGGAACGAACGGCACGCACGGAAAAGGGTGGAAAAAGGCCGACCATTCACATGACCCCACCTCACATTACTCGAAAAATGGAATATTCCAGATTGAACATCTCAACAACGCAAACACTCCATCTCACACTACATAATACATGTACACACACCAACTCGCAAGAGATATATATGCTTGTACACGACAATATAGAAACAAGTAAATGCAAGAAAAATAAATAAAATATGTTCACATAGCAATCGGTGAGAATATTCAATTTGAATTTGGAAAAGCATAAATTAGAGCATATATATACAACACTATGGTGGTCATGGTATTTTATAATTAAAGAAAAATTTCAGAACAGTTGAGCGTTTGGAATCCTCGCAAGAATTATGTTCTTCTGCTTCAAGTGGAGACGTATGCCAGTCGTAACAGTATGATTCTAGATAGAAGAGTTACATACAAAGATCATATCAACTATTCAATAGAAAGATGTAACAAAATTACTAAATTATTATTTTAAATAAACGTCTTATATATCTTCTCATTATAAGGAGTGTCTTACTTTACGCATCACCTGTTTGGTTTGAAACTGCAAACAGTCACATTAAAAAAATTCAAATTGCTCAAAATAAGTACCTTAAGATGATTTACGCAAAACCAAAATTTTTTTGTACAAGGCGATTACATATAATATCTGATATTTCACTAGTAAAAGATCAAATAACCAATATACGAAATAAATTAAAAAATAACTTAAATGTAATTTCAAATGAATTAATCAATAATCGTTTGGTATAAATAATATGGATTGGGTATTCCAAATATAAATCTATCTCTAAATTGTTTATAAGGATCTAATTTTTAAGTCATAATTTAATCAATGTGTTTTTTTTATTTCCAAATTTTTCCACAAAAATAAGTAAATAACACAATAATTATAAACAATAATTTAAGAAATATATTCTTAATAAAATACAAAATAAATAGCATAATCATTAGGAAATAAATTTGAAAAGCATGAATTTGCTGAACCAATAATTAATTGTAAACTTTGTAAATTAAAATATTAATTATAATAAAGGATATATTTGAATTGAAAATTTAATATAATTTTTAAATTATGTTTATTAAACTTAAGTATTAAAAGAAATTCGTTATATCGAGAAATCCTCGTTTTACACTAATACATGTAAAGTATAATTTTGGTTAACGATTTTTAGGACAAATTTAAGACAAACTTCACTTATATATATAGATTCGTGAAGGTTGTCCTAAAAAATGTTTAGGACAAAATTCACGCGAATTAGAAACACGAAGAAAAGTGCAAATATACGAGTATTTTATCCATATATAAAAATGGTACGGATATATTCAACATTAATTTTTTTCCTTTCAAAATTGTTCTTTGATTTTATAAAGTTTGAGCAATAAGGGCAGATAAACCTGTTCACCTTTTCAGATTTTTCCATTCTTTTTCACCAAAAAAAAGTCTGTTAAAGTAAATAGTATTGAATAATACTTTTTGATAAATTGTTCTCATTTAAATACAAGGAAATCTTACAAAAATGCATTTTTTTGTCGTCCATCTTTTGTCTTTTAGAAAGGAGCAAGAGATTTATTAGGTACGAAAGCCTATAACCGTTTTTAAAAAAAAAAATTTTTTGTAGTTATGAATTTTGTAACAAAATTCCATTTCATCCACTTTTTCCACTATTCTTTAATTTTTTGTTAACAACGGTTTTAAACTTTTGACTATGGCAACTTCTGGACCATACAGTAGACACTTCAAGAGGTGCCCAGAATTTTTTCAGATTTTTTGAAAGGCTATAAAACTTTGAAAACCAAACTGTTCCCTAAAAGGCCCAGTATACACAATGTGCCTCTAAAAATATTGTGTATACACGTATGGTTAACCATTTCGACGTGTGAAAAAGAATAAAGACGCTGTGCACTCTTTGCTTCGTGGATCCTTATTACTAACTCGAACTCCGCAAAGGTGGTTTAAAAAATTTTATTCGGGTGACTTTTTAAAAGATGAACTCCTATTGTGTGTCAATAATGAAGTGCTGCATAGTATGAACAGCACAAAAAAAATTCTTCAGATAACTGCTTCAAATCACAATAAATACAAAGAAAAAAAAAGTCATTTTATTTCATTTACAACGACAGAACTTTCCCTTACAGCTAATATCTCCAATACAAAATCATCCTGTCAATTATTTAACCTTTTATTTAGCGCGCTAAGTATCTTCGATTTGCCGTTTCCCATTATAAAAAACCACAATAATCAGATAGTAAAAACGAAACCAATTTATCTGTTTTAACTTTTTTATTTTTTTATTGTTATCCTCTAAATAATAAATAAGGATATTGAAAATGAGAATTTTAATTTTTAAGACATAATATCTTCTCGGTGTATTTTTTTTTTTTGCAGATCGTATTTTACTTTGTATTACTCTCGTCTGATGTTTCCAGACATTTAAAAAAAAAACAATAAGAAAATTCTATCTTTCTCATCGTTTCTGGTAATGTTTCTACCATGTATGCTAGTATGTACATAAATATCGTGCTGGGTAAATTATAAAAATTGGTTTCAGAAGCAACAACATAAACATTTTTCTTTTTTACTTCAACATATTTATCTTCTTTACCATAGAAACAACGCAAAATTGTTAAATTCCTTAATGGGTTTTAAAACCGAATACATACACTAAAGAAGAAAAAAAAGAAGCGGTTGGATAAAGGGTTAAAATATATAGATGTATATAAGATTCCTTTTATTATTATTTTAAAATGAACGAACCAAAAAATTCTTTCACAATAATTAGTTGTCAGTAATTTAAACAAAAATATCAACTTAATTTCCTGTTTTGTGATTATCGGCATTTTTTACTCGGCTTAATTTGCACGTCATTTTCATGAAAATTTTAGTTGACGCTTTTTTTACAAAAAATTTGTTAATCTACTTGTTGAAAAAAATTATTAAGTTCGTTTTAAATTTAATTAAGCAAATAAAAAGGTTTTGATTCGAATACATTAAACGACGTATCGTCGATTAAGTTAGATATTTTAGTGTAATATTAAAGCTTATGCTACGTTTTGACTCTTTGTCATCTCGTTACGATAAACGTTTCAACTACGGCAAAAAAATTAACCTCCATCACAAAAATAACATACATATACAATATAAGGAAAATTTATTTTCTGTTTTGGTCCGAATTTTCTGTAGAACCACAGATAAATATACCAGATGTCGATCTTGTATGGCCCAAATTTACATAAGTTAATTCAATCAATGAAAATTACTCCAAATAAAATCTACCAAAACGAGAAATAGACCGATATATAAATTCATATTTTCATCCTTTTCTTTTATTTTATAAAAACTAAAAACCAAAAACCAAAACAAAGTTGTAAATTCTTGGTGTTTTGCCGAATTCACAAATCTGCTTATTTCTTTTGAACACATTCATATACAAAAATCATGAAAATTAGAATGAAATTATATTCAAGAAAACATACAAACCTCACAAATACATACGTAATAATGTATAACTCCTTTGTATTTTTTATTTTTATTTATTGTTGGATTTTTGGTTTTTGTCTATACAAAAATTATGGATAATAAAATAAAAAATAAATAAAAAACAAGTCCAATGCAATATAACTTTTATGCAAAATAAGGAACTTTTAAAAATAAGATTGATTACAGGCGATTGATGAAAGATAATTGTGAAATTTATAATTGATTTAGGTGGATAATTTTATTAGTAATGTAAGTTAATTACCTTTATAGTCGGGTTTAATGGAATAATTAAGTTCGTTGCTGGTACACAGCATCAACCCATCTAGATCAATATTTTGCGCTAATAAAATTTCACACAAAGCACATACTACTAAGTAATAAAATATGTAAAACATAAATGTAGGTTCGATTCGACAAGTAAAAGTGTTGGCAATAGTTATTTGTGTATCAAGAGCGCAAAGTGCCAGTTTGTCACGCGAGAAAGGAAATTGCTGGCCGACGGGACGGAGGCCAGCAACCTTTCGAGCGTGACAAACAACTTTGCGGACGTGTTTCACACTTTATTTTTCCTACAATCATTTTAAAAAATATAATAAAAAGATAATTTTGTAGTAAAATTTACTATACTGACAATACGATTTTATTTTAGGACCGACATTTTGTTCAATCGAGTAGTCAAAGATTTTTTTTATTTTTCATAAAGAAAAACAAAAATTTGGTTTGATGTTTTATACAAACATTAGTCTTTCTTTAAACATGCGTGCGGTTTCAAGTTTTGTAATCTAAGAGAAACGTGTGACAAAGTAATTTGTTTATTAACTGTCAAAAAAACAGACACTTTGGGCTTTGAAAACAGAGAAAAAAAGCCTGCTTTTCACGGCGATTGTAGGAAAAATAATATGTGCTTTACTTCTTTGCAATTTATTATTTTATTATTTCTCTAACTTAGTTTTGTTTTGCAAGAGAATTTGAATCTCTTTAAAACGATGTATCTATAATGATTTGAGAAACGGTTACAACCCCCGCAAAATTTATTAGAATTTACCGTAAATATGTGTCTTTTCGAATACAAAATTAACCTATTTTGTGATAAAGGTAAGTCGAATGATTGCGACATAATCAGCCTGTTTAGTTTTCGTTCATAGTTTTGTTCGTACTCATTAATATACTCGAAGAGAGGAGAAGTTTCCCGTTATTTGAAAATTATTTATTTGTTGGTTTTGCTTTACACATTTTTTTTAAATTGATAGAATGAGACAAAAGATAATAAGTCAATTTGGTTATATGACCGCAAAGTGAGATAAAACATTCTTTATTTGTGTTAGTGGTGAAAATACCGTTAATTTTTAATTATTTTTGAAAATTTTTCTATACTCAAATTCAATCCTAATTCAGTTCTAATTTGAGTTACATATGATTATAAAGAGTACTTTTAGTAAGTGAGTTTCATTGTTTATAATAAAAAACATGTCACACGGTAAAGCCAAATATACAACCTGTATGGTTCGCAACTGTCGAGCCAAATCAATTGCAAATAGGACAACAAAATTTTATACATTTCCGAAGGATCCTATCAGAAAAAACGAATGGGTTATGGCCATAGGGTTGACACAAAATGACTTAAAAAACAAATATAATTTTGTGTGTCAAGACCATTTTTTGAAGGAATAAATTGGAGTACGCCAGCTAACGCGAAATGCTGTTCCGGTACTTAACATTATAAAAGAGAGTGAATTACGTCATTTAGAATTAAGTGAAACATCAAATACAGCGGTATGCAGCGGTGTTACCTCGGAGATATCAACAAACAAAAGTCGCACAATTCCAACTCAAACAGACCTAATTGACGAGGAAGTTGAATTTTTAAATTTAATTAATAAAATTAATTGCCACTCATGTGACAAAGAACAGGACAACACAGAAAAATGCTGTAAAAGCTGTATTAAAAAAGTAACAATTATTCCAAAATATTTTTAATACAAAAGTAACAATTATTCCAAAATATAAAAAATTGTTTAATAACTTACAGAAAAAATATAAATTGGTACATTCTAAATTGCGTAGAGTATACCGAAATTGCTATAATTTGCAACAAAAGCATCAACAGGCGAAAGTTATGACAATCGATGAAACGATAAACCAAATTCCAGTTAATAATAATTCGAAAAGTGTGTGTAAGTTATTATTAAAACAGGATTACTACTATAGTGACAGTGATAAAAATATTGCACAGTGTAACTTATATTACAAATCTTCTTCGATCTATAAATATTTAAGAAACAGTTTAGATCTTAAGCTGCCATCTATTTCCACGATACATAAGTGGTCTCCTATAAAATTCGTGCCAGCTGGGATAAATTATATTTTAATTAAACAATTAAAAGGATTATTCCTAAACAAATCTTCAACATCAAGAATTTGCGTGCGAACTTTCGATGAGATCAAAATTAAAAAAGATCTAACAATGAACCTACTAACGGAGAGAATCGATGGTTTTTGTGATGACGGAATTAATCGAACTAATGAATTGGCAACTTCAGCGTTATTTTTTATGTTAAGGGGGATAGTCGATAACTGGAAGCACGTGCTAAGTTACGTGCTAACAAATAATATGGATGCAGCTTCGTTGTCTAAATTAATTATTGACAATATCAAAACGTGTCAAGAAATATTAAACCTAAACATCGTTATTATAACATGTGACCAGGCAACTACAAACATTGCCGCCTTTAAATGTCTTGGCATTGATTTAGATAAACCATATTTTATGGTGAATAACCACAAAATTTTTGCACAATTTGATCCATCTCACCTTTTGAAGTCAGCCAGAAACGCGTTCCTTAATAACAATAATATGCACGAAGAATTTGGAATTTGTAATAGCATCATCGTCCGAAAAATGTACGAATACGAAGAGCACAATAAAATAAAATTAATGCCTAAACTAACGAAATCCCATATATATCCCAATAATTTTCAAAAAATGAACGTGAAACTGGCAGTGCAACTACTAAGTTTAACTGTTGCCAGTGCTATACGAACAACATTAAAAGTTGCTCCTGATATTTTCAATAATCATTTGGACAATGTATTGGCAACAGCAAATATTATTGAATTTTTCAATAATTTGTTTGACTGCCTAAATTCAAGAAATGTTGCTTCAAAATTTCCATATGAGCAGCCTCTTTATAAGGACAATAAAATTTATTGTTTTTTGGAAAAAAGCCTGGATTATTTACAAAAACTCAAAATAGTGTCAAAAAATGAAAACTACTTCAAGTTTATAAAAAGGATTTCAATTAACTATAAAATCTCAACTTGCACTCATTGACTATTTGTCACAAAATAATGTTGATTTTGTGCTGACAGGAAGAACGAATCAAGACGCGTTAGAAAATTTTTTTCGCAACTTCGAGGAAAAGGTGGTTTTAACTATACTCCAACCAGCAATGACACAGGCCAACATTTTGCCAATATTATGGTAATGAAATTAATAAACAACTCAAATTGCTCCAATTGTATCATCGAGGATAGCGATCACATTGTGCTTGATTGGGCTGATTTCAAAGCCGAGTATAATGAAAGTTTAAAGGAGTTTGGGGAGAAGAAGGACGACGGTCACGATGAGGAGGATTTGGATAATTTAATAGACATAGATTTTAAAAACCTTGAAAGTAACGCCATTACTTACTATGCAGGGTATTGCTTACACAAAAAAATATCATGTGACAAATGTAAACTAAAATTAATCAAAGGGGACGAAGAAATAGCTCATAGTGAAATATTTATAAACGAAAAAAATTTCAAGAAAGAAACAAGCAATTTCGGTTCATTAAAAGCTCCAACAGAGGAATTTGTTGTAATTGCGAAATTAGTATACACAATTTTTGATAGCAATTATTCGACAGAAGGCCATCTCCCAAACATACTAAAGAAAATTGCATTAAGTAGTTTTAAGAAAATTAACGAGCTGTATCCGACATTTCTTCCTCAAACAATTGATCCGTGTAACAAGCACATAGAAAAATTAATATATTTTTTTATTTTGGTGCTAATACGGAAAAATTGTAAATGGTCAATTTTAAATGGTGGGTTTAGCCAAAAAAAGAAAAAATCGCGGAACAATATCGCTCCGACGCAAGCATCCAAAAAATTAAAAATTTTGCATAGCTAATTTGGGAATGAAATCATATTTAACTTCAAATTTAAAATTATATTCTTAAAGGAAAATAAAAATTAATTCTGAAAATGAAATAAAAATGTGTTTTGATCTTTTTTTTGTATGTTTCTCTAATAATTTTTGATAAAAATATAATTATTCAGAATTGAAAGCTGGCCTTTAGAAACAATGTGGTGCCATCATTTTCTTACAAGAAATCAATCGCTAACTTACATTACAGACAATATTATTATTATATGTGGCAAAATATATAAAGAACAAAACAAGCACACAAGTGACTCATTGAAAGCAGGAATCGAGAAATTTGTTTTAATAGCAAAATTAATTTCATATATTTTGAAACGATTATTCCGAGAGAAAGGTGTCCATATTATAACACAATCCTTAAAAACGACTAAACAACTACTCATGCTTCAAATAAATCTGTGTCCAAAAGCGAAAACCACTTAAGTGAAAATAAGCTACTTTTCAGCAGAAGCAAATAAAAATTTAAATCGGTTTCTGGAAAAACTGGATTAGTGTTTCTTTCAAAATTTATGACTTATAAGTGGCTTTAAAAATTGGACAGTGTAATTCACACATAAAATTGTATTAAATAAGCTAAAACTAATAAAATCGCTTAAGTGTACTTAAGTGGTTTTCGCTTTTGAACACAGAAATTGCAAAGAAGTAAAGCACATATTATTTTGCCAACACTTTTACTTGTCGAATCGAACCTACATTTATGTTTTACATATTTTATTACTTAGTAGTATGTGCTTTGTGTGAAATTTTATTAGCGCAAAATATTGATCTAGATGGGTTGATGCTGTGTACCAGCAACGAACTTAATTATTCCATTAAACCCGACTATAAAGGTAATTAACTTACATTACTAATAAAATTATCCACCTAAATCAATTATAAATTTCACAATTATCTTTCATCAATCGCCTGTAATCAATCTTATTTTTAAAAGTTCCTTATTTTGCATAAAAGTTATATTGCATTGGACTTGTTTTTTATTTATTTTTTATTTTATTATCCATAATTTTTGTATAGACAAAAACCAAAAATCCAACAATAAATAAAAATAAAAAATACAAAGGAGTTATACATTATTACGTATGTATTTGTGAGGTTTGTATGTTTTCTTGAATATAATTTCATTCTAATTTTCATGATTTTTGTATATGAATGTGTTCAAAAGAAATAAGCAGATTTGTGAATTCGGCAAAACACCAAGAATTTACAACTTTGTTTTGGTTTTTGGTTTTTAGTTTTTATAAAATAAAAGAAAAGGATGAAAATATGAATTTATATATCGGTCTATTTCTCGTTTTGGTAGATTTTATTTGGAGTAATTTTCATTGATTGAATTAACTTATGTAAATTTGGGCCATACAAGATCGACATCTGGTATAGTTATCTGTGGTAGAACAAAAAAAAAAAAATTTGAAATTGAAACAGATTAGTGCGGTAAGTGAAAAACAATAAAAAAATTTGACTGATGATTGGTTGCGAGATGATAAAGAAAAATCGCTTGATAAGTTCATTACTGGTGTTGTAAGTATATTAAGTAGGATTTCTTTTCCGCAAATAACATTCAAATCTAATTTCCATTTTTCATTGGTACATTTTGTCGTCTATTTAATATATTCGGATACGATCAATTGATTTATACACACGAAAAAATCCAATACAGATAAAGATGAATTGATTGACCTTTTTCGATTCATTTAATATTGGAGTATATGGGTATATAGATACAATTAAGCCATCACCTTAAATTTACGATTCCTTATTTTTACGGTATATTTCGTCCATCAAAAATAAATTTAATTTGATTTTTTTTTTCGGTTAATTTAATATTTCATGTAACAACAACATACATATACAATATAGATAAAATGTAAGACGAAAAATTCAATTCGATAATCCAATATTTTAGTTTTTCTTCCCAATTTTCCCCATCTTTCATAGACAAACCAAAAAACCATGTCGATCGGTTGGTAAACAGGGAAAAAAATATTGGACATGACTTCTCTCTATTATTTTGTACATTATAAAGAAATACACATATGGATAGTTTTTATTGGAAAAGCTATATGAGGAAAAGTTTTCTCATTTTTGTCTTTATTTTACTCTTTCAATAAATATAATACACAGACAGACAGAGACAACCCACGAATCGTAAATATTTTATAACAATAAATTATGTATTTTTCATTTCTGCTTGCACATAACATGAAGGAAACATACGGAAAACCTATTCGTATTTTATACAAAAGAAAATATATAGTTTTCCGTCTTTAAAGATTAATGAGATGTAACGGCTATCATTCAATTAGACGTTTCGTTGGTGGCTTATTTTAGTCTTCGGATTTTCCCTGTGTGCATAATTCGATAAGTAAATAAGGAAAAATTTTCTCATTTACAAATCAAAAGCTTGTTATCGACAATAAAAACCGGGAAACTTTTCTTAAGTAATGTCACCCTTTAGTACTTTGCTTTCGTTCGTATGGTATAATACATATTTTAATCGAAAACCAAATAAAAAAGTTACAACTCAACTTTCCCTCTCGGCCCTAGGGAAATTATTTATGTATTAAAAGAAAATTATTTTCATTTTAGTTTTTTGCGTTGTTATTGTAGTTTGATATTTTTTGTTTTTTTTTGTTTTTTTTGAAGGGTTGGATTATTAGATGTAATTGTTATAATCGAAAAATAATTTTCATCGTAATAATAAAAATGAGGAAAATTGGCACTTAAAAATGTCTCAATTATTACTTTGCGCGCTTTGGATTTTTTCCAATAGGATCTACCTGTAAAACGAAAACAAAAAATAAATTGGAATCGAATTTGGCATGAGTAAAAAACATATTTTCCTTTTGTGTATGAAAATTTATATCCCTCTAGTTATTCTTGTTACCATAAATTAACGGAAAATTGAACATAAAAAAAGATCCAAGTTGAATAGAAAATAATTTATCGGAAAGCTTTCAAGATATTTTTTTTATTTTTTATTCGTATGTATTGATTGTGAAAAATTGTATAAAACTTGGCTTTGTTTGGGTGTGAATATAATTTCAAGTACCATTAAATTTCATCTAAAACCTTGGAAGAACTCTTAACGGGTGTTTTTTAGTAACTTAAACTTTCCTCTAGTTATTTTGGTGAGATTGCTATGATTATAAACGATTTACATGATAATCACGTCAAAAGAAGCTAACGCACGATTTACAATTTATTCCAATTAGAGTAAATAACTAATGAATTTAATATTTGCCTAAAATAAGAAAATCCCCTAATTAAAATTTTTTTGGTCATTCGGAACGATAATACCTTTAACCCTTTTCTCTATATCTATATGAAATTCACTCATTTTATTTGTATATACATACGTTAAAACTTATTTCAATAATTATTTTATATTTGTGTATACGCTCACAATACAATGGGATAGGAAAAATCTAAATTAATTAAATAAAAATAGAAAATTTGTATATCAAATCAAATACTTTTTGTGAAAATCTATTGTTTGAGGGTATCCTATGGACATGTTATTATTTAATTAGAATTAGGAATAACACAAATAGAGAAGTCCATGTAAATAGGAAAAATCTGATTTTTTTTTTTTGTTTAATTTTAATTGAAAATTATTTTTATTCCAATTGTGTTTATTTTCATCGGAATCGAAAACATTTTTCACTTTGTGTGTATTTATATGGTTTGAGCATACATGAATTATAATAACATAAAATAGTTTTAGGGTATTTTATTTTATGTTAAACAAAAAAAAAAAACTGAATATAGAATTAACACATTTTTATCAATCTAATCTTATCCAAATAAATTCGAATTGTAATCTTGTTCTGTTTTAATACTGTGCCATATTTTTTATGTTACCTATTTTAGATGTTTGCGTTTATACATTCGCAGGAATTAGATATGGCGGGTGTTAATGGCTTGGTTATTAGTTTGTGGATTTAGAATTTACTTAATACAATTTTGCAAAAAATGCAATTTTACTTAATACAATAGTTTATATATTATATATGAATTTCGTCGAAAGAGTGCTTCAAATGGTTTTACTTTTGATTTAGTTTTTATGTCGCACTGAACCGTGTGAAATGTAATCTTATAAGATTATGTTTCAACATCAACGCACAGTAATATAAAATAATGAATCATCAACATCCCAGTTATATACTTACATACTTATTCTAGTTTTTATTTTTATTTTAATTCGAATTTTATCGCGTACTATATTTCTTTGGTGACACTTTAGTTTAAACTTGGTTTTATGTCAAATATATCCGAATCTTGTTAATAAACTTAATGTAGTAATTTTTCATCTTTGTTTTATGTTAATTTATATACTGTAGTTTAAAACATATGGTGCGATACAGTTGTGTATCACAATCCAAATACTAAAATCCAACAGGTAGAATTCAAAATCCAATAACTATCTATATGCCAAATTTCAAAATAGACAAAACCAGTAAATCCAAACCTTAAGAAAATATTTTGATAAAGTTTGGATTTACTGGTTTTTATCTCTAATAATTTAGAACCTTTCCTTATTTAAGTTGTAAACAATCCACTCAGCTGTATTAGCAGAAAAATACAGATTAAGGAACCGTTGGGTTTGGTTAAAATTGCAAAATCGATTTCAAAATCGATTAATCAACCATCAAGCTCGCAAAAGCCACGAGATTAATGAAAAGCGTTAAATTCAACTGGCTGAACTAATAATGCCAAATGAAATCGACAGAAACATCTTGACTGTCGTGCTAAAATTTAGAATAATTTCATAGGACATTTGCGGAAACAACATTCGAATAATCTTTCCGATTGGTCAAACGGTTCTGCATGATCTTATGATGAAACTTTTGATGTATAGAGCCTAAACAAATTTATCGCCAAGTTTTGACGATAGATTTGTTTTGATGAACCCGAGAAAATTTTAAAATTTGACAGGTTTGTTACTGTCACATGTGATAACATTATATTCGGCAACTGTTTCATTTCCTTCTTTGAGATCTACTCAAAAACACAGCAAGCCTTTGTACAAAGCGACGGTGGTCAGTAGCCGGAATTTGTTGTTTAGTTCAAGGTGGCGGGATATCTTCGGTCTGGTGGTTCGAAATAAAAATTTCCAATAGAATGACTTTCTGTTTACTCATTTCATTTTTCATTCGTTTTATTTTTCTTATTTTTTAAGTTTACCAGTGCAGAACTTATCTTGGTTTACGAATCGTTATTGGCAATTTCGTTAAAGAGCCCTACACTTTAAACGAATGAAGGAGTATAGATAGAATGTTTTTACTTTTCTATAAAGTTTCAGTTCTGTTAACCGGGCTTTCTTAGATTTAAACTAGTTTTCTTACCTGCGAGCTGGTGTCTAAATCAATACATCAGGAAATGTATGAAGATATTAATTCCTGGCACAAGATTTCACAGCAATTTTTGTATGTATAACTCAAGAGCCGATAAAAATGTAGATCTGACACATCTTATTCGGAGCAAATTTCGAACTCAAAAAAGTGCCTTTGAATTATTGTTTCACAAAAGAAATACGCTTGAAAATAAGTTGTTTCGGAATTCACGGTGTAGAATATGATGAGGATTACTGATAATTACGGCCGGTAGGTTAAAACAAGGTATTTTGACGGGCCATTTATTAAAATTTTTGGCGATGTGGTGTACATGAAAATTATGTGACAAGATTACTAGTTTATCCGAAATTTGACTTTACATTAACGTCTACGCAGGCACCGACGATGCTAAAGAAGAGAGCTAATTAGTAGTCTGCCGGTTATTATTTTGCGCAAATGAACTTCGCATTCACCGGATATTATGTCATTTAGCAACAACGGGATCCAATGTCGCACAACAGTGCTAAGCACCACTTTTACCCGAAACAGCTAAGCTTATGTCTTATGGTCTCAAAAATATGGCGTGACCCGTTTTATTCTAATACCACCACATGTGTTTTTGAAGGTTTTCTGTAAGGATAACAGCAGGGGAAAGCTTGAGAGTACAATTGTGGAACGCGCAGGCAATGTGCTCGTAGATTAGTGTATGAATGGTGTACAGAAGTTGGCCTTACGGTCAAACCAAACAAAATTATTGGCACCTTCTTCGCAAGCCGAAGAAAAATCCAGTTTCTTGACTTTTGCAGCTCCGAAGAAATGTATATTGGAAAACCAAGTTATAACTCTCAGTATATAAATTTCAGGCAGTTAGACTGCTCTGCTAGCCTCAGCAACTTTAGTGTTTAATTCTAAATTGACCTGAAGCTGCTACTGCAACCTCGAAGAGCTGGACAATGAATAAGAATGACGCTGTATAAGAATGGGTCCAAAGCCTAGCATTGCCTTGGAATGGTTTAGCAATGGCTAATGGCATTGGGTGGGAGTCCTCCACTGGCATGAGACAAGTAAAAAATCCTTGATTTATAATAATTTACACCTGGGAGAGGCACTCAAAGCAGTCTGTCTATTTTTAAAATTCCTTACTTGGTGTTTAACATGACTCTTTAAATAGCTTCAAAATAATGGGAGCGCATAGCCTGGAAAATGAGACATCCGAGCATTTACTCTTCACATGCGATGCTACCATCCTTAGATAATTTACGTTTCTCGTGGAGTTTCACTCACGTCATAACCAATTCAATGATGCACGAACGTTCTTACTGGTCTCAGTTCATAGGCCTCCGTAGTTCACCCCCATCGTTCCCCATACTGTTGCTAAACTAAAAGTGGTTTTGTTACCATTAATTTGTAATGAGTTGCATATGGAATGAATCGAGTACTCATTATCCCGGCCAAATTGCATTCTTTTCATGTCTTAGACACTACCATTTGACTTTGATATATTATAGAAAGACTGCTTGCTTTGTTTCAGGCCCCAGGTTTCTCTTGCTACTATTTTTAGAGTAAATAAGGCTTTCTACCATCTTCTGCTACCGTCTTCAAGTAAGAGACGAAACCAAGCTTTTCATCCAAATCGTCTGCTAGCCAGTTGATTGTTTTTCTCACCTTGATTTTCTGATACAATCAAGGGTGGTCTCTTAATGTCGAGCGTTATTTTGCGATGCGGCTCTGGTCGTGAGCACTTTGACCTCATTATTATCGAGACCTGGGCACTTGACCTATGTTTAATGCCATAACTGCCGAAATCTCACCAGGTGGCAGAGTGTTACCTTCCTCACAGCAGCGCGAGATAAGAGTTTTAATTTGTGCTCGAAACAATAATACACAATACATACATGAATTATTTGATGTTGGGAAAGATTAGGCAGAGTAAACCTATTGCTAAGAACTTAAGGAAATACAATTGGACGACTCTAAGGATATGTCTGAGGTACTGATAAAAATAATTAACCAAAAAATGCAATATACAGGAACTGGATAATATATAATTCAATTCCGTTTGTAAAAATCTAAAAGTGGTTTTGTTACCATTAATTTGTAATGAGTTGCATATGGAATGAATCGAGTACTCATTATCCCGGCCAAATTGCATTCTTTTCATGTCTTAGACACTACCATTTGACTTTGATATATTATAGAAAGACTGCTTGCTTTGTTTCAGGCCCCAGGTTTCTCTTGCTACTATTTTTAGAGTAAATAAGGCTTTCTACCATCTTCTGCTACCGTCTTCAAGTAAGAGACGAAACCAAGCTTTTCATCCAAATCGTCTGCTAGCCAGTTGATTGTTTTTCTCACCTTGATTTTCTGATACAATCAAGGGTGGTCTCTTAATGTCGAGCGTTATTTTGCGATGCGGCTCTGGTCGTGAGCACTTTGACCTCATTATTATCGAGACCTGGGCACTTGACCTATGTTTAATGCCATAACTGCCGAAATCTCACCAGGTGGCAGAGTGTTACCTTCCTCACAGCAGCGCGAGATAAGAGTTTTAATTTGTGCTCGAAACAATAATACACAATACATACATGAATTATTTGATGTTGGGAAAGATTAGGCAGAGTAAACCTATTGCTAAGAACTTAAGGAAATACAATTGGACGACTCTAAGGATATGTCTGAGGTACTGATAAAAATAATTAACCAAAAAATGCAATATACAGGAACTGGATAATATATAATTCAATTCCGTTTGTAAAAATCCAAATTGTTGCACAAGTTTTTGTTTGCAAAAAGGTCGAAATATTCTTGTGAAATAGGATATGTAGGGCAAACGAAATAGTTTTTTAAAAAGCGAGTGTACCAATATGTTCCCGACTCAATTTTTGACGTTTCAAAATTCGCATAGTGCCATTACAAATCATTGTTCTTTAGGGGATGCTACAGTTTTAAGACAAAAAAGAATATCATGATAAATGTTTTATTATTTTTATTATTATTATTGAAGGGCCATGTGGGCGATAAGCCACCTCGCACTGCGACCTAAAAGATCTATTGTGCTGGACCCTGCTTAATTACCCGTCCAGTCAATATTCAGGCTCTTAATGAACCCGATAATACTGTCAGCCGGTACGTGATACATACTATCTGGGCTTATTGCTCTCCCTAGTTTTGCCCCCTAGTTCCGATAGAAAGACGGTAGCATTGGAACCCGAGGGCTTCGAGAGGGCTGTCTCACTCCCGTATATTCTTACCCCTACCCCGTCCCGTTTGATTTTACCCTTACGAGTTGCTAGGAATTACAAATCGCCTGTAGGTTACCCAGCTTTACTACAGGAAGGCTAAATAAAACTGGAGGGTGCCTGGTATCCAGAGTCCGCATATTTTAGAGTGATTAACCTATCAGCCATTCATCCATCGGCATATGCTGTTCGACCTTAGATTAGGTTTTTTGTCAAGGTTTTCTCCTTTAGCGCCGTACTTTAGCCTGTGCCAAATGGCCTTAGTTGCCACTGGTTGCCACGAGGAGGCAGCACGTATATTTGCGAATTGTGAATAGGTTACCCCTTACACAATTGTATCCATCACGCAGCTGCCTAATACATGACTAGAACAGTTCACTTGATGCACACCCTACTGGAAGGTTACGGAGCTGGTAGATTAATCTACTCAACTTTGCCCCCCCCCCCCCCTCCCTCCAATAGACGTCAAATTACCTTGATAAACGTTTAATTTAAAACATATTTATATAAAAAAAACGGATTTAAAACACAAATTTATTAAATGTTCAAGAAGTTTCCAACTTTTTGTTACACTGCGTTCTTCTAAATTAAATTAAGCCTCGCTATCATTAGTTAGGGTATTTAACTTCAAGTACTTGAATTCAACTGAAAGCGTATTTTGTTGACCAAAATTTATTTCGAATTATTTTGGGTTTATTTTTTTTTCAGGTATCATAACCAAGAACTAGAAATATGTTTAAATGAACCCAATTTTTTTTTTGGGTTAATGTTATTCTTGCGTTGATTTATTTTACGCAATTATTGTTGTAAATTTGTCAAGGAAATAGGCTATAGCTTGAATTCAAGTTTGCGCTCATATATATTCAAGTTAATTTAATCAAGTAGTTGTTTAAAATTTAAAAAATCTAAAAGTTAAGTCGATGTTCCACATAACTTCATATGATTTGTAAATTCCCAAAAAAAAATATGATTTCTGCCCTACTCCACTTCATTTTTGTAGATATTCAAAATTTTAACTTCGCTAGTTTGGTAAAGTACTTTCCACACTACTAAATTTTATAATGTGTTATTTGAAACTGGAAGTTAGGTAAAATTACACGTTCGTATTTTTAAGTAGGATACCGTGTTTGTTTTATTTCGTTTGTTAACTGCCAATGGGTCTTCGTGCTTTATATTATCGATTCTAGTTTTATGGATGATTTCTGAACTTCAAATACGAGCGTAATATATCTCCTATAAGTTAGGAACTCTATTCAAAGAAAGAAAAAACAACAATAAAAATACAATTTTATTTGTCCATGAGTTGTCTACGAATTTTGTACATTGTCTACGTACTGTCTAAATTACCTACGTCGAAAACTATTGTCTACGCTATTGTCGACATTTGGGTGCAGACAATTTCCAAATAGGTATAGACGTATAACACTTGTGACTACAGTTGTTACTAGACTTGTTGCTACACTTGTTACTACACTTGTTACTATACTTGTTACTACACTTGTTACTACACTTGCTACTACACTTGTTGCTACAATTGTTGCTAGACTTGAGACTACACTTATGACTACACTTCTAACTACATTTGTTACTACACTTGTTACTACATTTGTTACTAGACTCGTGACTACACTTATGACTACACTTGTTAATACACTTGTTACTACACTTGTGACTACACTTGTGACTACAGTTGTGACTACACTTGTCTCTACACTTATACCTACACTTGTGAATACACTTATAACTGCACTTTTGACTGCACTTATGACTACATTTTTGACTACACTTATGACCACACTTTTTACTACACTTGTGACTACAATTTTTACCACACTTGTTACTGCACTTATTACTACACCTGTTACTATACTTGTGACCACACTTGTTACTACACTTCTGTCTTCACTTGTGACTTCACTTGATGCTACGCTTGTTACTACACTTGTTACTACACTTGTTACTACACTTGTGACTACACTTGTGACCATACTTGCTACTAAGCTTTTTACTACACTTGTGACTACATTTGTAACTACACTTGTTCATGCACTTATTAATACACTTGTGGCTACACTTGTTACTACACTTGTGACAACACATACATTTTGAAAACAGAAAAATTTCAGTTTTTTGAAAATTTTGCTACTATCGGTATTTGGATGAAGACAATTTCCAAATAGATATAGACGTATAACACTGGTTACTACACTTGTGACTACACTTGTTACCAGACTTTTGACTACACTTGTTACTACACTTGTGGCTACAATTGTTGCTAGACTTGTGACTACACTTGTGACTACACTTGTGACTACACTTGTGACTACACTTGTTACTACACTTCTTAATACACTTGTTACTATACTAGTTGCTACATTTGTTACTAGACTTGTGACTACACTTATGACTACACTTATGTCTACACTTATGTCTACACTTGTTACTACACTTGTGACTATACTTATGACTACACTTGTTACTACACTTGTTACTGTACTTGTTACTACATTTGTTACTAGACTTGTGACTATACTTATGACTACTGTCCAAGACGGGCACTCTATTATTCGCATTATCTTTTATACCAATCAATTTGTGTTTTTAGACGAATCCTAAAAAGAAAAAAAATCACAAAGAATCATCGGAACACAATTAGATACGATTTGGTACTTATCTGAAACTATGGCTGATCGGTATAACATTATTTAAAACTTGGTAAAATTCAATATTTGCCTTTAAATATTTACGACAGAGTCGTTCGTGATTACGATCAGTTGATAAATTTGTTTTTGGTCAATCTAAATTTCATTATTACAATTTGACAATTAATTATTAATTTTATTTGTTGTGATCAGGTACCAACATTCAAGATCAAAAATATAAAATGTTAGTATAAGTACCAACATAATTATAGCAATTAATAAGTATTGAATTGACAGATTGCAGGCGAGGTGTTTTGTAGAACAATTTTTGTATAACATTTATTTTTTTATATATAAAGGCCTTCCGTAATATTCCAAAACTCTCTAAAATAGAACATTGTAAGAGAAAGTACAGCGAATAATAAAAACAGCGAGCAAAACATTTTGTAAAAGACACCACTTCAAATAAATTATTCTGAGTAAATACAGTGAATAAAACAGTTGCGAATAAAATTTATAAAATTTATTATATTGGAGGTATGGTGTTTTATTTTAACAAAAACGGTGATAAATAGAAACCCTCCTTCGACAAGTTTTTCACTACACTTACGACTACACTTCTTAATACACTTGTTACTACACTTCTGACTTCACTTATCTCTACACTTATAAATACACTTGTGACTTCACTTGTGACTACATTTTTGACTACACTTATGACTAAACTTTTTACTACACTTGTGACTACACTTTTTACCACACTTGTTACTACACTTATTACTAGACCTGTTACTACACTTGTGACCACACTTGTTACTACACTTCTGTCTTCACTTTTGGCTAGACTTGATGCTACGCTTGTTACTACACTTGTTACTACACTTGTGACTATACTTGCTACTAAGCTTTTTACTACACTTGTGACTACACTTGTGGCTACACTTGTGACTACATTTGTGACTACACTTGTTACTACACTTGTGACAACACAAACATTTTGAAAACAAAAAAAATTCAGTTTTTTTAAAATTTATAATAAAATAATTTCCAGACTTTTAGACTTTAATTTAATCCGCAATAGAAAGATAACGCAAAAGGTTTCACCCAAAATTGAAGGACTGATTGCTTCGATCGAAATGTAGCCTTTAATGTGGCTATAATTTGAAAACGAAATTTATTTTACTGGTGTTCGGTCTCTCTCCAATTTTTATAATTATAAATTTAGAAATATAAAAATCAGAAAAATTAAACAATTTTAAATCTTCGAAATTTGGCTATTTATACTTTTCATTGTAGTTACCAATTTTAGAATAAGTTTTGAAATTAATTTAATAATATATATTAATAAATTTTGAATATTTAAATAAATTAGGACTTCTAATTCATAATTGAGGTAATTAAGGGGTTTAATGATAGCGTTGTTTATAATTTAAAAGTTCTGAATTATGTACACATTACGTAATATGAAAAATTAAAATATTTAGAATTCTGGTGTTTACCGAATGAATTTATGAAATTTAGTAAATTTAAGGATTTTGAAATATTAGAATGTAAAACTTAACAATGCAATCATTTCAGAAATTAAGGAATTCAGATTTTAGTAAAACAAGTTTAAGGAACTTTAAGAATTCTAGCATACATCTAGCTTACATACCTAGAATACCTAAGTCCAAGAGGTCGTTACAAGTATTAAACCTGGGGACCTCGATTGGTATTATTATTTTAAATTGTAAAATTCCACATTTTATTCCATATTATTTCACACGAAAATATTTAATAGTAATTTATTACTAATACCATTTTAGGTAATAGTGAAATTGTTTAAGTTAATTCCATCGAGTACCGTATAAATCACTAAAACTCACTTGACTTTCAAAAAATTCTACACACGCTGCATTATGAATTATAAATTATCGCATTTTCTTAAATTTTTATTTAATTCACTTTTTGTTATGTTGCAGATGAAAAGCAAAAACTAAAAATAAATTAAGCTGTAAAAACACAGTGAAACTAATAAAAATAATTTTTTACAAAAAAAAAAAAAATCATTTACCACAAATAAAATAATACAAAAAGACAAAAAATAAAACTAACTATGTTTAAGGAAAACCCCAAAAATGAAAATGGAGAAATTTGTACCAGCATAGTAACATTACAACAACGCAACAACTACAAATACAACACAAACATCAGTAAAGTTTAATTTTTATGGGTAAAGTTTGTCGTCAGAACAAAAAACTTCTGTTGGAAATTTTTTTCATCAAAAAAAACAAAAACAAAAAAACAAAAAAAAATTGAAAATAAATAAATAAAAAAGTAAGAGTTTTCCCACTTTTTTTTTCCAAGGATCAAAAAGTTACACTCATTTCATTTTTTTTTTTTATTTTCAACTCAAACTTGAAAACATTGAAATTCACATTTAGGTTTCATAAAAATAAAAAAAAATGTAAAAGTGCAAATGGAATGTGGAGATAAATTTAATTTTCCCTATTTCCATCATCCACACATACCAACCGTAACCAAAGAAAGCGCAAATAAGGATAGACATTTTTTTATTTTCACTTTTAATGCAAATAATTTTCAATTTTCGGTAACTTTTTGATTTCCATTCACGTATAATCGCAACATTTTGTGTAGCTATAGAGTGTGCGTGTGGGCAAAATGGGGGGGAATAAATGATTTTCACTTTTATAAATTTTCCATTTTTTTTTTTTTTTGTATTTATTTTATTTAGCACAAAGTGATTTTTTTTCTTTCTGTTGGTTGGTTGGTTGGTTGTGACATTAAACTAAAAATAAATCCCTTTCATCTTTGTTTTTTATTTTAAGTAAATTTAATTCTGGTTGCGGAAAAATTTTTCAGCAGTGCTTTCCCGAATGGAAGAAAAACGGCAAATTGTATCTCTTTATTAACCTTTAAATTTATAATCCAAGGAACATTCTTTTAGTATTTAAAAAACCATTTCTTATGTGTTCTTTTTTACATTTCATCTGGGAAATTTAAGGAAATTTTTTTTTTGTTTTTATTATTTTTATATAAGTATGTACTATATATGTATATGTAATAGAAAAATATTATATATATCTGTTATGTGTTGAAGCTTATTTTGACCGCTAGGGGCAAATTTTTGTTTCACCATAAAAATCTAAATAATAAAATAGGTTATGTTATTGTAGTGTAGTTCGAACTTTTTGTTATTGTATTATTTCTGTGTTTTTTAGGAACACGTTTTTCGTTGGATGTGCGCGATCTAAAATTCACTTTAAGAGATTTTAAGAAAATTAGAAAAATAAAAATTTAAGGCTGATTTTAAATTCCCCCTCTTTTCTTACGCTCATATTTAATTCACTCAACCCGGTTTTTATAAATTTTCGAATCGAGGTAAAACGTGTAATACTAGAGTGTGTTGTATTTTTCTTTTAAAAATAATGTTGTTGTTATTATTGGATTTAAAGTGATTATTATTTACTTTTCTCCTTACTTATATTTTTCCTTGATTTTAATTGATTTTGAAATTAAGAAGATAAAAATGGATATTCCTGTGGGAAATTTTGTCTTCCTTGCACACTTTACCCCATGGTATGGGTTGATTGATAATAGGTTTTTGGTATTTTACTTTATCGGTTAATGCATGATTAATGTTAGGTAATTTAGAAAATTGATATTAATCATGGTGTTTAGGTATAATGAAGGTCTCGTTAAATAAACATAAACGAATGTGAATAACATTTTATGGTCGCGGGTAGTTTTAGTTTAGATAACCTGCCTACAGTTATTTCCACTTGTTAGCACTATTTTTATCGAGTCCAACTCTAAACTACTTGTCCCATCATATGAACCACCTTACAACAATAATTTATAAATAATACATAAATACATTACCAGTGATTAAACTGTGCGGTTACAAAGTGGATATATAAACTCGTTGTGATCATAATCCTGAATCATCAATAAAAATCAATCGAAAATCACTTGAAAAACACTACTTTGAGATTACAAAGTAATAAAATAAATGTACAAATCGTTTTAAGATATCCTTACAGGCAATATAATCATCAATGTCCATATTACATACATATATACCACCTCCCACCCTTAAGACAAATAAAAGCAGCAACAAAAAATATATAAAAAATGGTTATTTTGATTTTTTTTTTTTTTTTTTGGCTAAAGCTGATCACACATAGAGAATAATCATTACAATGTTCCTATCATTTTCTTATATCTTATTTTATTGGTGTTAAGAAAATTGCTTCTAAATATCATGTTAGTATTTTGTATGTTTTAACACACCCCACACCTCAATCTTTTATCCTGTTTTTTCTTGTTTTTTTTTGGTGTTACGAGTTACACCATCCCCTGCTGTGTTTTCAGATATATATGGTTAGATAAAATATATTTTCCGAATTTTTTTCCCCGTTACGTTTTTCAAGAAAAGTGGTTTTTTATTAGTTGGGTTGGGTCGAATACAGAGTTGTTGTGTTTTTTTTTTTTTGTTTAATGCTAATTTAGCTGTTTTTACTTAAAAAGAAAATTGGTGCCAGCCATTTTAATGTGACAATCAAGATATAAATCAATTTATCGAGAATTTATATATAAAGAATGCTTTTAAATAAAAATTCAGTTGCCAATTTTTTGGGTTTTGTTTTAAGTGGTCCTAAAGAGAAAAGCAGCTTAGCTGTGTTTATAAAGCACGAAATAGAAAATCAATCAGCACTTTTTTGTACGATATGGTTTTGTTTTAAATACATACAAATAAAGGTCAAAAGATACATTATACAATTTTATGCTGAAGATGTGTGAAAATAATAGAGAAAATCCTTAAAAGCTCATAACAATGTTCGTAACACAAAAAAAGTGTTGAAAGGAAAATGATAATGGTTGTTGCTAGTGTATATATGGCGTGTGTGTGTGTGCTTTTGTCTTTTCCGAAATTGTTCGTTCTCGTTGAAGATGAGAGAAGAAAATCTTATGGATTTATCCAAGGCGATTTTTCAATTTGTTATACACTAAGACTTTTCTAGGAACAAAAAAAAATAAAATAAAATATAATAAATATAAAATAAAGGCTAGATATTTATATAAAGGAAGTAAAGGATTTGGAGAGGAAGTTACAAGTTATAGTTTTTTATATTGTGGTTTGATAGTGTTAATATTTATGTTACAGAATGATAGTATTATCTTTTAGAGTAATTGAATTAAAGTGTTTTATTCCTACTCGTATATTGGATAATCGTATGTATTGTATGAGTATGGTCAAAATTGGTTCAAAGCAAATTAAATTAATTTTCATTAAACCCATTTGTCAACGTTTTATAGGTTAACTAACTGTGTACTACTTATCTTTTTTTCTTATACATATGTATGTATGTATGTGACCTATATGAATAATAAATAAATATTGAGTTGAGAGGTTTTACTTTAGAATTTATGACGCCATTTGTATTACATTTTAATTATGGATTTCGCAAAATTCATCAATCTCTATATGGTTCGAATTTTATCTAGAAATCCATTACATTATGTACAAGTATAATTTCAAATTATAGGCTTACTACTAGGAAAGTATATATTCTAAAGAAAATTCAATAATAGAAAGTGAAATTATTTCGTCTCGACAATTTCTAGGTTTTTCTACGATTCTATGCCTATACATATTGTGTTTTGTCTATTTATTATTATTTTCTACGAAAAATGAGAGTAATAACAGATTAGAAACGCAAACCGTGTAAAAGTTAACAAAAAAGAAAATTGAAAAATGTGAAAAGCTTAAAGCGATTTTTTTTTTAATGGAAATGAATAAAGGTAGACATACGTATGGATGTGTATATTTTATTCCGTTTTCATTCCATTGTTTCTTATACGTATTTAATCTTGAATATATACATTTATAGCATTTTGAAGGCGGAAAATTTATACAATGTAAAAAATTTCCGTCTCTTTATATTTAGAGGTGTTAAATATATCCGTATTACATAACTCATTCAAATAATTTTTTTTCTTTTGTCTATTTTCAGATCATGTTCGGGAATTTAGTTGTGGAAAATCATACTATCGTACGTTTTATTTAGATGAAACGCGTGATTTACTGTATGTTGGCGCAATGTAAGTACATATACTATTCAATTACTTAGGTACATAAATAGTAATTTAAAATCTGTCATTTAAAGAAGATAAGTTAAAGGAGATAGTTAAATTTATTGCAATTTCCATTATAAGGGTACACCAGAAACTTTTGTTTCTCGAAAAGAAAATTATTTTATTTTTTAACAATCGACCACAACAACGAAAGTTTGTGAAAAGAAAATTCATTATTGGTTTAATATTTTGTTAAATTTTTTTTTTTTTTTTTTTTAAATGACATCAATTTTAGAAAACTTTACTTCTTTTCCCCGGAGCATTTTGTTGTAAAAACCAATAAATTTATTGTCAATTTTTCGTTTATTTGTATATGTGTAGTATATGTTCTTCTGGGTCTTTCGAAATTGTTCGTTTTTGGCTATTTTATGTTATATAAAAATGATTTATTGTATTTTGCGAGAAAATGTGCTTTAAAATGATGAATGTAATTGGAGTTTCGTTTTTTATCAAAACAAATGCTTCTGACTATAAGAAATGTTTTTACTGTATACTGTATATTTTGTTAGTATTAAATGTGGAGCCACCGATGTGACGAAACTTTTCTAAGTGCGGGTAAGGATAGTTAAAATATCTTTTACCTTCTAAAGTTCCTCTAAGTTCTTTTAAATTTTAATTAATTTCAAGTTAATATTTCCGAAAATGGTACGATCATTTAATCCAGTCTCGAACTAATGAGCTTATGATTATGAAAAAAATCAATCTTCTCATCAGACCGCGGCGACTGGACTGATTGTACCACAATTTACATTCTATATATACAGAATGTACTGTGTGCACGTTGTATTAGCGAATTATACTAATATAGCCAAATTTCCTTACACATTTCTCTTCGTCACATTCACACAGCTCTATTCCTGTGTAAGCAAATTTTAACAGTTTCCACTTAGGATTACTTCCCAATTAACCCTTAACTGGCTGGTCACGCAGGTTTTTTTGTGGCTGAAATTCGCACAGCCTTATTTGCCGCCATCTGCTTGATGCCTCGCTTACAAGTATATCGGCCGCGTTCTTTGTACCTTCTCTATCTTATTCTTGTACTTTGTTCAGAGTTGGACAACAAACTCTCATCCCGTACATGAGTACAGGTCTTAACTACGGCGATGTAGAGCCAGTGTACCAGCTCCGGCTAAAACACCATATTTTTTTTAGAAAAATTTTAATCCACATAAATTACTTATTACTTAATCACTAATTACACTTTAGGTAAAAACAGAAAGAATATACTCTTCACCACTGTAGCACAGACTATTTTCTTATTGTTTATATATTGTTTGGTAAAATAAATCGCGAGCATAATAATAAAATTTAATGAAACTGGAAAAACGTCCCCGATGTTGTTTTCTACGATAGCAAAACGATTGTGTAATTTTTATTTCCTTTTTCGCGCGAGATTTTTGACATCTGTATATTTTTAAAGAATGAAGTGTGTTGCGTTGGTGAACAAGGTGCGTTCATGTGCATGCGTGTGAATATGGATGCGCGAATGGTGGCGAAGAACGATTGATGAATATTTATGTGAATGATCGAATTGTATTGTATCATTAAATATTTGAATTGAATTGTGAGTGAGTCGCCACAGTACTCCCCCGCGAGTGATGTTCCTCCTCCCTAGGGAATGGTTGTAGGAGTGGAAGCAATACGGACGGTTTTGTGAACCCGATGGCTTGATGTTTGCTCAGCCGAACTAAGTATTCCGTAAGCTAGTTTAAGTCGATCGATTGAAATGTTGGAATTGTTACCATTAATCGATATGATGAAATGTTTCCTAAGTCGTATAACTTTATATGGACCTTCATCCTATGCGAACCTTGTTTGTTCTTATGAAAACAAAATCGCAGTTATTGAGCGATTTTGGAACAAATATGTCATCTTGTTTGGATTGACGTGGTGTTATAGGTATAAGATTGTGCATGTGATTGTGTCGGTAGTTCGGAGTGGTGAAGGAGGATTTTCGATAAAGAACTCACCAGGTAGTTTGATGGTTTGACCGTAAACTAATTCTGCTGGTGAGCACTTAAGATCTTCCCTCACTGTTGCTCGGATACCAAGTAGTATGATTGGTATTTCCGAACTTCAATTGATTGTGTTGCTTCTGGCCATTAATGCGGCTTTGAGCTGCCGATGGAAACGTTCGACGAAAAAGCTTGGACTCAAATTGCGTTCCTTGATCGGTTGTGATGTTAAGGGGTACGCCGAATCGTGATATGTAGTTGTTGACAAAGGTGGTGGCTATGGTTGCAGCTGACATATTGGTCATGCAGTATGCTTCGGGCCAGCGAGTGAAACGATCGACACAAGTGAGTAAATATGAGTATCCATTAGATGGTGGAAGTGGTCCTACAATGTCTATATGGATGGTCCATGGGGTGATTTTGTGTGCATTTGAACTTTAGCACGTTGGCAGGATAAACAAGACTGAGCCCAATTGCCTACGTCTTTGTTTATACTGGGCCAAAAGTAGCGAGCGGAAGTCAATTTACGAGTTGCACGGACTCCAGGATGTGAAATTTTGTCTAATGTTTGGAAGATTGTACGACGTCATGATTCTGCGATGTATGGGCGGTTCTTCCCATTTGCGATTTCGCAGAATATTTCAAGGCCAGATAGTTTGAAAAGCTGTGTGACATTCGGAACCAGAAAGTAAATTCTGAAGTTGTAGGTCAGCTTTTTGGGTGTTTGCTATTTTTTGCAAATCGATATGTGTCTCGACTGAGGCCGTTTCGTTATCGGAAGTTCGTGATAGTGTGTCTGCGAAAACGTTGTCGTGTCCGTGAACATGCTGAATGTCCGTGGTAAATTGACTTATGTAATCCAGGTGGCGAGATTGCCTCGGATTACGTTCAGTTTTAGACTGAATCGCTCGTGTCAGAGGTTTATGATCGGTGTATATTGTGAAATCCCGACCTTCGACAAAATATCTAAAGTGTTTGACTGCTAGATAAATTACGAGTAATTCCCGATCGAATGCTGAATATTTCTTTTCATCATCCGATAGTTTCTTGGAGAAGAATCCCAGTGGTTCCCAACACTCGTTGTTGTACTGTTGTAGTACCGCACCGACAGTGTTTGATGCGTCAGTGGTTATGCTGAGCTTTGAGTCGCTCAGTGGGTGTGCCAGAAGTGTTATCTGGGCCAATTCAGCTTTTAATGACGTGAATGCATGTTGACATTTATCTGGCCAAGAGAAATTCTTGGCTGTCTTGGACTTCTTGAGTAAAGCTGCCAAGTGGCTTTGAATTGGTGCGAGTGTTTGAGCGAGTTTTGGTATGAATCGGTGGTAGTAGTTTACCATGCCGACAAATCGCTGTATACTTTTGATTGTATTAAGGGCTGGGAAATCCCTAATGGCATTAATTCGTTTTTCGGACGGCAGAATACCATTAGGTGTTATCTTGTGATTAACGCCAAGCTGTGTTAGCCTGTGGAAAAGTTGTTCCAAGTGCAGTTTGTGTTGTTCCTCAGTTTGTGACGCAACAAGAATGTCGTCAATATAAACGAAGATGAAATCCAAGTCACGTACGACTTCGTTCATGAAACGTTGAAACGTTTGAGCGGCATTGCGTAAGCCGAATGGCATCCGGGTGAATTCGAATAGGCCAAACGGTGTTGTGATTGCCTTCTTATGAACGTCTTAAGGTGCGATGGGAATTAAATGATATGCTCTGACAAGATCAATCTTGGAGAATATTTTGCAACCATGCAAGTGCATAGAGAAATTTTTGTATGTGGGGTATCGGGTAGCGATTCGGTGTTGTAACCGTGTTTAAACGCCGATAGTCCCCACATGGTCTCTAATCTTGATTTTTTTTCTTCACCATGTGAAGTGGACAAGAGACGGGAGATGCAGATGGCCTGCAAATCCCTAATTCCACCATGTGCTGGAATTCTGTTTGAGCGGCTTTATGTCTCACTTGATCTAGCCGACGTGGTCTTGACACGGGCAGATGGCCTGCTGTGACGATATGGTGAACCACTTTGTGTCGAACGGATATCTCGCTTTGGTTACGATGGACCAGCTTCACCACGTTTCACACAACATTTTTTTTGTTTGGAATTCTCATAGTAAATCCATTTTTCATCTCCAGTAACTATCCGATTCAGAAAACCTTTTCTTTTTTGTCTTTGAATCAGTATTTCACAAATGGCTTTTCGACGTTCGAGGTCTCTTTTTTTTAATTCATGTGGAACCCAGTTATTAGCTTTTTGAACCATTCCGATTGTTTGTAAACGTTTTGCAACTGTTGATCGATCAACATTTAATCCTACAGCCAATTCTGATTGTGTTTGAGAAGAATTTTCAGCAAAGGCTTCCAATTCAGTATCTTTAAATTTTTTGGGTGGTTTTCCATGCTCGTTATCTTCAATGCCAAAATCATCATTTTTAAATCGCCGAACCCTTCTTTGCACGTTGTATTCGATGGAGCATGCTCACCGTAAATTTCCACAAGTAAACGACAAGTTTCCGCTGCACTTTTCTTTGCAATAAAATAATGTAATAAAACTTTCCGCAAACGATGTTTATTTGGAATGAAATTCGACATTTTAAAAGAGTTAAAAATACTATTTGCTTACACTTCAACCAAATGTCGTATACTGCGTTTGATAGCTGACACCAAATACTACAGAATACAAGCCAGACTTAAAACCTTTAGTGGCCAATTGGATCATTTTCAAACTTAAGCACTTCATCCACTGAAAAACGAAAAGAAAAATTGGATTTAGTTTTTTCGATATGCTTTGTTTTCGTTAAAATCTTCTGGTTCTTGACCGAATGTACCGTACAATATTATTTTCAATTAAAAAAATTCAAGAAAATTTGAAATTGGCTGGGAAAATGAAAGCTAAATTTTTTCGGTTCTAAATAATTTTTTTCGGACGAAAAAATTAAATTTTCATTTTCTCAACCAATTAAATATTTCGGTCAAGAACTAGAGAAATTTTCTACGAACGAAAACAAAGCCATAATTTTGGAATTATATCGAAAAAATTAAATCCGATTTTTGTTTTCGTTTTTCAGCTGATAAAGCGCCTACCGATGTCCTCTGTGCATACTATATGTGTTCCCTGATAAGTACTGCAATTCTTTCTTAAAATTATCTAGAAATTTTGTTAAAAAATAATTTACCTTACACCTAAAATTTACTCTGAAAAAGCAGGCCGGTGGCTAAGTGTTTATAAAATTAGAGGCCTAACTATGCGACTCGACGGCGATCGTTTACTATCGTCTTGTATTACAAAGGTAAGATAAGAAAAAGGAAATCAATGGTTTGTTCCTCTTTCTTCCTGTAACTCTAGTGTATACGAGATGATAAAAAACGATAGGATGGAAATCGGCCGTCTTCGTTCATTATCGTCTCTGGTTGACCGCCCATGTCAAATTTTCACACTAATTCCGCTCGGTTGGATTGCTTCACCTTACCAAACAGAGTAACTGCCCGCTACGGATCGCTATCTTAAATAAGTTTTTTTTTCTACTATGTTCAGTGGCAGTCGAACATAGTATGATCATAAGAAAACGAACACAAAACGATGACGTTCGATATTTCAATAGTAAGAGTCCAATTTTACTTTATTTCGGATGTGTGTTTATATTTATCTAAACCATTTTGGGGCTTCAAACTAAATGGCAGATCGCCTTCAAAATCAAAGTCATTACAGCGCCTATATGTGATACAGGAAACTTTTCAGCCCATATATCTATTTAGTTTGGGATCTATTTATATTGAGAAAGTTTGAATATTTGTATTACATTTTTATTATCCTTTTCAATAACCAGGACCAATTAAGCTTAATTTGCTTGAAAATGAATGAACTCATTAAAAAACGTTGTCGCATATATAATGATTAGCTAATTCTATATAAGCACAATAAAATTATTTAAATGATCCTTCGTAAACTATAAATTAAAATGAGAGAATAATTATTTTCTGGACTAATGAGCAATTTGATTCTGACTTAATTTACTAACTTAAATTAATCTATTGCTTCTTCCTATAATTGGCATTCCATAGTGTCTGTTACAAGTTGAAGTAAATCACATTTTTGTAGTGGATTTTAAATCAGTACAATGCTGTTTATCCTCAGAATTACACCAGCTCTAAAGTTTTGTGTACTAAATTCATGTTGCTTAGGAGTTCAGTTGCTTCAAAGTTCACATGATGCCAGAGCCTTTCCTCATGTTTCCGCGTTTTTCCTGAATTTCATTTCAAATGAGGTTCACTTTAAGGTGTTCATATAGAGGTCGTTGTTGCTGACATTCCTTAATACCATATTCTGAGATCTTTGGATGATATTTACGTTGGTCTGTTTGGGACAAATCGGTTTCAATATTTGCTTAAAAAGTAGAAGGTTGTTGTATGACTGTTGTAGAGCTGTATTTAAGCCTTAGTTCTTAACTTTTCTCCTTGACGTGTGCTTCCCATCGTCGTTAAGCATACAGTGTCATGCCAGTATACTTAGCTGTATTCGCATATGGTATTTTTTCTCGATTTAAGGTAATCAGAATATGTTCAAATCGTTTGTTTGTAAAGTTGACGTAAACTGATATCGTTTTATTCGCCATTTTTTTGTTCATTTATATATTTATTGGTGATTTGGCGTCTATTAGAAGGGGGGGGGGCAAAGTTGAGTAGATTAATCTACCAGCTCCGTAACCTTCCAGTAGGGTGTGCATCACGTGAGCTGGTCTGGTCTTGTCATTAGGCAGCTGCGTGATGGGTACAATTGTGTAAGTAGTAACCTGTTCACAATTCGCAAGGGTACGTGCTGCCTCCTCGTGGCAACCACTGGTAACTAAGGCCATTTGGCAGATGCTAAAGTACGGTGCTAAAGGATACAACTTTGACAAAAAGCCTTAATCTAAGGTGGAACAGCATATGCCGATGGATGAATGGCTGATAGGTTAATCAGTCCAAAATATACGGGACTCTGGATACCAGGCACCCTCCAGTTTTATTTAGCCTTCCTGTAATAAAGCTGGGTGACCTACAGGCGATTTGCAATTCCCAGCAACTCGTAAGAGTAAAATCAAACGGAATACGAGGCAGAAGTAGGAATATACGGGAGTGGGACAACCCTCTCGAAGTCCTTGGGCTCCAATGCTACCGTCTTTCTAGCGGAACTACATGCATCTGGGAGGGAGCACAATAGATGGCTGATCGCCCGTATGGCTCTCCAATAATAGTAATAATGTATTTGAATTCAGCTGTAACTTAACTACTGTGCTGACTCCTTGTTGCCTTCGAAGAAACATTATGCTCCGACCTAAAATATTTGTATGTCAATCTTAATTCTTTTTTTTTGTTTATTTTTATTTTTTTATTGTACCGTATCCTCAAGCGAAAATACTTCACAGTATTACCAATGCTCCTTGGTACATTCGAGATAGTAATATACATGACCACCTTGGGGTTGAAGCCGTGAAAGAAACAATTAAAGAATTCAGTTCGAAATATTACTCAAAGCTAGAAGTACAAGTATTAACATTGGTTAAGACTTAAAATATGTAATCATTTTAGCTTAAGATTTCATTATTTCTTGTGAGTTTCTTATGTAGAAAGATTCAAGAATAAAGCCATTGGCAACATTTAAAAAAAAAATATTGTACCGTATCGTATTTATGAAAACAAGTCAAAATTGTAGACTTTTCTCTTGTAAAATAAATAAATTAAAATAATTACTTCGAATTTGATTATCAATATAACTTTATTAATTAAAATAGGAAAACAATCAGTATATTGTCTTTCAAAATATTGGTTCGAAAGCAATGAACATTCGGAAAATTAATTAGATCAAGTTCTGGAACGAATGGCAGCAAAAACTGAAAAGTATTTTTTTTTTTATATTTAGCCGATCAAATCAGGCGTAGTTTTATGAAAAACATGCTACATCGTATTTTGGTATTATAAAACGACGTTTTCGTGAAAAAGCGCCCTTTGACGTTCCCATTTTTCTTCAGTCCATAATGGTTAAAGAGGAATCTTGGTTTCAGATATTCGTTGAAGCACCCTTTAATGGTTGCAATAGATTGGTCATAGCCTGCTGATCATACCAATTAGACCTTCGCATACCAAACCGTACAATAAATCATGTTTTAAAATCGTATATTTATAGAATTTCGATAGCTTAACTAACAAAAGCCCTATTTGACATAATATCTTGTAACATTTTGAGAAAATTGGCAAACAAACATTTTCTAGTCATTAATTCAGTAGTAATTGGTTGACTAAACTTAGTTTAAATTTCACAAACAAGAAGAATGGTTAAATTTCAAATTTGTGGTGCAATCCATTTTCTTTATTTGAAAGGTTTATCAGCAAACGATATTTTAGGAAATCCTAAATGGTATTTATTTATTTATTTAATCATTAATATATTTAATACATAGTATGATTACTGTAATCCAAACAAAAGAAACAAGTGAAACTATAAGTAACAATAGCATAGATAAATATTAAAAATAATTAAAGTACTTTATACAATCCAAATAAATTAATTCAAATTTTGTTTTAAATAATTCTCTTGATATATGAAAATCAAACTGGTCGTAGTATACATTAAAAGAATTTAGCACGTTAAAAACAGGACTAAAACCTTCAAAATTTGTTCTCCTGAAAGGCAATCGAAGCAAAGTTTTTCTTGGACGCAAAAACCTAACAGGGACACTAAAATAAAATAATGATAAAAGTTCTGGGCAATTAACTCGAGAGCAAATGATATCACGAGCGAAAACGGCATTAGTTTTATCACGCCTAACAGATAAGATGCATAAATTGATTAATTTCAGAATGACATCTAGGAAGTCTTCTAAGTTTAAAAATTAGAAACTGCTTCTGTACACTCTCAATTCTATCCGAATGAAACTTATAAAACGGTTGCCAAATTATCGATGCATATTCCAGAATGGACCTTACATAAGTAACATATAATGTTTCCAATGTGTAAGGATCATGAAATTCTTTGCCATACCTTTTAATAAACCCCAATATTGAATTAGATTTATTAATTTTTAAATCTATATACTTGTTAAATCTCAAGTTGTTCGAAAATAAAACTCCTGTCACCCATTATTAATACTCTACTCATAACTTCATCGTACAGTATATACAGTACTTCAACATAAGATGTACGAGATTTACAGAAAGACATTACTTTACATTTGGAGATGTTTAATCTTAGTTTATTACGGACAGTCCAGTCACAAAATAAATTTAATTCATTTTGAACACGTATAGTGTCAGAAGCAGATTTTACCTCTGCGTATATCTTTATATCATCCGCATACATCAAACATTTACAAAAATTAAAACAGTCAATAATATCATTGATGAAAAGTATAAATAAAAACGAGCCAAGATGACTGACCTGAGGGATACCAGAGGACGCTACATATGAATCCGATACAGTATCCATAATTTTAACACATTGCGTGCGATTCGTTAAGTATGAAGCAATCCAACTAAGAGGGATAAATTCATTATTCATACAATCAAGTTTTTCTAATAATAAGACGTGATCCAACTTATCAAAAGCTTTTGAAAAATCCGTATAAATTACATCAACTTGTACTCTCTGGCTTAAAATATCGTATAAGAAATAAGAAAATACCATCAAATTAGTTACGGTAGTCTACCCTGCGCAAATCCATGGTTTACAAATTTTTATATTAATTTTATTTTAAATCAATGTAATATCACACTTAGAACCACACTTAAACACTGGCCGAACAAATGCGGTTTTCCATATATCAGGAAAAATACCAGTTTGAAGACTAATGTTAAACATATAATATAACGGTTCAGCTAAAGAATGAGCACAATATTTTAAAATGATCGATGGAAGCCCATCCGGACCGGCCTTTAAACATATCTAGATATAATAAACCAACCAAAATTTCCTGTTTCGTAAGTTGAAGGACATTTATTTTATCGCTTGATGGACCATTATCGAAACTAGAATCATTCTTCTTCTCAAAAACACCCTTGAAAAAATGTACAAAAGCGTTACATATCGCCTCAGGACCGGAAATTGAGTCCCCATTGTGACACATTACTGTTGGAAAACCTACAGATTTTCTTTTACCATCAATAAATGGAAAAATCTTTTAGGATTACTTCTTATTTCATCCTCAATTCGTAAAATATAAATACCATATTGTAAAGAAAATCATTAAGATATTTAAATTCTTTCCTTAACATACAATATTTTTCATAATCCGTACCATTACCAGAACGCTTAAATAACTTACTAGCCTTAGATTTGCGGTTAGCAAGATTTTTTAACGAATGGTTAAACCACGGTTCACTGTACTCATAGCGTGTCGCCTTTTTGGGAACAAACTGGTCAAATTCTGCATTTACAGCACCATAAAACCGTTCAACAATTTCGGAAATATTATTATTATTATTCACTAAAAACTCAGACCAGTCAATTTTACCAAAATATTCATCAAGGGACACAAAGTCTGCATTCAAAAAATCAAATTTAACATCTTTGGAAATAAATTCAGCTATGCTATATTCTAAAAAATTTATTTCGATGAGCAAAATGAGTGTATGAAAGATACTGGAACTCCCTCCCAAGTCAGCACAAGCTATCACATGAACTGATTGAATTGATGTAAACACCAGATCGAGAATACGACCCATGTTGTTCCGAATAGTATTAATTTGTTGAACGCCAAAACTTGACAATACATCCAAGACATTGTTTGATATCAAATCATTAGAAGATCCAACGATAGCATCATCTATATGGATCCACTCAATTTTAGGCTAATTAAAATCACCAACTATTAAAATTTGATCGTCTTGTAGCATCAACGGCAATATCTCCTTCGTGATCAATTTTGTAAAGCTCATGTAGACATCCCCAGCACTGCCGAACGGAATGTAAATACCAATGATAAAAAGCACAAAAAGAAACCGCACTTTACCTTAACAGCCAGTAATTCGCAAATGTCGCATATCAAGAGGATATGGAGCTAACATTGAATCGGTGAATTTAAACATGTTGGCACAAGTGTTTTTGATAGTGAACCAAAAGGAGGTGATAACGTAAAGAAATTGTTGGCACCGTTAACATTTGAAAAGAACGTATAGAAAATATCTTGTATGCGGATATGCCGGGTTCACTCACTATCAATGTTTGGAATTTTTTTTTTTTTTGGAAAGTTGTTGACTGACCGAGCAAACGGCGCAGTGGTTAAAGCTGCGGTGGTTGGATCGGGAGGTACCGGGTTCGAATCCCTGTAGGGGCGGGATGCAAAAGGGATTTTTCATCATCTGGTTTCGATCGGTGATGAAGATGAACACATCCATCACCCCCTGTTGAGAGTGCGGAATCCATGGGCCGACCCACCTTTCATGTCAGGACTATAGGTTGACATGAAGCAATGCAATGTGCAGGTGGTTTAAACGAAAACGGGTCTGTAGCCGTACATCCTCGATTTGGCTACTAAAGGCGTAAGGTAGGACGTAAAAAGCGAACTGCGAAAGAGTTGGGAGTGCCTCGAGCCCCAGAACAGATTGCAGGGATAAAAACAAACAAACAAGTTGTTGATTTAAGTTTATTGAGCTAAAAGGAGATAATAGCTATTGAAGATTAAATAAAGATATTGCCAAAAAAATTGCTTTTTATCAATCTTTATCAATGTATTAAATTGATTACTTCAAACTGAATACAAGTTAGTGACATTTCATTTGACCAAGGAATTGGCATTGCAATTGGAATTCAAATTTGGTCGAATAAAATAGTCAGGGAATTCAATATTTAAAGTTCGATTGGTTTTCAAAGGTTGGTAGCATTTTCAATTTTTTTGTGGCGAATAAAATATTGGTATGTGGGTTTATTTACATTTAGCGTATATTTTATATACTTCTATATACAATTAAAAATAAATAGTCAAAATAATAATAAATTTCACATAGCCAACCTATTGAATTAAAAAAAAATGTGGTGTAGCATACCCCAGCGTAAAGTTATAAACAGAACAAGAGCGACGACGACAAGCGACGACGCCTGTCAAATTAAAATGCACAGAAAGCATACGATGCTAACAGAACCAATGTCGCTGGCGACGACGATAATATTTACAATCTATTTCTAATTTTGTCGCCAGCGTTGTAATGTTACCAACTGATTTTTGGGTCGTTATGTTGATAGTTGCAAATTTTCAAATCCTATGTTTTCTCTCCCTTAACAATAAAGAAAGTAAATTTATTACCCAAATTTAATTTAAATTATTATTTTTTTATTCTTTAAACATAATATCGCTTGAAAAAAAAAAAAATTAATTGAGCTAGTGAGACGATATTTAAGGTTATGTTGTTTATTATGTTATTTAATTTTGTCGTCTGTCGCTGACGCTCTTGTTCTGTTTATACCTTTAAGTAGGCAAACTAAACGATGAATTCGATTTTGAATTCCGTCAATTTAGAAGGAATTCAACGAATTCCGAATATGAATTCATTATATAGCATTGTTGTTGTAAATTGGCAAATGAAATGTCACTGTTGAAACGAATAAATTACATTCTGAAAATTTTGAATAAGAACTTAGACGGTGGGCTCTGTAAAGATACTATGCACAATTGCTTTTCAAACTTTGGTTTATTTTACGCATTACGACATCCCAAGTTCAAACATTTTAGTATGACACTTTTATTAAACATGGCCTACTTCGTTTATAATTTGTACATTGAATGGTTATATTTTTGTCACTTGATGGCGACACCATGCACATAAGCATATGAGGCCTCTAGAATCAAAACTAACATTATCCAAAAATATGATTTTTGGGAATTCATGAATAACTGTTTTGACCTTTATTTTGTGTGTTCTAGTTTCACAAACTCAATAATTTGAAGTAACTTGATGTTTTGAAATGTATCCCTATCAAAAATCATAAACTTTTACATGAATTTGAAAATGTTGTATTTTAAGCTTTAAAATTTTGGATAATGTTACTTTTGTAACCAATGTTTGGATATTGTGTCTTTCGACTCCAAACACTTAGGATATTGTTAGTTTTGACTTCAAATTTAAATAGTTTTTGTTTATACTGGCGTTGAAATACCTGGCGTTGTGAGTATTTATATAATAATAAGAAAACACAATTTAAATTGTTAATAAACTTTATTATTAAAAATAAAACAGAAAAAAATAAAAAAACCTTAAAACATCCAGCGGTAAAATAAAATAAATAAAATAATATTATTAGTCCTACTGTCTCATTATTAATTAAATTTAATTGTATAACTTCACAATTAATAGATTTGTTGCCTCCTCTACTATTTCACAGATAGTATTTTCTTCGAGATCACTCGTGTCAGAACCGTTCATAACGTTAACATAAAAGTGCAGATCTCGATTATCTTGCCAATTTTCATCAAATTGCTTGGTGAGGAGTTTTTCAACGTGTATCTGGTTCTAAATAATCAGATTTTTTTCCCAAACTTAAATAAATTCTTAAAAACATTTTGATCACTATTATATGTAATCTCCCTAACGTCGCTGTTCTGCTCTACAAGTTTAACAGTAGCATATTTGGATGTAACATCATAAATTTGTTCTTTCGTTGATATCACCTCCAACTTCTTAATTTGCTTTTCGATGGAACCAAACACCCTGTCAGATGGAATACAACTGTGAACTGTTACAGGATATACAATTTGGATCTCTTTTATATGGTATGGTCTGGAGCTTTTGTTGCTAACCAATAGCTACACATAGCTACGAACGTTGAATTTTTATTTTGAGCTGCACATCCATCTGATATGAGACGTTACCCTATCATAATTTATCGAATCAATCGCACATATTGCATCAAACATGAATTGATTTTCGGTTCAACGGTCACGGTTTTTAATTTTGACTTACTATGGCCTCTACTACAACTGTGAAATTTTTGACATGAATCTGGCGACTGTAATAAGTAGATAGATCAGGCAGCTTAGGGATCGGTAGTCGCAATCAATGATAAAATGAGTAGCTTTTCGTCAATATCTTGCAGTTTTGAGAAGAAAGTTTTCGAGCGAAGTTTATGAACATGCTTTTCTATCACAATTTCATTTTTCTTCTGGCCATTCTTTTCCACTTTCAATTTTTCATAAAAGCTTAAACAAACCGAGCAAACATCTGTTCTGGTGATTCGAAACCTAGATTGTAATGAAAAACATTCTAAAATATGATTCCTTAACAGCAATATTATCATGTTCCAATAAGTACATTTTCCACAACTTTTTAACATTAAGCTCAGAAGCAAGATTCTGTCGAGAAACTTTGCCTCTACAATAATGGTCCTCGAGACATTTGAGTTTATTTATAAAGTTTATCACACATTTTTTTTTGGAGCAAATGTGCTTTTCTGTTATAGAGCCATCAAGATGAAATTTTTTGGTGAGGTTATTAACTCTGAATCTCGAAACTCCCAAAATAGAAATAAAACATTTTAATCACACTGGAATTTTCTCTTTTTTGTAATTTCTTTTTTCTTGTCGTCCTTAACTGTGTGTTGTATGTGCTTTGGTCATCAAACCCTTTTTGGACTGATTAGGTCTACGCCTTTTAACGTTTGAAATGTCAACATGTTTTAATATGAAGTGATTTTGATATGGCCTGAAGCTTTTAATATCGTTCATTGTGAGCGATCTACAGCAAAGCTTGGGATATTCAGGCATGCCGGTAGCCATGTATCTGGAACAAAAACAAAATGTTTCCTTAGAATGGTTATGGGTTTAATTTCATAATAATATTAAAGACCACACATTATTATATCGCCGGGGTTCTTTTTTGATTTTTTAACATCAACAGGTGACTCCAATTAAATTGTTGTAACGTTTGGCACGAAAAAATGGTGAGCAACTCGAACGATATATTCATTACCTGAAAATAACATTAAACAAAATCACTGGGCCGGATTCTTTGTTCTTTTTCTTGTTTTTCCAGAACCTAATACTGGAGAGGCAAACTCCTCCATATTTTAGCACTTATGTTATTTTTTTAATTGTTAAAAAAGAAAATTTTGTTAATTAATAATAATAAATGCACGACACAGAAGTAGATCACTAATGAAAGAATAATAGTCTGAATAATTTTAACCTGTTGCTCTTGTAAATATCAAAAAGTCGTCAATTTTATACTCGCAGAAATTATTAATTAAAATATACTTTGCAGTGTTGCACACATTTAAATAATTCCTGTTACAAACTTATTTTTCTATCAGTGTTTTTCTTAATGTATTACCACAAAGGAGGATAACCTCCTTTGCGGTATTATTTTATTTTATTTATTTTATTTTTATTTATTTATTTATTTATCAATATATGACATTTTTATTTTTTTGGTTTTAATTAATTAAATTAAATAATAGTAAGTTTTACTTAAGTTTATCTAAATACTAATGTTATCTTTAATGAATATATTTAACAAATTTAGAAAATTCTCGTACTTTAATTCTCTTAATTCACCTAAAGTATAAAAATTACTTAGTGAATTATATAGCTTAACTCCATTGTAGGCTAATGATCGTTGGCAAAATGATTTACTATATAGCGGCAATCGAAAATGAGTGTTTCTTGTATTATAGTTGTGAACTTCTCTATTAGTGCAGAGCATTGAATCTAAGTAATTTGGAAGTACTCCGTTTTCAAGGCGAAACAACAATTTCAGAACGTTAAAGTTAATCCTCTGCTTTATGGACTTCCACTCCAACACTTCAAGCATTTCTCGTATATGGGTTCTACTTTCTGTCCTTAAAATAGCTCGCATAAATCTATTTTGTATCTTTTGGAGACGATATATTTGTGTTTGGTTCATTATAAAAAATACTGATGAACAATAGTCAATATGTGGGGCAACAATTGATTCGTAGAATATAATCTTTGTTTCAAGCGGCAGTTTGTCCTTAATTCTATTAAAAAGTCCCAATTTTTTATTCATCTTTTTAGCAATATAGTCCAAATGATCGTCGAAATTTAAATTTTCATCAATAACAACACCCAGGTATTTATATTTTTTTACACGATCTATGATTTGGTTATCTACTTTTATATTTTCATCACATTCTATTGTAGTCCTTATTGACATTACCATATACTTAGTTTTTGAAATATTAAGTGATAGTTTGTGGAACATTAACCATTTCCTTAAATTCTCTAAATCTTGGTTTATTTTTTGTACAGCTTCTATAAGGGTTGGTGCAGAAGTTGTAATTAGCGTATCATCTGCAAACATATTCACTTTACAATCTTTTATGACTGTGACTATATCATTAATATATAGGATGAAAAGCAATGGTCCTAATATAGATCGCTGGGGAACTCCTAGATTGTTTGGTGTCAATTTAGAGACACAGTTATCTATCTTTGTGTATTGTTGCCTTCCTTCGAGATAATTAGTGAACCATTCAAGTTCTTTCCCTTGTACTCCATATTTAATGAGCTTTTTAAGCAAAATTGTTCTATCGATTGTTTCAAAAGCGCGTTTAAAATCCAGGAATACTGAAACCACAACTTTATTATCATTTATTTCTGCCTTCCAGTTATCTAGCATTAGATTTAATGCTGTTTCGCATGAGTGCAGCTCTCGAAATCCGGATTGTTGGTCGACTAGTATATTATTTTTGTTAATTGGTTGATTAATTGATTTTTAATTACACGTTCCATTATCGCTTCATACGGTGGCAACATATTGATTGGGCGTAATTCTTCTGGTGTCATAGGTTTAGTAGTTTTGGGAATTGGTATTACTGTTGATATTTTCCATGATTCAGGTACTTTAGCTTGATTTAAACTTTGATTAATTAACTCTGTGAAATTTTTTGAGAATATTTGATTTTTCATCGCATCCATCATGACAGTTCGATTTATTCCATCTATTCCTGCATTAGAATTCATGCTACTTATAATTTTGGATAAATCCTGATGAGTTACATTTTGAAAACAGAATTTTTCTGAGCATTTATCCACATCCGAAAAATCCCAATCCTTTACTTCAGGAATACTATTGTGAATATTAATCACACTGGATACAAATGACTGATTTAGAGCCTCAGCTAATTCGTGCTTCTCAGTTATTATTTTATTGTTAAATTGAATATTCCACTGTGTTTTATTTTTAGTTTTATACATCGATTTTAACGTTTTCCAAAGTTCTTTTGGTTTATTTTTGTTTTCGATGAATTTACTTTTGAAATAAATTGATTGCTCTTTCCTCAGTGATTGTTTATACAAATTTCTGGATTTTTTATAATTATCCCAGTTATCCTTTGAATTAAAAAATTTTAAAACGCCATAGTTACGTAATTTATCTTGTTTCAACGACTTTAAGTTTTGAGAGAACCATGGTATTTTATTCTCTCTTCGAATTGTTGCCATATGTGTCAATTCATTCACACAGGTTTTTAACTTTAATACTAAAACTTCAGCTTTTTGGTTTATTTCTGCACCTCCTTGAAATCCCAGTAGTTTTTGATTTAAAGAGTTGTTTAGTGATTCAGAAGAGTAATTTTTCCATGATCTTATTTCTACTGCTGCAACTTCTTCTGCTGGCATTTTCGTTTTATTATTTATACTAACAGCTAACATGTAATGATCGCTAATTTGTTGTTCTTTGACTACTTCATATCGAATATTCTGTGAATTAGTAATTAATATATATTAAGCTCTTGCTGTTATATGTAACTCTAGTATGATCATTAACTATCTGAATCAATCTATTATCTGTGATCAACTGTTTCAATTTAACACTGTAAAATTCATTGGATTTAACATCAATATTGCAATCACCGAAAATAAAATTATTTTTGTTGTGGTTTATGACATTTTCTAACCATTCATCGAAGTGACTTAAGAATACTGCATTCGTTGTTTGAAATGATCGATAAACTACTCCAAATATGCCAGTTGTATGATATCCTTTAATAATTTGAATTGCTAGAAACCAAGCGCGGTCTTTCTCACACTTGGAAATTATTTTAAAATTTATGTTTTCGTGAATATACATAGCAACACCACCCGTATGTCGACTATCCGAATCGCAACGAATAAAGTTGTAATTATTAATATGAAATTCTGCATCGTACATTTCTGGAACTGTTCTGGTTTCACTGAGTAACACTATGGCTGGTTTAAAATCTAACATTATCTGTTCAAGCTCCAAAAAATTTGAATACAAACTTCGAATGTTTGTATATAGTACGTCTTGTGTACTGAACTGCTATTGGTAATTAATTTGGTTCTTAAGTGATCTTAACTTGCGTTGAAACACTGTACAACTATTATCCCACGTAGCATGATTTGTATTAATCTTAAGATTAAGTCTATTATTTGCATCTGTACAATTACTGCATTTCATTTCCGTGCTCTTACAATCATTAAATTTGTGGTTTCCGCTACATTTCGGGCATGTTAGCTTGCTCGTGCACTTCGTACCGAAGTTATCGGCATCAACTTCAATAATTGTATCGACCTTCTGTGTATTTCTTCTATTGTAAGTTGTAACTACCTTAATTTCACCCTCAGATAAAAATGGGTTCTGCTGCTTCAAAGCTGAGATATATATATTACTCTATTACTTGATATATGTATTACTCTAAATCATGTTCGTAACAAAACTAACATTATCCTCTGGATAAAGTTAATTTTGACAATAGCCCTCAATTTTAAATCCCATTTTAGGCGGGATATAGCGAGTTTTGACTAAAACTACGCCCGTATTAGCATTCAACGCAATAAAACAAATAATATGGTATTGCAAACTGAATTTCGAAAAATTTGGATAATGTGAGTTTTGATTCTAGAGGCCTCATATGTTCTCGGCCAATATTTTTTTTTTTTAAATATGGGATAATGTGTAACTCTTATTTAAATATTGTTATTAATAAATTCTTTGGTCTACAGTTTATTTATACATAACTCCCTCAACTCGCCCCCCTCATTACTTCCTCCTAATTTCAATTTCGATATTAAAATTCGAACATAATCTAGACATAATCAATCTATGAGTATCTTCTATCGATGTAAGGAAAACCAAAGAGTATTAATACCAAGAGTAACGAAATTGAAAATTTTCATACAAAAAACGGGTTATCCAATGGGTTGAACAATCGCTTAACCCTAGTTCCGTTTATCCAATTTTAGAAATAAACATTGAATTAATGATACATTTAAGGTAGAAACGATTGATTAAAAATTGTTTTTGTTGTAACTGCTAGTAAAAGCAAAAAAATGATTATTCGTTGATGCTATTTGCGTTTCAATTTTTTATACGTTTTTGGCACTCTTGATATTCTATACCCTTTTGTATAACCTATTCGTAGCTCAGCGCAACAAATATCAAAAACCATTTTGTAAGAGAAAATCTATATAAATGTTTCCCAAAACATTTTCATTATATCACTGATACATCCTCTGCTTAAATTTTATATCCTATTATACCGATCTTATCCCTTTTATTTTTTCCGGAAAAAAAATCTTATATATGTATAAATACAAACATACATACATTTACTTATTTTGCTTATGCTTCTTTGGCGTCTTACATGATTATATCGCAAACTTTTCCTTAAGACCTTTATATAGACTCTGTATTATATGCCTTTTTCATCCTCTCTCGTTCCATATAAGATTTTTTTTTTTTTTTTTTAGATATTTTCTACTATGAACAGGAAAATTATTTTTCCTATATTACTGTTGTTTTTTGTTACGTTTCTTAAATATTATGGGTTTTCTTTTAATTATGGAAATAAGTTTTAATTTAATTTGATAATTAAATATTCATGACAAAAAAAAAAAAAAAAAATAGACACATAAAATTGAAATTTATTTTTCCCAAAAAACAACGAAAATTTTCAGATGTAATAATAATTACCAGAGATTGAATTTATGGAGAAACAACAAAAGACTTTTTTTATTTTTTTTTATTTCAACGGCATTAAGCGTGTATTAAATTTCTTTCATATAATCGACTAAACGACGAAGGAACATTACAAAAAAGGGTTGGAAAAAGGAAATTCGCTTTGTTGGTGGTTTTTATACCTATGGAACATTACGAAAGGTAAAAAATCTAGGATAAAGGTAGTTACGTACGTATTCGGGGTACTTGAAAATTAAATTTATGTTTAGACGAAGAAAATTTGTTGTCTTTTTTTATGAAAGGAATTGTTTTTTTTACTTGAAAAATTTCGGAAAAGATAGGAAAATAATTCTAATGTTTTTTTTTTTTTTTGTTTTTGAATTTTATTATTTTGTGTTTAGAAAAGATATTAATGGATAAGGCTGAAGGCAATATTTAGATTAGACGGTATTTAAATTATTTATTTTGTTTATAATTGATTCGATAAAAAATAAAAGAAGTTGGCAAAGAGTAGGCATATCTATCTTAGCGTTGAATGTAGATTATATTTGATTGTTCAAGCGACATTTTTTTGGGTACTGCAAAAACAAGGATATAATTTATGTTTTACAGCGTGTCGTATTGTGTGGCATGTGGCGCTCTGTACCATTTGAAAACAAAACAAAAAAAAAGGTAAGGGGGAAAATTTAAGCCAATAAAAAATAATTGCGGTGTTTAATTATTTATTGGAGTAAATGGTTTAGAACACACATCTTTGTGACAGAATTATCTAGAACCATGGTAAAGAAATATTCGAAAAACATTTACAAAACAATTCGTTGCTTTCGGCTAACCATTATAAGTATTTCGCTATATTTCTCGCAATTACAATTTTTTTTCAATATTACTAATACCACTAATTACATGAATTGTGTTAAAATAAAATAATTTTTCATTTGAAATGTACTACATTCAAAATAAAATTTCTAAAAATGAAAATTACACAATTCCAATTAAAATTATATTTTCAAATTACAAATTTTATGCCACAAGGAAAATTGTAATATAAAAATACTTTGTGTCGTGAAAATATATTTTGTTTTTCGCCTCGTGTTTTTTTTTTATGTAAGTACGAGTATGTGTATCTGAGAGAATAGAAAAAGAAGTATTATGTGCATTTGAGTAGAAAATGTTTGGATATATACATAGAATTAAAATATTCCAACCAATTGCATCTACTGTGCGGTGTTACAGCTTCATGTTATAATTTCACATCAAAACGAATTTTTTTTTTTACTCGTTTGTGTTATATGTATGAAAAATCAATGAAAACCATAAAACTATACTAAACGATAGTGCTACACCATATACAATTTTAGTAACACAAGTGCACGTGTTAAAACCTTTCATAATCCTTTTAAATCTTTTTCATGTCGTTTTCATTTACTTTGATCATGTTGCGGGGATTTAAACACACTCACATATTACAATACATATTTCGATCACTGTATATAATCGTGTGTGTGTGTGTGTGTAGACATTTTCACAAGCCAGCAATTTTCTTTGTAACAAAACAAAAAATCTTGAATTCAAATTAATTTCTTTCATCAAGATAAAATGAGAAATTTTGTTTGGATACAAAAAAAAAACTATAAAAAATGAAAAAGACTTTGCAAAGTATGTGTAAATAGAAAAGTCCTGAGGTGGAAAACATTTCTTGTAGAACAACAAAACACCTGAAATGATTCTCATCTATATAATATACCGTACACAACGTAGTATGTAGAATTTTCCAATCGAAATTAAATTTAATCCTCTATTTTAGTGATGCGATCATAATGAAAATGCGACAAAAGTATAATAAAACGTAATCCTTAATTAATTTTTTGTGTCAAGTTTTAATCATCTTCCATAAATTTAATTTTTACTTCGGTTTTCTTATATCGATTTGTAATATCCTTCTTAAACTTGATTTAATTATATCATTGATCTTTAAATGGGGTAAATTTTTAGTTTTTATTAAGTATTATCTTAATCGGAGGGAACTGTTTAATTATAATGAAACTAGTTGAGAAAGAGTAGATAATTGAAAAGGATAATAGGCTGTATATGGTATCGCTTACGAATAAATAAAGCTCAATGTTTATAAACAGAAAAAAAATCGTTCGTTATAAATCCTCTCGTCAACAAAATATTTTTTGTGTAAGTAAACACTGTATATTATTATAAAAAAATATATATATAAATAAGGGCGAAAGGACAAATTTTTTATATTTCCTAGTAAAATAAAAAATCAAAGCTTTATGATCCTTACTTATTTATTTCGTGCATTGGAATAAATTCGTTAACAAGGAGAAGAATATGTATGTACAAGTATGTATATTCTTTACTATGTAAGATCCTAAAAAAAAGTGTTGAATTTTTATGTTGTTTTTTTGCTCAACTAAACAGGATTCATTTTCTGCTAAAAATGGAAAACGAAACAGAATGTTGACATAATTTTCTAGGAAAAAAAATCCATTTATTTTTTTTTTTCTTTACTACAGCATATAAGTAAACATTTAAAATATCATTCAATATTTGCATTGCCTGTAAAAAAAAATAAAATAAAACTACAGGAAAACAGAAAATAATTTGAAAAACAGAATTTTCTTGTTTTCCATATTTATTTTTCCATTTTTTTTTTTGTGTTGAATTTGTGAATGTTTATTCAGTGAAAATGTCTTGAACTCTATTCTTAATGATTAAACGTAAAGGAACTATAAATGATTTGAAATTATATATAGTGAACGAAATAATATTACTTTCCCAATACACCTTCTGAATATTAATACCTGCAGTTGATGATCAAATTATTAGAACCACTTTCAAAGATATCTTTTTAGCTACATTGCTAAATTAGCGAAAGTTCATTGGTTTTTCCCACCCATAAAACAAAAACAAAAAATTGAGTAGAGCACACTCCAACAAATAAAGTGTGGTACGTACTTTATTACGTAATTAAAAATAACACGTATTATCAACACAAT